>CM062819.1:760043640-760385818 GCA_031772625.1 Pinus tabuliformis | reverse complement strand
CTTCAATCTGCGCTGATATGGTGTCAATCATCGATTCACCCAAATCGCTATTTTCAAAATATAACACTATGGATAGTCACCAGATCTGGTTGTCCAATATCGAATCAACCATTTAACTCGATATGCCACAATAATTGGCGTTTTCTATGCTTCAAAGCGAAACTGTCGGAGTTGCTAATCGCAAAATTAGTGAGTATCCAATCTCATCTGTTAACACAGATCTATTGAGTTCTCAACTGCAGTTGGAATCGCGTTATTAACATCACCACTGACAATTGACAATATCCAGAACTTTGATGCGAGACTTCAGGAATTGACGATTTCCATAATTACAGAAAATAGGTTTCTGTTCTAAGTTTTTACATACAAATTGTTAAAGGAATTACAGAAAATAGGTTTCTGGTAACTGGCACTTCTTTACCTTGTGAGTTGACTGTGCAAGACTGTTCATTCCTTAGAATCCCTCAATCTGCTTATTTATCCAAAAAATACGAGGTAGAGTAACTGTAATTACCTTGCGAATGAAAGGGTTTCTGTATACTGATCCTTGCACTAACTTATGGTGAAGGAGAAATTTTGTCATGCTAGTTGACTAATCATTTTTCTTGATGTCATCAAGTGTGTGTACTGCTATTATGGTTTTTCATTTTTAAGCATATAATAAAATTCTATCATTGAGGCCTACCATTTTTATGTTACATTACTGATGGAACCACGGGCCAACATGGAGCTTTGCAACAATAATGTTTTTCACTCTATTTTTCTTTTTGTATGTTACATTACTGACTAATGGAACCATGGCTCAACATGGAGCTTTGCAACAATAATGTTTTTCACTCTATTTTGCTTCTTATGCGAGGCCTCCCTCAGAAATCTTTCATTATTTGATGCAAGCAAATAACATAGCAGAGAATTAGTTTTAAAATATGGCTGAAGCTATTGGCATACATGTAATTGTGCATCCCTTAGCTGATCATCAACCTTATATTTGATATGATTTCTTAGATTAACTTTTGAGACAGCTGATCTGAAAAGAAAGAATGACTAAGAATTAATTGAAAGATTGCGGGGAATTGTTTGAACAGGAATGTGCATATTGCACTAATTACTACGACTACATAGGAAGTGTTAAATTATAAATGCATATATTTTCAGGTTGAAAATGCAGTGTATGTTTCATAAAAAAAATTCAGTAAACATGTGCATCAAGGTTGACATATTTAGGATGGTGCAGTCCCCGGCTTAAATAAGCTAGGAGTGCCATCATATTCACTTCGGCTCCAAGTGGCAAAGAATAAATATCCCTTCTGAACATGTGAATCCTAGTTGAAAGCTCAAGAGTCAAATCTGACTGGACTGCAGATACTTCACTTAAACTGAACGATGATTGTACCTTGTGAAATGTTGTGTGATAGCAGCATCACTCCACACAATATCCATCAGTAAAACAACGATGATGTAACCAATTTTTGATTGTGAGACTATTTTTGATGGTCAACCACCTCGATATACCTGAGGATCCCCTTTTGCCTAAGAATAATTGACACTCCATTTCATATTTCAGAAAAAGTGTCCCTTAAGACCATGGTCATCTTGGTCATGAGCCAAGGACTTTTAAGGGCCCCAAGAGTGGTTCAGGGGATGTGTAATGTCCTAGGCAATTTTCCCTTAGGGATTCGCTTTCTTCAACAAACCATCACATTCGTAAACAGTGTGTATGCATGTATATAATAAATAATAACAATAATTAAAAAAAAAAATATCTTCCTAAATAATATGCATAAAGGTTATTCATAATATGCATGAGGGTCATTCACAATAAATGTCATCATTATTAATTTATTCATTCAACATATTATTATATTTTTGTCTTTATATCATGGAGGAAATTTATCATGGACTTTTATGCTCCATTGGTATCAAAGATAGTTTGAGATATTGAACTTGTCATTTCTACCATACTTGTCACTGTGATCACACAAAAATATTCTTTTCCATATTGTTAGTTGATTTTTATATACTATTTTCATTCGCTGTTGTTTAAAAATGCATAGTTTAATTGTTTATATTTTGGTTTCTTTCATGAGGATCTAGTGATGCAATTTTTGGCAAGATTGTGATTTTTTTGGTTACTTCAATGCATTTTTGAATGCATAAATGGATTTATTACCTTGAAAAAACCCTTTGGGGTGCTCAATCTATACATACTATAACTTGTAATTCCAACAAATTCCTATTGGATTTCAAGCAAAATTGATTGCAAAAGAGAAAAAATTTAGAAGAATTAGGCTTGACATTTAAAAAATTATGTTGCCAAGTTCTCTATGTAATTGTCGTGCATTGGAATTGTTGTATCACTCTGCAACGCATACACCAACATCATTCCATGTTTGTACAATAGATGTGATTTCTATGTCATATAGTTGCCATATCATATTGTTGTCCATTCGTCACAACACATAGTTGCAACTCAACCTTGTGTTGCCATTTTTGTATCATTATATGAGCAATTTGAATATTTAGAAAAAAAAAAAAAAATGTTTATGCCTTGTTAAGAAAATTGAGGAACGACAAAACCATACAATCAAGTATGGAAGACCTCATTCACTCAACTACCAATAATTAAACTACAAAATTTAAAATTTCTTCTCCAAATGCCAATTTAGAATGGACAAATTAGAGACATGCAAGTGGTAGATACTCAATACAAACATATCATTGATTGATTAGAATCATGATAAGTTGAAGAGAAAATCAAAGCCAAGAATCATGAAAACTAGAGAAAAATAAAAGTGATCTAAAATCACTCATATTAGAGCTTTTAAAAAAAAAATATAGAACTCAAGAATCACAACAAACTAAAGAAATATATAATTGATTTAAAGGAACACATATAAAAACTTTCATCTAGTGTTAATTCTCTACATACAACCACTCCACAACCAAGTTCTTCAAATGCATCTATTGTGACTAGTTCAAAGTACTGATTGTAGTTCCTAACAAAATTGAAGATTTAGAACATGGTAAACAAAGGTGGATTACGTCATAGGTGAAATATCAACAATAATTAACACATTATTATTGACCATTACAAATATTGAAGTCCAAGCTTAAGGTGGGTAGTTCCTCCTATGAAAAAGGCATAGGCATCCCCTATGAATTTGAGTTAATACAAAATTATTGCTATCTTAATTGCATGATTGAATGAATAAAACTAGAGAGATTTCTCCTAAATTAGTCAATTTGTCATTTGAAGGAAGGTGGTGTTATTAATTGTTGCTTTAAATAGTTGTGATTTTGATTATGATGATTTTGTTGGAAAAGTTATGAATGACGCTTCCTGTAACTATTAATAATGTATGTTTTGTACATTTATACAAAAAGTGGGTTGCAATGTTCCCCAGATATAGTCCTTCAGTTATAACGGAATTCGTGTCATAGATACCTTGGGAAAATTTTAACCTGCCCACCAGAAGGTTGGCAGGAGTTTCAGGAAGGGTTCCAAAGATTATGTGTAGCCGTTCCTCCTTTATGTTCTAAGGACTTCGGGACGAAGTCCATTGTTAAGAGGGGGTGTATGTAGTGCCCACTCTAGTTTCCTGACCCGGATACGACATTATCTTAGACACTCTATTCTTCGAGGACCTCAGATTGAGGATCTGGACCCATGACACTATTATTAGTGATTGAGATATTCATGGTTGTGATGTTTATGAATGATTTCCATTGATATTATGGTAGCATGAATGGTTATGTATCTTATCTATCAGTATTCTGATGATTGCAATATTAATAGTTAAGTTGGTCTCTATTTGAAATTATGATGAGGGTAGTAAAGAATATGTATGCGCTCTACTAAAAGCATAATGAGGATAAATTTATGGATAGGTATATTTCTACGATGTTACGATGTGATAGCTTAATGAATATGTATGTTTCCATTGATGATTATTGATAATAGCCATGAGGGATGTGTCCCCTATGTTACCTACTTCCTTTAGTTCAGACTTACAATGGACAATGATGTGAATGACCAGGAATTGTTAATGATGCTATTATGATAATTGTCTAACATTGAGAAACCGTGTTACTGATGATTATTGAGTATGGCAGGAAACCATCAGAGGTACTCGCATATGACATGTCGATGACACCTGGTTTGATGAAAATTTATATTACTTTATCTTTGAAAGTCTAAGTTGATCTTGGAATCTGCCATATATGTTTAACTATATTCTGATGATATATTAATGGTTGCAGGCACAGATTAGTTGCTTGACCGAATGACTCACATATGGGTGATGGGGTTGTACAAGTGGATGGAACTACATGGGAGGGGTGGGACAGAGTCCCTGATCTCACCCACTAGCACTCCCGCCGTGACTTGGGCTGGAAGGGTTGAAACACCTTCACCTTGAAGATCACGATGCCATGAGGGCAGGTTCCAAAGTTGGTTCACTCATGAGGATTTTACCGGGGGCGCGCATCAAGGCGGATTCCTTGATCCCTGACACCATTAGTCTCACTATAGCAGGCAACATAAGAGATGACAGTGGTCTATGACGTTGCACTATACTTTCCCCTCGTAATCACTGGATGCTTGAAGGGCAAGTGGTGTGGCACCCTTGGAACTTCAGGGGAATTTCTTGAAGGGCACGACCAACTTGGCACCCTTGGCATCACAAATAAACTATTAGGTGTGGCACCCTTGGAACTTCTAGGGAAGTTCTTGAAGGGCACAACCAAACTGGCACCCCTGACATCACAAATAAACTATTAGGTGTGGCACCCTTGGAACTTCTAGGGAAGTTCTTGAAGGGCACAACCAAACTGGCACCCTTGACATCACAAATAAGCTATTAGGTGTGGCACCCTTGGAACTTCTAGGGAAGTTCTTGAAGGGCACAACCAAACTTGGCATCTTTGGAATCATTAAAAATAAATAATAATAAATAAATATAAGCAAGGAATGAAAACTAGGTAAATTTACATAAAGGGTAAATGATGATTAGAAACCAATGTAATTAAATCAAAAATAAAACTTGGAATAAGGAGGATCATAGGAAGAATTAAAATAAAGTACCTTAAAAACTTTACCCTTCCCATTTTGGAAAATACTAGGAAGATTATGTGGTTTAATTAGGAAAAAGGGGAAAGACAAACATAATAGTAAGGATAAAGATTAATCCTAAACTAATTTAAACCTAATTAAGAAAAGGGGAAGGTGAACTAAAATGAAACAATAAATTAAATTTAGAGAAATGTAGAGAAGCTCCATGTGTCAACAACTAGCATAAGAATATCCATCTAGGAGATAACCTGAGTTAAATTAGGGAGTAGATTGGGGATAAAATCTTGACTCATTAATTGACTTCAAGTAATGAATACAAATTAAGGAATAAAAGGGGGGAATAAAGAGACAACTAGGAGAAGAAATAGGAATCTTGTTGAGGTGAGGAAAATATTAGTTTTAAATAAAAATTTAAGTAAATAATTTTGGGAGACCCTTGATGTGAGAATGACACATGGGTGGGTGAATAATCAAGCTATTGAATTATAAAAAAATAATTAATTATGCATGACATGACAAGTGTCACCTATGAGGACTCCTATAAAAGAAGGGGCAAGCCATGGGAGAAGGGACTTTTTGGGAACCCTATTGTTGGATGGATGAGATGTTGTGAGAGCAGTGATTACGAAGCTATAGTGAGTTTGGTGAGGTAGAGGATTTAGAGAGGGGACTCTTGAGCCAAGGTGTGCTCTCCTCTACCAGCTAGTGCTTGTCTCCATTGTACAACCCCATTGCAGCTCGGGGGTCCGCGGGGAAGAAGAGTACCCAAGGAGTAGGTTGGGAGGTTAACCGGTGAGTCTTCGCATTCGGATCAAGTGCGTCATCATTCACTCGCGGAGGTGACCAGCTACAAGGGAATACTAGCAACAGCAGAGCAAGCGGAGTCTCGCCTTCTGGTGAACGGTACATATGTATTTCATTACTATTGATCTTAGTTAAAAGTATGATAATGTTATGGTATGTTCCTGAAATGAGTGGTAGGAATGTGTGTGCTAAATAAATTGAATCTCAATGCGTTTCTTTTTGGTTGTATGTGCTGTAAAAAAAAAAAAATGTATACAGTCTGGGTATGGTCCTCACATTTTCCTCAAGATGCATAATGCATAGCCTAGATAACTGGAACCACCAATTGTACAACTGCAACCTTGAAACATATTTATTCATCATACATAGTTGTCTCACTATCTCTAAATTTTACATAGGGAAAAGGATACCATTGGTCACCTATCTCCTTAATTCAATATTAATAATCACATATTATAATCCCATCATTAACTACACACTTTGAGTTAATTTGCATTCACTAGTGCCCACATGCATAAGTATTCAATCATTCTCGTAAACAAAGATAACATATGAAAATTTACGCATATGTTGAGAGATTTGACACATAAGGAGTGAGAGGAAAACATACATTACATCCCATGCACTTGAAGCAGATCAAAATACGCAAAGGAGGTCACTTGAAAACTGAACACTACCACCCAACCTAGGACTGACTCTTCTAGTTCACCCCCGAGCCGAGAGTTATTGCCGTGGATCAACTGATTTTGTTGATCTCTTCAACGAGTATTTAATACCCTATTTCATGATATGGTTTCCATTAGCAATGTCCCAATTTTATGGATTTATTTTAATCCATTTGCCCAGGTTTTTCTCATAAAATCTCGCCTTTCTCTCCCGTGATGCTTTTCCTCATAAAATCTTTCCTTTCTCTCCTACAAAGCTTTTATGTTTTTCTCATTGGATATTTATCTCCAATCCATCTATCTTATCTAGAATTGAATCTAGAATCTTTATCATGAAAGAATTATCCCTTCCCATTCACCAATGGGATTTGGCAAGAATCTCATCTCTTGGTGTCTTGCTTTTCCAAGTGATTAATTATTTTATTTATTTCATAAAGTATTTACTTTTCTTGTTACACATCATACCTATCTTTTCTCAGCTTAGGTTTGAAAATTTTTACACACAAGGGAGGGGTGTTACATACTCCCCCCCTTAAATTTACATCGTCCTTGGTGTATTACTGCATCTTATAATGTTATTTCCTCATTCACATGTAGTTGTTTCTGAATTTACAGGCTCCCATGGCCTTGCCATCTGATGCAGATCTTCCGATAGAAATATATCGGTTACAAAGGAGTTCTCCCAACACATCTCCTTCCATTGCTACCTGTAACATTGGTTTCAATCAATTTTGTGAGAGATTTTAGATGCAAAAACTCAACTATGTTTACCACAATTAATATCATAATTTGATATACAGTACTACTATTTGAGTAGCTACGGCTTATATTGGCCACCATTTATTGTATTTGAAAAAATGCATGTTCTTCCCCTACATTCTTCCAATCCTTTGTGTTCTTTCCGAACACTTGCTTCCTACAATTTCCCTACATACAACAAGTCAACTAACACATTTTCCAAATCAATATGTACAAAATATCATATCAGGTTAGCCCACACATAACCATCAAAATCATTTGTACCCATCAATTATAGATCACCTATAATCCTCATAGATCAAAATCATAATCACCTGCATACAACACTGACACAACCCACTGATACTTATCCTTAGTTTCCAATACCAATCCTTAGTTTCCACTTTTGTCCTGCCTTTGTACACACTCTGGATTAGTTTCCTTATCAGGAAATCACCCAGTGCTTTCATGCGTACCTGAACAGAGTGTGTATTACACACACACAACTACATAGGTCATATATTATTATGCAATACATGTATCCTTACCGGTACCGTATGTACCGCTTGTACACAGTACCATCTGTACAACTTTTACACCATACCGATGTCCATAGCATCACCTGCCCAACATATATTTCATCCACATGTTTCCAACCATGTTAGTATTATGCAAAAACTTCCTTTATTTATTTATATTACCTTTTGATCAAACTGTGCTCAGTTTATCGATAGGAGAATAAGGAATTTCATGGACCTGTTCAACTTCTGCAATTAGTGAATTTTTTTTATGTCAAAGTATTCAAGTGATTTTATTTAGAAAATCATTTTCTCGTGTCATGTGGTTGTAGTAAAATGTTAGAAAAATAGTATCATAGAAGTAATCATGCATATTACAACTTTATCATACCCATAACTTTGAGTTTTGGGATTAAATCTGTCACTTGGACCAGGTTTTAACAACAATGGAATATGACTTCCACTTAATCATAAAGAAGACTATTGACTATGATACTTAACTTTATCTTTAACCAAGAAAATGATCGTTTGGTACTTAAAAGTACTCCATACTTAACTAATCATGTCATATTCTCTTTTACACCTCTTCCAACATCTTGTTGGCCATGAATAATTCAGTGTAGGTATAAACTCATTTCACCTTCATGAGTTATAAATAAAAGTTACAATGTTTGCAATTTCCACACCCTTTAAGTTTTTAGACACTATGTGTACTAAGGTGTGATCCTAGGGTATTTACATGTTAACACCTCCCTTTAACATTAATTCACCCTTGAAACAAGGAGATCAGTTATCAAAATTTTTTAACATCAATTCCCATGTGATTTATGCAATGATTCTTATGTTTTCCTATTAAACCCATACAACATTATCAATGCAATCTGCTAGGTAAACTTCCCAATATTGCTTGGTGGTACAACATATGTATTATGGCTGGTATGGTTGTGACTTAAGTGTCTAGATTGCTAGGTCCCCATATCCTTGCACAAAAACCTTGATTACTAGTACCACATAGCCATCCCTATCGTTGAACTATCCTAATGCTTTCTATTGCATGATTGGTTATCCTTAGAACCTTCTTAATGCATGTATTATGTTATTAGTTAGCATAAGTTCCTGAGATCATCATAAGTTGTATTAATGCGAAAAACTTTTGGGTTTATCAAGAATTTTCTTATTAATTTGGGCCATCATGTTTTGAATCTAGTGTACCATTCTTGTTATTCATTAGGTTTCTCTGAATTTCTCTAATGCATCAAGCACCATCATGTCTAATCTGCAAGTATACTTTACTCAGTTAAGTATAACCCCACTAATCATTATTCCCTTATCACTAAAAGGTATAATTGCAAGATCTTCAATCATCCTATTGTAAGCACCTTTCTGAAAGGTTCTTCTCTATGAGATATTAACAGAACCCCATCTTTATCTAGATGGATATATTCATTAAGGTTGTGGAGTTTGAGGTTGCACATTTTAAGTCATATTAGAAATTTGAGTGAGCTTTTGAGAATGTGCTCATAAGCTTAATATTGTCTTTCTGCTATTAACCAAGAGGCATTAGGAGTTTTTTTTACACTCCCATCATGTATTTACACTAGAGGTACTTTTTTTGTCAGTCCCATTGACTTTCTTATGAAGGTCATACAATTATTAATGTATGATGTCTTCCTGCATATAGTAAGTTGTATTGCATGTGTGCCTACTCTTCACACTTTGACCATAATTTAGTCCAGATCTGAACATAAAATTTGTTCTTCTTATTAGTTACAATTGTTTAGGTATGGTTTCACTCAAGAACCTATAGGTCCAAACTATGCATATGTTACCTATTAATGTTAAGTTCCCTTCAATAGAATTTCCCCCAATGGTAAAATTACATTCCAAAATGGATTGCATCATTACATATAGATGCACTATTCAAAAGATTAAATTGAAAGACAATTTGTACAATGACCTGTCCTTCATGAGCCTAACAATATTTCATGGGAACCTTTACAAATATATATCCTCACATAACACCTTAGAATTTATTCTAGGGTGGAACCCACTTAATTAACCATTACTTCTTACAGATGCACTACTTGTTACCAAAATTTAATATCCCATTAATACGATGGTTATAGCATCCCACTTCCAAGGCCATAACCATGCTTTACCATTATTACCAAATTGTTTATTTCTCCCACTCTACTATGCATATTTATAACTATGCAAGTATCAATTTTAACTTATGGTATAAAGTCTTTATGCCCCCATAATGGCATTCAACAATAGCTTAAGTTTTGAAAACTTTCACACATATAATAAATAGAATTTTAAATCTTCACATCATTCGATAGTAACCAATTGAGGTTTGACCTTTTCAAATTAATCAACATGTTAATTTGTGGTTATTTTTGTATTACTCTTTACTCCACTACAGTTCATTGAGAGCACATGATATGCTTAACAAGTTGAAGGTTGATTGAATCTTCAAACAAAGTCAATTCAATTGGAATAAAATTATGGGATAAGAGTATTTTGTGTCTTGATAGTAAAACAAAATAGCTCACTATGTAAGCAACATTTCTTTGGTTGTTTAATGAAGCATGTTTTATAAAACGCCATACATATGTAATATATCAAGTTTTTTCGTCGAAATTTTATTTGATATAACATTCACTGCATCGGTTGATATCTATTGCAGTGGTTGCATTATGATATAATCTCCATCACATTTTTACTATACCATTCTCTGACCATCAAACCCCCCTCCCCTTTTGGATGCATAGAATTTGTTGGTTGCAGGGGATTACCTTTGAAGAAAACAACAAAACTTTTAAATTTATATTGGATTATTCATGACGTGCATTGATCTTCATTTTATTGACACCGCCCATGGTTTCCAACATTAAAATTTACGCACTCCAATGGTTTTTTGAAGAGGATATTTAGAAATCATAGCATCAGATTTAGGAGCAGTAAATCGAGGAACAAAAAAATACTTCTATAATTACAGGAACCATTGATAACAAAAAATTCATGTTAAGAACAAGGTGGAGGTAGTTCCAATTAACTTCTCGTCCATGAGGATTAGAAATTACCAAATATGGAAGGATTATTTGTTATTCTTATTGCGGCATACCGAGTTCATCATCCATTATGCCAACTGAAGCAAACACATGCAGATGTCAACACAATGATCTGTGGTATCAGGTGCAGAAGAGAAGAAGATGATGTGTCCATTGGCTCGCCATCAGGAGAACATAATTGTACATCAATTACTCCATCATCAATTAACTCCAATAATTTAAGTTTGAAGGTGTAATTTTGAGTGGGTAAAAGTAGTCAATGAAAATATCCTCTTGCATGAGCCCGTAATGGGGTACCATGGGAACCATCCATTATTCTTGTTTGGTACAAATACGATGAGCTACCTCCTTCAATTCCTATTACCATGACCCATCTCTGTTTACAGTTAAGGTGAAAGAGCCACAACATACTTGAATTTGTTCGCTTCTTCATTGGTGATTCCTGAATAACTCAGTTGGTCAAAACACCTACTCGTCCTCCTTCGATTTAGCCATGGAACTCATGTTTATTATTCATATCAATAGGCACTAGAAATATTAAGTTTATATCATCCCTCAATTTTGGTGATCCTTCTAGTCCTAAACAGGGTTAGATTGGTCAGCAACTCAACTAATTGTGGACGCACTAAATAGGGATCTAAGGGTGGAAATAATGGGTGGGCATGACTGATGGTTGGCCACCCCATGAGGATGCAAGTTCCCATAATATTCCACAGCACTAATTCCAGACAATTGGTCATGATCGTTGGATAAGGATGACTAATGCTCCATGCACCTTTTATTCCACAAGATGTAGCTACAAACAATATATAGTCGACCATGACCCCGTTATCACTTACAGCGCCATCGATCTCAATTGATCCTTCCACATAGTCACTTTCAGCAACAACTATCATGGTGATGTTGGTGAAGTCGACAGAGTAATCGGTAGTAGCATGGGTTTCATGAGGGAGTATGGTAGACTCTAACAATCAAACATGGCATCGGAAAAGGACAAAAGAAGAGACTTCCAATATAATACTGCATCGCATTTAACAAAAAAAAGTTGATCACAACCACAAATTATTTCATCGAGTTAGCTAAGTATTTGATTGACACTCAATAAATGAGGTTATCGAGCTGGTATTAATGTGGTGCCCTAGGTTCAAAATCCTCCATGAGTGCAAATGTCAGTACTTCCTTTCTAACCTAAAAGGAGCGAAAAGTACTTCCCCGTTGAGTACACTAAAAATACGTCGTCAAAAGATCTGGATAACCATTATCCAAACTGAATAAGGATAAGAATTATCCACTTAATTCTTTTATGGGGCAGACTTAACCCACAAAAATTTAGTTATTTCTTGAAGTGAGTCTCTTCCGATGCGTAACCTGAAAATCCATCACACCCGAAACCCTCCAGATCAGTGGATAAGCATTCGAAAAAAGACCACATTCGACATGAAAAGAAAACCAATATTTGATATTAAGGATCGAAAGGAAACAAAAATCCTAAGTGCTTTTCTCTTTCAATCCTATTGGGAATGTGCCTGTGGAGCTTTAAATCTACAGCATTTTTTAGCAAAATTCATGAGCTACTTAAGGAGAAAGAATTTAATTCCATGGCAATTCTTGAAATTTTGTAACTCTCTGCACTGCTTCATAACTTCTCTTACCTTCATCCCATCATTCTCTTCTATGACTACTAAGATGTGAGAAGACATTAACCCTATGCAGCGACCACATCATAGAACTCTAGGCAAAGGTATTCCTTGGCTACCAGCCATATGGATATCATTGTAATATGCCTGATATTGAATGTGAAAAAGAGAAGATTCGCTTGGTTCCTATACTACTCACTTTCTGTTGAATTAGAAGGATGTGGCAGCAGGTCCATTGTAGCCCCTCAATTATTCAGAAATATTGAGGTGTGGAGGTCATGTGTCATAATAACAACACCACTTTTCGCTCACGGTGATATAACCGACCTTTTATTAAAATGCACTTGCATGGTCATTTCCTATACGAGTATCCCATGATTGTGATCATTCAGTAAGCTGCCTCCGCGTTGAACATATTCACGCTAGCACACCTGAACCCCTTGGTAGGTCTGCACTCCACAGTGTCCCAACCTACATACATTCATACAAGATCTTCAAAAGATTTGGTGATTAGACCAAACTTCCATTTTGAGCAAAATGCAAAATCCACGAAAATAATGTCAAACCAGAAAAACTCGTTCCTTTGAGAGGAGCTCGGCTTCACTATTTAAATGAAAAAGAGCCGAGAATTGAAAGGGAGATTTTCCTTGCAGAGGGAGCATTAACACAAACATGATTGGGGTCGCATCTCACATTCTTTGACCATCTGAAATCACATGCCTCAGTAATAGTTTGTGCTAAACTATGTGGACCCCATGTTGACACAAATTTTTAAAAGGCTTTGTTTACAGAAGTTACAATTTCTTATGAATTGTGGAATAAAATTTTAAAAAATATAATCTCTGGAGTGTTAGATTTTTTTTTATATATCTTTTCCAAATCATACCAAAATTTACATTGTCTGCATCCTCGTTGGACTTATGGTTTTTCACCCTACTCGTAGTAGGCCAAAGAAATCAACTTCCAACTGATTTCTTATACATTTTAAATTTAGTTCTATATTTGAAATTACTTTTAATAATTGTGAAATTTTCCACATGCACATATAGAAGCCTGAAAAATCAAATCTTGGGCCGTGTTTAAGGTTCAAAAACTCCCTCCATCAAACCGTGCAATGGCCATTAAAATATGTATTTAACACACACGCGCACACACACACACACTCTCTCTTGATATATATATATATATATATATATATATATATATATATATATATATATATATATATATATGTATGTATGTATGTATGTATGTATCTATGTATATGTATATGTATATGTATATGTATATGTATATATGTATATATGTATATAGATATATGTATATATGTATATATATGTATATATATGTATATATATATATATATATACATATATACATATATATAAATATATATATATATATATATATATATATATATATATATATGTATGTATGTATGTATGTATGTATGTATGTATGTATGTATGTATGTATGTATGTATGTATGTATATATATAGAGAGAGAGAGAGAGAGAGAGTTAAATACATATTTTAATGGCCATTGCAAGGTTTGATGGAGGGAGTTTTTGAACCTTAAACATGACCAAAAAATTGATTTTGTAGGCTTCTGTATGTGCATGTGGAAAAGTTCACAGTTATTAAAACTAATTTCAAATATAGAACTAAATTTAAAATGTATAAAGAAATCAGTTGGAAGTTGATTTCTTTGGCCTATTATGGGTAGGGTGAAAAACCATAAGTCTAATGAGGATACAGACAATGTAAATTTTGGTATGATTTGGAAAAGATATATAAAAAAAATATAACACTCCAGAGATTAGATTTTTTAAAATTTTATTCCACTATTCATAAGAAATTGTAACTTCCTTAAACAAAGCCTTTTAAAAATCTGTGTCAACATGGGGTCCACGGAGCTTAGCACAAACTATTACTGAGGCACGTGCTTTCACATGGTCAGAGAAGATGAGATGTTACCCCAATCATGTTTGTGTTAATGCCCCCTCTGCAAGGAAAATCTCCCTTTCAATTCTCAGCTCTTTGTCCATTAAATAGTGAGGCCGAGCTCCTCTCAAAGGAACGAGTTTTTCTGGTTTGACATTCTTTTCGTGGATTTTGCGTTTTCCTGAAAATGGAAGTTTGGTCTAATCACCAAATCTTTTGAAGACCTTGTATGAATGTATGTAGGCTGGGACACTGTGGAGTGCAGAACTACCAAGGGGCTCAGGTGTACGAGCATGGATATGTTCAACGCGGAGGCAGCTTACTGAATGATCACAATCATGGGACACTCGTATAGGAAATGACCATGCAAGTGCATTCTAATAAAAGGTTGGTTCTATCACCATGAGCGAAAAGTGGTGTTGTTATTATGACACATGACCTCCACACCTCAATAGTTTTGAATAATTGAGGGGCTACAATGGAGCTGCTGCCACATCCTTCTAATTCAATAGAAAGTGAGTAGTATAGGAACCAAGCGAATCTTCTCTTTTTCACATTCAATATCAGGCATATTACAGTGATATCCATATGGCTAGTAGCTAAGGAATACCTTCGCCTAGAGTTCTATGATGTGGTTACTGCATAGGGTTAATTTCTTCTCACATCTCAGTAGTCATAGAAGAGAATGATGGGATGAAGGTAACAGAAGTTATGAGGTAGTGCAGAGAGTTACAAAATTTCAAGAATTGTCATGGAATTAAATTCTTTCTCCTTAAGCAGCTCATGAATTTTGCTAAAAAAAACTATGGATTTAAAGCTCCACAGGCACATTCCCAATAGGATAGACAGAGAAAAACACTTAGGATTGTTGTTTCCTTTCGATCCTTAATATCAAATATTGGTTTCCTTTTCATGTCAAATGTGGTTTTTTTCGAATGCTTATCCACTGATCTGGAGGGTTTCGTCTGATGGCTTTTTAGGTTACACATCGGAAGAGATTCACTTCAAGAAATAGCTAAACTTTTGCGGGTTAAGTCTACCCCATAAAAGCATTAAGTGGATAATTCTTATCCTTGTTCGGTTTGGATAATGGTTATCCAGATCTTTTGACGACATATTGTTAGTGTACTCAGCGAGGGAGTACTTTTCACTCCTTTTAGGTTAGAAAGGAAGTACTGACATTTGCACTCATGAAGGATTTTGAACCTAGGGCACCACATTAATACCAGCTCGATAATATCATTGATTGAGCGTCAACCAAATACTTAGCTAACTCGATGAAATAATTTGTGGTTGTGATCAATTTCTTTTTTTTGTTAAATGCAATGTAGTATTATCTTTGAAGTTTCTTCTTTTGTCCTTTTCCGATGCCATGTTTGATTGTTAGAGTCTACCATTCTCCCTCATGAAACCCATGCTACTACCGATTACTCTGTCTACTTCACCGACATCACCATGATAGTTGTTGCTGAAAGCGACTGTGTGGAAGGATCAATTGAGATCGATGGCGCTGTAAGTGATAACGGGGTCATGATCGACTATATATTGTCTGCAGCTATATCTTGTGGAATAAAAAGTGCATGGAGCATTAGTCATCCTTATCCAATGATCATGACCAGTTGTCTGGAATTAGTGCCGTGGAATATTATGGGAACTTGCATCCTCACGGGGAGGCCAACCATCAGTCACGCCCACCCATTATTTCCACCCCTAGCTCCCTATTTAGTGCATCCATAATTAGTTGAGATGCTAACCAATCTAACCCTATTTAGGACTAGAAGGATCACCAAACTTGAGGGATGATATAAACTTAATATTTCTAGTGCCTATTGATATGAATAATAAACATGAGTGCCATGGCTAGATCGAAGGAGGATGAGTAGGTGTTTTGAAAAACTGAGTTATTCAGGAATCACCAATGAAGAAGCGAACAAATTCATGTATATATTGTCTCCACTTACCTTTATTCATCTTTTATCTTGTCTTGTTTTTTAACAAAGTTCATTTACTCACAACCATTAAGTATAAGAAGGATATACGACATAATTAGATAGTTAATTCGAAAGGAATAACAACCCTAGTTCAAAATCATCTTTGATTTCATCCTCCTTCAATAATCATTTTAAGATCTCATTTCAACCTTTATGGATTCTCATTGGAACCTCTTATTTGTGTACGACCTAGTCTAGTACCCTCAACTTCTTCATATATTATAAAGGTGGATTGGCCCATAGGCCGAAATGATTGAACTTAGAGCTCTGATACCATTTTTCACATACCTCTTTGACACCATATTAAAAACCACATACTACTGGCAGATACCTCCTAGACACAATATTAAAATCCACATATTATGTTTCTTCACTAAATTTAACTTGGATTAAATTTAGATGCAATAGTTGTCACCTGCATTCATATATAATCATCTCATAAAAAAGTTAACACAAGCAATTATACCCATGAATACATCACATCACAAAGGAAAGAACCAAACCTAATCATTCAAGATCCCCCATTCGAGTTTCATTCCTTTGAGTATTCAACACAAGCCTTAATGGAACCATTGTCATAAATACATTGTAGCTAGCATTGCCCTACATCATGATCATAGTCATACTGTCGTAGTTTAATGTATTATTAACATATTTATGTAATATGAACAATTAGCTACAAAGAGCCTCAATGGATGCAATTTTCCTCGCGATGCATAATGCATAGCCTAGATAACTGCAACCACCAGTTGTACAACTGCAACCATAAAACATATTTATTCATCATACATAGTTGTCTCACTATCATTAAATTTTACATAGGGACATGGATACCGTTGGTCACCTATCTCCTTAATTCAATATTAATAATCACCTATTATGATCCCATCATTAACTACACACTTTGAGTTAATTTGCATTCACTAGTGCCCATACATAAGTATTTAATCATTCCCATAAACAAAGGTGACACATGCAACTTTACGCATATGTTGAGAGATTCGACACATAAGGAGTGAGAGGCAAACATAGAGTACATCCCGTGCACTTGAAGAAGATTAAAATATGGAAAGGAGGTCACCTAAAAAACTGAGCATTGCCACCCAACCTAGAACTGACTCTTCCAATTCACCCTTGAGCCGAGAGTTATTGTCATGGATCAACTGCCTCTGTTGATATCTTCAATGGGTGTTTAATATTGTCTTTCCTGATTTGGTTTCCATTAGTGATGTCCTGCGTTTATGGATTTTTTTTATCCATTTGCCAAGGCTTTTCTTAGAAAATCTCGCCTTTCTCTCCCGCGAAACTTTTACTCATAAAAACTTGCCTTTCTCTCCCGCAAATCTTTTATGTTATTCTCAATGGATATTTATCTCCAATCCATCCATCTTATCTAGAACTGAATCTAGAAGATTTATCATGAAAGAATTATCCATTCCCATTCACTAATAGGATTTGGCAAGAATCTCAAAGCTTGGTGTCTCAATTTTCCAAGTGATTAATTATTTTATTTATTTCATAAAGTATTAAATTTTCTTGTTACACATCATACCTAGCTTTTCTCAGCTTAGGTTTGCAAAATTTTACACACAAGGGAGGGGTTTTACAAGAAGTTATGAGAACTAAAAATGAAATGAACTTCCACACATTTAAAAGAAGATGTAAAAGATTGTTCTAGTTCTTTTTAGTATTATTTTCTAGAGTTTTTGGAAGGTTGGTGAATGGTAGTTCTGAGGAAGAATTTAACTATTACAACCATCTTGTACATGTCATAAAATAGTTTAATTCACTATGACATGGAGGTTTTATTAATAATATTATAATTTATTTCTTTATTTATTTTACTTTCTTCCATTGTGTTCTATTTTGATTTCAATTTTATGCATTGGTTCATTGTTCTAGAATGGCGACTTAACTTGATTATGCATTATTCTTGAACACATTAAATGATTTTAAATACTTTGAATACTTGATATCTAGGGTTTTAAAATCGTATTTTGAGTTTATTGGTAGCAATTTTAATCCCATGAATACATGATATTTATTGGTTATGTACACTGTAAATTCAAATGTGATAAAAAATAGCTTTTTAAATTTATTTCCTTTTTTATTTTTGTTTTCACTTTTTCCCTCACTAGAAAACTTAAAATTATTAGCCATTATTTAACTTTTTCAAATTGTCTAATGTTTTACATATTACATTTATTTTAATGTTTCTCTAATATTTATTATTGGAAATTATTAAATTAAATTATTCTGATTTTTATGCAGGTTGAATAATGATAATACCTAATTTTATGTTATTTAAACAACATAGTTCAATTAGATGTATTTAACACAAGTTTGTGTTAATCTCCCTCTTCTCTTAAATTTTAATTTTATTTCTCACTAGCCTTTTTGAATTATGATATATATTAATTTACCTCATTTTTCATTAATGAAGTTTTCATTTAATAAGCCTTTTGAGTTATGTACCTACCATCTCTTTTTCCCAAAAAAACATTATTCTATTTAAAACACTATCTATTCAATAATCTGGTCTATTTATTTGTTTAATTAGAAAATCCATTTAATTTACACTATTTTACAATAACTATTTAATTTTGATTGCCACCAAGGAATACCCCATGTGGTGAAATGGAGGTCATCCCTTATCATCTAGAGCAGGAAGATCTAGAATTCTCAGTGATATGGTCACAAGTTTTGCTCACTTACCAAGACGATTTGAGCACCAACACGTCAACAAAATAAATTTAGTGTTGTACAATCCTGTAATCTCAAAAAATCCATAAACATTAATGATTCTTATAGCCAAAATTGAGCTTTATGAAGCTCAATATAACCATCCTTGTGTCTCATATAGCCCATAAGTGTTAATAATTGTTATCATCAACCTTAAGCATTTTTTGAGCAATATAACGAAAATGTAGTAAATGAAAACAACTTCCAAGTTTTATGATTTGATTCCCGATAACATTGATTAGGAAATCAAAAAATATAAGGTAGAATATTTATTCAATTAGTGTGGATAACACATAGAAGTTAAATCTCGAAGCTTTAGAGTTCAAAATTGCTCCCTTTATATGGTTCTTTAGAGTTAAAAATTGCTCCCTTTATATGGTTGTTTATTGGAAGGTTGCAAAAATCTTTCTTCGTGATTCACAAGGTAGAACATTGGAAGGTTGCAAAAATCTTTCTTCGTGATTCACAAGGTAGATATGTTCTAGTGGTTTGAACTTAATTTAGAGAAATAATAAAATTTTGTTTAGTATAGATATGAGATAGTGTGTTTGAACTTAATTTATAGAAAATAATAAAATTTTGTTTAGTATGCATATGTGTTATTGTGTTTAAATTTAATTTTGATCACAACAATTTTATTTAATATAGCTTAAAATAAAGTACTATAAATGGTATTGGAATTTTTTTTAATAAATAGTAAATAAATAAAATTATAAGTGTCATATCTAAACAAAATTAGAGAAACCCATTTTTTATTTCAATAATTTATCTATTTTGATGAGATAGATAAGCCACAAACCTATAACTTATAAATCAAGATAGCTCCATTATATAAAGTGACAATATTTGAGTAACATCCAATCAAACTTATAAATCAAGATGGCTCCATTAGATAAAGTGACAATATTTGAATAACATCCAATCAAACACTGCACACTGCCTTGAAAAATGTTATAATGTAACATAATTGTATCAAAATTTAATCCAAAATAATCATTTAAAAATATTGTAATATGAAAATATAACCCGACATAATCATTTAAGAATTTAAAAATATAATCCAACATAACCCTTTAAGAATATAGCAATTCGAAATAGCCATTTAAAAATAGTAGAAATTGAATATAAATTAACCATTTAAATATTTGACAAACATATATTACATTTTAAAAAATGAAAAACAAAATAACATATTCATCCCAGGTTATATATGGCATCCTTTTAAGCATATCATTATTATCAATCATATTCAAGTAAAATCTGCCACTCTTAAAACACTAAACAATCGCTGGCCAAAGTCAATCAAAATTAAATATGGGAAGCTCTAATAAATTGTTTTAAATATTGATATTTCAAGTCATATCTTCCCGTATATAAGTCCAGGCTGAGAGACGATAAATGCAATGTGCCAGTGAAGATTAAATAGTCATAGTGCAGCTGTAATTCATAGATTTCGAGAATTCAAAAAAGTAACATGTAAACATACATGTGTCAAATTGGATAATATACCTGGCTCTAACCTTTTTTCAGTTCCGTGGTATTTAGCAGTTGTAAATCGTATACTTCGAGAGATCAAACAATTACATATCAAATCGGGTTATCTGGCTGGCATTAGTGTTTTTTCAAAGGTGATTGGTATTTAGCTACGTATATAACTCTCTCAGGTTGTGTCTTTTTGGTTGTCCGCAGGGCCATTCGAATGTTCTCTATCAAAAAGGAGGAAGGCTTCTGCATGAACTTTGTTGATTTTGATGGATGTCGGATGTCTTGAACGATAAGCTTGAAATATACGATAAGCTTGTCGGATATATGTGATAATAAACTTCGAAGCTTGAGATGTCCAACACCAAACACCATAATAGCAAGCGACATAAGCGCACTAATAATGTTGATATGTTAGCGATGATGATGTTAATGTGCATGAACTTTGTTGATTTTGATGGATGTCGGATGTCTTGAACGATAAGCTTGAAATATACGATAAGCTTGTCGGATATATGTGATAATAAACTTCGAAGCTTGAGATATCCAACACCAAACACCATAATAGCAAGCGACATAAGCGCACTAATAATGTTGATATGTTAGCGATGATGATGTTAATGTGGTAGCTGTTGTGATTGCAATGTCCAAAGATAGGAGCGTAGACAAAGTGCAGAAGTCATGTGGCATCACGTAAAATAAGGAGAGCCACAGTAACACTGTGTGCATCCCGTAAAATATGGAGAGCCACATTAACACTGACCCATCACATGCAGTTGTCGCCACCCTATACCCCAAATACTTCGCAAACTATCATTCATCTTTCCGTCTTTTTAATTGTTTGGTTCCATCAATTTCATCATCTATCCATTCTCCTCATTGCACTATTTTCTCCCATCCCTTCTATTCCTCGGCAGCAATTAGGGTTTGTGGAAGGTCGAACGAAGAAGGATGGAAAGAATGAGTGTTAGTACATCAGCAATAATATACAAGGTCAGCCAAATTGTAAAAACAAAGCAGATAGCTCGACCATGGCAGAGACTGGCAGCTATTCTCAGAGTAATCGCTGGCTTTAAGCAGGCCCTGTCGATGAAACGACAGCGGGCCAGATTTTTGTACCCTTATGATTACGATGATCAAAGCGAGGACGAGGAGGAAATATTCTTCCAGAGTCTTCGTGATGTAAAAACGTCCATACCTTCTGATGTCTCTGAAGGCCACCTGGCAGTGTACGCAGTGAACGACGAGGAGCGGGTGGAGCGCTTCGTTATTCCGGTAGGTTACTTGAAGCATCCCTTGTTCATGAAGCTCCTCCAGGAGGCCGAAGACGAGTTCGGCTTCAACTATCGCAATGGTGCGCTTACTCTTCCCTGCGTCCCATCGGTTTTGGCCCATATCATACACCTCTTGACTCATGCCCCCCTTCATCGCGATCGCAATCATTTTGTGGGTAGTACGTCTGCTGCGGCGGCGGAGGCCGGTTGAGATTGGCCCGCATCTACTAGTCAATCACGGACCACCACCTACAGTACCATGGATATTAAATGCAAAAGGGTCGCTGTATATTGATCATCTATTGAGCTTCCAACTAAACACTCTTCTGTTTTATAACTTATTTCCAAGTGTCCTGAGTTTTCTCACCTGGTGTTCATTTAATCTCTATTTGTCTACTAGATAAATGCACATTGCCTGCCTCTGCAGTGCACGTACGTACGTCTCCAGATACAATCGATTTCATATATGCTATTCCTTGAACTCTCAAGAGACGGGTTATGGAGCAGAAAGAAAAAACATTCGACTTACAGGTTAATTTTGCGAATAGGTTAACAAGTTTTTATAAGTAGCGTGTTTTTTTGTTGTTTAGTTTAATTATTGCTTTTTGAAATGTATGAATTAATTCTTATAGGGTTACAAAGTAGTTATTCTAGATTAGTTTAAATATATTTAGATTAGAGTAATAAAATAATAAAAACATATAATTTCACATTAATAAAATTTACAATTAAAATAACAAGATAATTTATGATTGCATTATTTTTGGCTACATAGAAATAATAAAATTTTTATTTGGGAAGGGTTTTTTATAAACTTTAATATCATATTTGTTCATTTAAAGGTATAATTGCCTTAAAAAAACACTCTAATGGGAAAACAAAAGTATGTGATGTTAGATTAAAATATAGTTAAATTAACTTAGTTTAAATATAATTAAATTAAAATATATGTTATTTTTAAATATACTATTTTTATTATTAATTTATACTATATACTTGATTAAAGTAAAAGACAATAAAAGAAAATATTGCAATTGATAAATATCTTATAGAATTTAAGGTTTTCATCACAACTCTATATGCATGTGAATGGAAGATTATGCATAGATGGAGAGGAATTTTTAGAATAATCATACTAGGGTATTGATGTGGAATGGTGATAATTATTTTAATTTTATGTCTTCACCATGATTTAATTTTAGATATTGCTTTAATATACTATAAAATTTCAACAACAAAAAAATTCCATTAATAAAATAATGAAAATTATCTCAACCTTCTCATGATTCTCTCCACTCATTTAATAGAATTGCTTAAACTAAAAGGGAGAAAAACACTAAACTTTAGAGGTTTATAAGTTGTGGGTAGGTAGAATTCTCCTTCAATTCCTCTTAAAACAATTTGTATCAATATCTCAAGGTTATAATGGCAATTTTATTTCAAAAAAATCTCTTACCTTAAACATAAAAATATATATATATATATATACAAATAATTTGAATTATTTAGAATCCATTAAATTATTCAAAATCCATAATATTTGATAAGATTGAAAGTATGTCTTATAACACTTATAAAAAATAATTAATTATATTAAATATTAAGTCTTTCCAAAAATAAAAAAAGAAATTATATATATATATATATAATTTATTATTTTTAATAATAATAAATCTCATTATTACTATCACACTAATAAAGATATATATTGCATTGAGGTTGTGAGAAAAACAACAATAAAAACAACTTTCTATTAAAAATCATTATTCCTTCATTGTCACCTTAAAGACAACTCGAGGAAATATCAAGAAATAACTAGAATGCATTAATACAATATACCATATTTAGTTGACAACTGAATGTATTAATAAAATAAGCTTTTTTGGTTAGATTCTTTGATATATTAGGCATGGCACAAAATAGACACATGGTTAGTTTCTAAACTAGTTGCGTATTAATGAACTCTCTTACAAATTCAACATTAACAATATTATAATTACCTTAATCAACTCCAAGTTTTTTTTAGATTATTGGTGGTACTAGAAGACCGCATTTAAAACTTATATTATATGAAATGAGAAACTTATATGAAATGAGTGTTAAACTTATATGAAATGAGTGTTAAAAACGTACAACTTTTGAAGCAGAGATTTAGCCACAGTAACAATGCATGCATATTAATTAGATTGGATAGTTGGTATCGTTTTTTTTCCACATTGATATTTATATATTTGTTAAATTTTGGTTTTTTTTTTTTTTAAGAGTTTTGGACTAATAAAAAAACATGAATAAGAAAAATCTTAATGATCATAATAATTATCTTATTGTTGGTTGCACCAGTAATTTTCCTTATCCATTATACTAAACATGTCTTGTCAATAAAGTATAACATGTCTTGTAAATAAAGTATGCCGTATTTCAAACAATCTACCTGCTGCTGCAACATCATTACAAAATAAGATCCAAGTTTTCTTAACCAACCAATTATATTTGAAAAAAAAATTAATATAATAATGAAAAATTTTCATAAGGTTAACTTTACAAATTTTGGTTTGATTTTTTGGTCAAAGACAAATTATTTCAAATTCAATGCATATAAAATGTGTAATACTTGCCTTGCGGCGGGGATAATAAGCACATATTAACTTTGGCCAGTATTTTCAAATTTGTATCTATTTCTTGAAATTATAAGTTTGAGTTGTCAAAATTATTCATTAATTGGTTTCTGTGGCATTTAGCCTTCATTAGATCACCCTGTACAAATCACATAAAAAAGATTTGAGAACCGAAACCACTTTTGGAGTATTAAACTATTTTCTAAAACAACCAAACTCATGGAATTTAACATAATCCTAGTGATAGTATTCTATTGGTGGGCAAATCTTTAATCCATCAAACATTAAGATTGTCCCCGCAAACAAAAACAAAAAGGAAAAAGTAAATTGAATTATCAAATTTGTATAATTTTAATGTTTTAAAGTTTTCTGCTGTGTTAATTTTTTTTATAAAAACTAGATTCCATTTATTTAACATATGTAAATACTATTTCATTTAAAATTATATCTTATTATTTTATTTTATTTTATTTTTAATTTTCAAATAATCAACTATAATACAAAAATTGTCCATCACAACTGAATTATAAATATATTATATTATATTCCTTAAAAACAAAATATATTATATTTTTAATACATAAATATATTATATTATTTATATATAATATTTTTAAGTTAATATAAAATTATTATTCTTTTAAAATAATATAAAAATAAGTAATAAAACCATTAAAATAGTTAAATTTCTGATTTTGTAATTCCCTTAATCAAGATATTGCAAATACTTAGCCCAAATCATTTTTATAAATGATTTTTTATCCAACTATTTTTACATAAAAATGATTTTTTATCCAACTATTTTTACATGACTTTTAACAAGTTCACTTTTATTTTATTGGTGGTTGCACGGTGGGTGGCAAGTTATTTAATAATTTATTGAAAAAAAAGTGGTTAAATTATAAACATTATATAGATTACATTAAAAATAAAAAAACTATCCCAAACTTAGATTTGCATTTACAATTTATTAATGTGTAATTCTTTTGTTTTAACATTGAAAATATAAAATTGAAAAAAACACAATATAATCATTAAAAAAAACATAAAATTATTAAATTTTATTTTATAAAATTAAATATAATTTTATATTAATAAAATTCTATATTTAAATAATAATAATAATATCCACAAACTTATATATATATATATATATATATATATATATAGATAAAACATTAATTTAAATTAAACAATATAATATATAAATTTAAATTCCACTATATTAATATCAATTTTTTTTAATTTTGATGATGATGGTTAACGTCCACTGAGACCAAACTTTGTTCTATCGCACCTAGAGAAACAAATAAATTGTCATTATGCATCTCCATTACTTCCATATAAACTTGAAATAGACCCAAAAAAAAATATAAACCTCAACTACCAAAAAAATATGTTCAGATTTAAAGTTAAAGTATTGAAAAGTATTATTATCTAAGTTTAATTATTAAATAGTGTTACTATTTTATAATAAATTTGAAATTTCAGATTTATTGCACTCATAAAGTAAAAATTTGATAATATTTATTTATTTTTTGTATTAAATTTTATATTTATTGTGAATATTAATTTATTTTATTTTTTACATAAATTTCATCATCATAATTAAATCTCTAATAACATTATATTTTGACTATATTTTTTTGTTAATAATATAATCTAATAACTATTTAAAATAAAAATTTATAATCTAACCAATATTCTATATAATTTGTATTATTAAACAAATATCAATAATGAACAATATCAAATGCCTTAATCACAGAAACCTTTTATTCTTCTTGCTAGTTCCATGAAAATATTAACAATGAGAATAATGGATTCCCACCCGTCTCAAAAGAAGTTCAAATCCCAAAAAAATAGAACACTAAAATAAAAAAAATTAATTAAATCCAACACATTCTTTAATCCAATGATCTAACCACAAAATGGACATATGGAGGACCAACGAGGCTTCAGGCTTCAACCATGTAAATACAATAATGGATCAAGACCTTGCTAATTAAATCATAGAATTCTAGAATTCTTGGTTCCAAATACAATAATGGATTAAGTCCCTCCTAATTACATCATAGAATTCTGGGCTATAGACGAATTCTTGCTAACTAAACTAAATTAGCATAAACATCTCATTATTTACATAAATATTTGACTCTCTATTCATATTTGATTTTTGAAATCAACAAATTCATACAAATCAATGAAGAAAGAAATGACAGAAGGTGTACTTTGAGATAAGTAATGACCAGGTTCCAATTACATTCACCTATCATTCATTCATAAATTACACTACCACATATTATTTGTGCCAGTCGTCTGTGGCATGGGACTATTAGGAATCAAATTGTTGTTTTGACATTAGTTCCTTCGACAATTAACCCAAAGTTTTAACAGTGTTTATTCATTCATAAATTACACTACCACATATTATTTGTGCCAGTCATCTGTGACATGGGACTATTAGGAATCGAATTGTTGTTTTCACATTAGTTACTTCGATAATTAACCCAAAGTTTTAACACTGTTTATTTAGACAATAGGATATTTTTTCTCTTATTTGGATTTTTTTTTGAGGCAAGGGTCTATATTATTCATATGATTTCTTAAGTTCAAAGGATTCACATCATTCATAATTTTCTAACTGAAAGTAATGATGCTAACATTAATTCATTAGGGTTAAATGTTTGCTTTAGCCTAATATATATCTTAGGCGAATGTTGTCATCTTGAGTTTTCATGTATAGCACATGGCTATGTGCATGTACTTTAACTACCCATCACTGCCTTTTCATAACAATACTTCCAACCCACACAACAACAATTTATCAGATATGTACATGAATATCTTTGTCTTCCTTTGTGTGTCTCTGTCCATGTCTGTTGTTGATCCTTTTAACTCTTCATATTCATTTTGTTTGTTAAAAACCTTGTTGTTATCTTTGATGAAAAAGAATGCTTGTTCCCCTTGCCTTTGTCTTAGTGGCCCAAATGTTCCCTAGCTCCAACATGTTCCATTATTTTTTCATAATGGTTAGTGCCCTTGTTTTTATCTTAGATGAAAAAGAATGATCGATGCCCTTGCCTGGAGGATCGTGGACCTCCAATGAGTTCGTATCATTGTAATTGTCTCTTCTTTTCACAATATTGAATAAAGAATTTAAATCAAACCTTTTTTTTGCTCTAAATAGGAATAACAAATTAATAATTGAATAATGTTGCCTCCTATAACAGGCACTATAATAGGCACTAGAGGTTTGCATCTTGGTTTTTCCAACCACTGGAAAGTTCAAGAGCTCTTATAGATTTGGCATGTTGGTAATAACGCTATAATGTTTCTCCTTCTTTACTTTTGAAATTTTCTTCATGACAAAATGAATATGTTGAAAGCACACAAATATTTTTCCTTTCATCTACAGCCACAACCACAGTATTAGCCAATGTATACAATTATGGCATAATAGCCTTATTATACTAGTGCAAAATTAATTAATAGAGACATGAAGACATGACATTTTCCTTCATCAAACATATAATACAAAACAACATGAAATATTGAATTCCATATCGTGTAGTTTGCATGAATCTTGTTAAAAGTAACAAATTCTAGTAGGTATTGGCATTGTGTCATATAAATATGTAAACTATAGGAAGAAGTTAGCTTACCTTCTATTTAGTTCGTGGGATAGTTTCAGGTACACCGTAATATGTCAAGTACCATTTCACAAAGTTATTTACACATGTTTGGAGATTTGTGGTGGGCTTGTAACCCAACTCCATGATTACAAGGGGGACACTAGCATGTGTGAAGGGCACATCTCCATTGCTGAGTATTCTAAGCACATTCTTCTTGGACTTCACTTTCAACAATTTCTCCAGAATTCTCACATGTGCACATCTACTTTTGTCCCAATGAAGGAAATGGCAACATTTTAAGGTTTCCAACAACAGGTCATCACCACAGTTCCATAGTTGGACCATCTATTTGGAGGGGAAGCACAAAAAGGTGATTGGAGTTAACTCAAGGAACGACTACTACCTAAGTGGGGAAGAGTGGTTCTGAGATGGTGAGAGAAACTCTAGAAGGTTAGCACATCCAGGATGCCCTAGGCACATGACTCTCTTGTACAAAGGGCCAATAAAAACCAACCTTCTAGTTGTTATGTTTCCTCGATAACCCCACCAAGTAGCAGACCTATTATCCTCCATTTGCATAGCTCCCCTCAAAATTGTTTCCCTTGCTTCTTTAAATAAGTTATTATTTTTATATTATTTCTCATACATATCACTATGGGTGCTTGTCCCTTTTCTCGAAAGAGGAAAGCGTTGACTCAACCCTTGCTTCTAAAGTTATCCGACAACAAGTTACCCTCCATCTAATAAGATCACTGATTCAAAGAGGAGAAGGAACTGCCTACTATCGCTTGACTAGAGCCTTTGTCATCTAATTCCAACTTATCACTTTATCCTTGGTGCAAAGTTACAAGACATGCCATAGTAACAAAGCTCCTTTTTGTGTTTTCCATCATGCATGTTGGGTTATGACAAGATATACAAGTGCTAAAATCATGGGCCCACAGGGATTTATATTTAATTAGATTTTCGATTGATGATTAAGAATGTTTGCATACATATCTTCATGTATTACACATGTGTTTTGTAGAAGGCTTAAGAGGATGTCGAGATGTTGATAGCATGACATTATGTACCTCAACTAAACCATTGGCGACTCCTTCCTATTGCTATTCCATGTATTATCAAAAGTTACTGTGGCACATGTGAGAGGTTAGTCACTCGGGAATTTTATATAATGGAGTTGACTATTTATTTGTACTTTCATAGATTTGATATTGAATAATATTGTTAATACACATCATAGAAAAGAATAGTCATGTTATCCAAAAATGTCAAATACCTTTAGATTCTTTTGAAGGCACATGCACATAATATTAGTTCAGGTAAATGAAATTCTTATGTTTACATATGGTTTGAAAATTGAATCGTCCATTTCCAAGAGCCATCAATATGCTAAATTCACACTACTGAATTTTTTTAGAATTCCATATGTTATATCTTGGTCCTAGATGCTTATTGGATTTTAAATCATGCAACTATATTGAAATTTTGAAAATGGAATTCCCAATGCTATAAGTTTAGACTCTAGAGAATTTAAAATGTAATTATGGAGCATGTGTGTGAAAACTTGAATTGGTTCTCAATAATTTTTAGCAATCGGATAAATTATATCTCGATAAAAATTATCCAAAAAAGAGTCTACATTCCATTCAAAATAACATTTGGTTTATGAAGAAAATTTTCGGAGGCTACTATTGAACATAACATCTTGTTTAGTAGGGAAAATTTTGGAGGCTACCTTGATTATTATAGCAATTTTATCAAAACTTACATTTTAGCAGTATATTTTGAAAACATTCGTTAGCTTAGCAAAAGGTGTTCTCTTTCAATGAATGGCAAGGTAAGAATTTAGTTGATCATTCAGCAATATATCTATGTTTTTTATTCTTCCATCAAATATACCTCTCATAATCTGGGCGTTTCCTCAAAAAAATTATTGCAACAACTAATTAATTGGGAATTTTTTGTTGTTAGCGAAGACTTTTCTTGGTGTACAAATTCTTCTGTTGGAAACAATTTCCTCATTCCTTTATCTGTTTTATAAATATTTCATGGCCATGAAACAGATTTATGTTTTAGTTTAGATAAAAAAGAAGATGCAGTAAACAAGCATAAGGGAATGTGGTTAAAATGCATTTTCTAAGAATGTTTATGAGTGCTTTCTTTTTCACCATGACCATAAATGTTTTCTACCATATTTCCAATCTTTTTGTTAGTATTTATTTTCCAAACACCATCATGCTTACTACATCAAATATCATGTTTGTAGATGAGGTTCATTCTAGATGCTTATTGCATTTTTCATTGCCTACTAACACATCAATGTCTTGGCAAGATACTCATTCCATGGCAATAGTAAATGGAACCAACTACATTCTAGCTATACAAACCTATTTTTTCGTTTTTTCTTGGAAACAACACACAATGAAAATCTCAATATGACGATAATTTTTCATCCACCTTAACAAGGGTAAGATGAATGGCACTATCATGCAAGAGGTTGTTCAAACCCTATTTTCATTCCTTGAGCACAAAGCAATTTTTTTCAAAGGAAGGAGGTAGTCGAATTCAATGCAATGGCGAAAGCATTACAATTCCATGAGAATCAAAGGAAAACTAGGAAAATATTTGGTTTGATTCTATGGAGAAGGAAGACTTTGTGGCACAATTCAAGATGTTTGACTTTGAGTTGTGCAACCATGTTAGCATAGGACTTTAAATATAGGCTTAACCAAATGGCACCTTAAATTTAAAGTCACTTCTTATACATAGCTTATGCCTTTTAGGCTAGGAAAATTTATTTTTGGCTTCTAAATAAGATTTCATCTCCCCTCTAAAGAAATCAAAATTTATTTTTGGCTAAAAATAAGCTTATCCTCTCCAATGGAATCCTTTAGGCATGTAATCATTTAGAATTCATTTTGTAATGATTTCCAATGCCTCTCATTTGGGTCGAAGAGTGCTCTGAATTATCCTATTTGTGTCTCAGAGTGCACCTATTTGCATAGAGGGGAATGCAAAGTGCCACCCCAAAAATGTATTGCATGTAATTAAAATTGAAATATTATCAATACAAGAACTTTTTGCTAATTTCTCTATTACAACTGATAGTTGGACCTTTTCCAAATCTTTGCAATCTTTATAAAAAAATTGATTATTTTAAAACTTGAGCATGCAAACCTCTTTATTAGAGTTGGAAACCTCCTTATTTTGTTAATTTATGGACCTTGAACAACCTCGAGTTCCAAAGGATAAAAATTGTATAACTTCCTTTTGTAGTTTGAGGTATTTTATGGTTTTTGGCAAGTGAATCCAATCATGGAAGGCATAGATAGGGTTTAAGTCAATGCCCTTTCATCCTCACTGTGACAGATATTAGAGAAGAAGTAGAAAGTTAGCCAAGAGTACCAACAAGCACTATGGAACAAGGGATTTTTTTCCTCTTTCCTAAGAAGAAGATGCATGAAACAAATGAGGAATTCAATTGAGTTCCTATGTTATACCATTATTTTCCAACCCTACAACTACTTCACAAAATATAGTACCCTATCTTATTAGATGCTTTTAGAATTGTCTTGACACTCAATTCGAAAACTTTGCTTTAATTGGCATATTGTATTGCTATTTTGAGTTACCAACTCTCTTGGACCTTCTTACTCTAGTTTTAATTCAAAGAATTCTAGTTTGGTTCTCCTTTCATTAGATCTTTTAGATTAGTCAAACCGATCGAGGGTTTACTAGTATGTGCTTGTTGTCACTACTGCTTCCTTGATTGTTTGCCTAAACCCTCAATTTGACCCCATAGCCTAACTAGGAACACTTATGCGCTAGTCACACTCTTTCTAACCAACAAAATGACACTTTAATTCCCTCTTTTATTTTCGTTTAGTACATATAGAAATAACTAGTCTACAAAAATACAAAATAGCCTTAGATTTCATCTTGATTTGCCTCTCAAATTGTATGGAATTTTTCCTATTGTCATAGCTTCATTTCCATCTTTAAAAACATATTTTTATCTCATTTTTATGGGTTTTTTAGTTTACTTAACTTAAAATCATTTTTATAAATAGTTTTTCCTAGATCTACCCCTAGTTTTGACATAGTTTTCCTCAGTTTTAATCCACTTTAAGAGCAAAAAATTATATGGTTTTTTAATTTACAATTTTTTGTTTTTCATTTCATTAATATACAACAATAATCTATGATCATCTTTAGGTTCTTTTGACAATGAGTTTAAGTCCCCTTCTAAGCCTAGTTTAAGCTAATTTGAGCTCCTAATTCATAATATTTCACATCTTAAATCAAACTAAACATAATTCAATCTAATATCAAATCAAAAAGCTATTGAATACATTGTTAATTTGAATTCGAACAAGTAACTATTTTTTCTTATACATTGTTTGATTACAAAACTAGTTACTTTTTAATTCATGGTCACTTTTCTTGCAATTTCATATCTTTGATACGAAATCCACCTCTAGATTTGTTTTATTTTTAGGATCTAGTCCTATTTCATGGAGGAACAACAAGTAGAATTTTTTCTCAAACAAGTGGAAATTTTTTTCTCAATCTTACACTGAAGCAAAATATTGCGCCATAGGAGTTGTCTGCGAAGCAGCTGCATCACATATTTGCAAGATTGGGTGTACCACAAATACAATTAAGGTGTTTTGGGATCCTAATATATATGAAATAAGTTAACTATTAATACCATAAAATTTTTATAAAGTATATGGAAATTCTCATACATAGTTTCAAGTACCCTTCTATACGCGTTATTATGCATTTTCAAATTCATTTAACATGGTACATATAATTTTAATGCAATTAAAGCCCCCGAAAAAAGGCTTGAAAGGGCTACCCTTTTTCTTAAAAAGAGATATCCTTGGCACAGTTTAATTTTAGCACATTTATAAATTATAAGAAAGTAAAATACCTTACCTTGACAATTCCACTAATTTTTAGGGACTTACTGCTTCACAGCTTCCCTTTTTATTTGTTCTAAGATAGAAGCAAGTGCCTTATTTCATTTGGGAGATGAACATAATCATCCAAAGGAGGAAGCTTACCAAAACAACGTCAACTTAATAACAACCCTTAAAATTAATGAACATGAACTAGAGTAGACCCACTAAATTAGACTTACCTCCTAATAAAACTCTTGTAGTAATTTCTTCAAAATTAATGAACCTAACTAGAATCCACACCTACTAAAACTCATCATGTTAAAAACTTTCAAAACTAATCAACTGAAGTAAACCCATAGATTTAGACATGGAACCTAATAAACCCTTTGTAAACCCTCTGTAGAAAATCATGCCTAACACTTAATAAAACCATTGAATATTAATAAAATAGGGCTTAACTAGTAAATTAGAGAACATCCAACTAGCAAGCATCAATGAATTAACCCTTCCATGTTAATAGAATAAGACCACTAGAGCAAGCTATGAAGCATACCTTTGGATGTTTAAGCCCAAATTTTGTAGCTTTTAACCTTGATAGTTGGTAACAAGTATGTAATATATCGTATCTTTCCTAGAGTTTGCAAATTAAGAAATGTACATGACACATACAATTTAATTTAACTTTTTAAATTATTACTTTATAACCTTGAGATGAGAAACCTGACATGGATATCTGAAAATATGTAATGCTCAAGTCATATTTATTATTAACTTAAAAATCTATCTTTTAGAAGAAAATAATATGTCTTAGACACCATCAAATTTGATGATGTTTAGAAATAGGATAGAGTAATTTAATTTGACTTTTTAATTATTAGCCTAGTAAATTTAGTAAATTTGAAATGAAACAACCCGACTAAGATATTTGCAAACTATAAAATTTAAGTTATATTTATTATTATTTACAAATCCAATTTTGAGAAGAAAGAATGTGCTACAGTGTAACATGTATAAGACAACACAATTTAAACAAAAATAATAATAAAAATAAAAATTATTATAGACATATTTATCGAAGTGACCAAGCTTAACTTCATTTTGTTCATTGCTAATTGGCAACCTGTATATACGATATTAAATGGTTTATGGTGTGTTCATATCGCATTCGAATTAGCACTTATAGCAAACCGTGGAAGAGATTACTTAGTTCTTCATTTTAATTTAGAACACTTAATCGTACATTAAATAAAGAGGGGTGTTTAAAGGATGGGTTGGCACCAAATGGGCCACTTATGTCGTGCAGGCCTACTAGGTTCTAAAATGATCCAACGGTGCAAGTATTATTACCTAGTTTTCTGTCTCGGTCAGTGAGTTATTCTTTCACCCTTACTGCCGAGAAAGTCCTCTCTGCCAAACCCTTGCTCGACTAGGGTTTCTTCCACCACTACACGCAAAGTTATGGATTTTTAATGACCTAGTTACAGCTATTTTGTTTGGTTTTTCTTTACATTTGAATATCATCTAACTTCCTTCGGTTTAACGTATGCTCTCTCCCTGATCCAGGTCGCGTCGGGTAAAGCATGCATTTAGTTCTGTTGGATATATTAAAAAAAAAAAATTCTTCGTTTGGTCGATGTGTATTTTCTGACCACCCTTGTCTGAATCGCTCGACATATCCCAGTTACCGAGAAGTCATTTCTAGAATTGTTTCACGCGTTGTTAGTAAACTGACTGGGCTAGGGAATAAATCTGGAAAGTTATCCTCCACCAATCCCTATGCACCGACCAAAGTAGCTACCACTCTACCTACTTTGCATTATGCTACAATGATCACCTAATGGCTTTTATATTAATGTGTTTTCTTCCTTTTCTCTTTTAAAGAAAAACATATACAAAATAACATAAACAAATTGGTTATCCTTTTATCTATTGATTCTACTGATTTTCTAGTTCTTTACGACTCATTCACACTTCAAGTATTTTTTTTTTTATTAGAGGATTAACACCATCTTACTGCCAGATGTGTTTTGTATAGGGATTTCATAGCTCACAATTTGGTGGGTGCATTGGGTTCCTCTTTAACAATAAAATTTATTCATATATACATTTTTTTAAATCTTTATCAGAAAATACTATATTAAACTTCTCCTATAGTGTATTTCAATAGACTATTATGAAAGAAAATAACTTATGGAACTTTCATACACAAATTTTTCTTTATTACAGAGAATATCTGAAAGAAGTTTTTACACCAATTTTTTGTTTCTTTCTACTGAAAATAAAATACAATCCAATGCCTCCAATCTTTTCCCAAAATCCTATCCTTGGCATCCTCAAAATAACTTATAAAACTTTCATACACAAAATTTTCTTTATTACAGAGAATATCTGAAAGAAGTTTTTACACCAATTTTTTGTTTCTTTCTACTGAAAATAAAATACAATCCAATGCCTCCAGTCTTTTCCCAAAATCCTATCCTTGGCATCCTCCCTCCCACTGAGATGTGTTTATCTCTAGGTTAAGAAAAGAAAAGATAATTATCTTTAACTGTCTAGTAACTTGAGAATTTATTAGGTCTCATCTGTAAATTCTGAAATTCTACCTAATTTCTTTTAACAATTTTTTTTAGTATTTTAAAAATAAACCAATTCCTTTGATACTTAAGAAGGTTAGCCTAACTATATAAATTACCAATTCCATTGCATTCAAAGTAAATAGTAAATATTTACCACATATAGGGGTGTCACATGGGATGTCACATTAGGTCCTCAACTTGCAGAGCAATGTGAAAAAGAACAAGATGTTTGATAGATAAGAGTAGGTACACATTTGATAACATGTCATGGTACCGATTTGACATCCAAATACAAGACGTGTGACTAGGTAGAGCAGATACAAAATCCTACTATAATCATGCATAATGAACTACGTAACCTTAGGTTTTTGACATGGACCAGAGGAAGAATCAAATTCCATCGCGGAAACAAGTAGATTCAGGTCTTGGATGTCAAATTTTGAAGGGAAATTTGAATCTAATGAGGGGAAGCAAACGGAATTTCATTAAATCCATCTTGTTTTAAATTCTCCATTTCATTTCTTACCCTTCTTATTTCATCTTCCATCCAATAAATCAATTACCTATATTTAATTAAAATTCCAATAGTGGAGGACAATTGTGATACCATCTAGGAAAAATGGATTTGTAGCACATTAAAAATTTAAAACTATCTTGTAACTCAAGTACCTCTTGAGCGTAGTGGAGGATAGCTGTACTGCCATCTAGGCAAAATGGATTCGGAGCACATTAAAACTATCTTGCGACTCTTACACCTCTCGAGCAGAAGTCCATTCCTCCTTCCAATGGACTAGAGTCTGTCAAGAAGTCATGCTTGTTAGCGATGCCATAAGAAGGACATTAGTGATGAACACATTAAACCACAAAGTCGTGAAAATACCACAAACTGATAGCCACTTGTAGAGAATGAATCTCATAAGAGCCATAACATCAGAAGAGGCCCCAGCCAATCCTTTAACACCACCCACGAATCACCATTAATCCCCCATGTATATTGGGATAAGTCCACACAAAAAAACAACATAGAATATTGGGATAAATTGTTAAGATTTATTATAAGAATTATAGTTTTATTAAAGTTTAATATAGTTACATTCCACGTGTTGAAAAGCATATTCTTAATTTCATTATCATCAAAAGGTGGACACGCTCGCATATAATCTACAATGTAACAAAAGTATTTATAGTTCAAGATTAAGCTTCTTAGTTTGATTATTCAATAGTATACCTAATGATTGTACAAGGTTGTTCATTTCACCTATATAAATTAAAATTCCAATATATATATTAAGCTAAGGGTGAAAACTCTATTGTCATGCTACAAACAATATTTATAGATATTATCTTTTTTTGTAAGTAAAGGTAGTACCATCTTTTTTCTTTTCAATTATATCAAATAGGGCAACCATATACATTGTTCTGGTGGCCTCACCCTACCCCTAAGGGAAACCAGGTCTGTTGGCCACCTTAGATTGTTATAGGCATTCCAAAAACAAAATTTTGCTAATTTGTCCATATTGGCTACATACACCAAACAGCTGAAACTACTTATCAAACTACTTATACGCATGCAAATAGCATAGAAAGCTAAAAAAAACAGTTAACAACAAGCCATCAGAAGCTCATTCTCCTCTGGTTCCTGTTTGCTGGTCCATCTCCATGGGCATATGCACCTGATCAGCTTGGTTGGGGTTTCCTCCACCCATCCTGGACAGGATTTGTGACATCTCCTCAATCTTGTTATTCTAGTTTATCATAATAACTTGAAAATTCTTCATTTCTTTCTGAATCTTAGGCACCCCACTGGCCAGGTCAGCTACTTCCTTAGCCACCTGTTCAAGGGCTTTAGCCAACAAACGCTTAAGGACCCAGTAGATATGCAGGGATTGTCTGTACAGGGTCATCCTGCCCCTAGTATTGCCTGGGTCGGTCACCTCGTCTGCTAATTCCTCTGTTTCAGAACCCGACTGCTCTTCTAGTATGCTGGATTCCATGTTCTGTATAATGCGTCTGATATCTTCATCAGTCCTTTCCTGATAGGCACGGGCAGCTTCTTGAACCGCAGTCAGGGTCGTTCTCCTTCCCCTGCGCTGTCCACCAAGAGAGTCTGCATTCCTCCCACCCTGGGTTTCCTGCCTTGGGCGACCCCGACCGCCACGACCTCTTCCTCGGCCCGAGCGCGCCATCTCTTGTCTTTCACTCACCTGTAAACATTCATCAATTGCAGGAGTTAGATTGTGATTATGCTGCTCATCATCCGACCTTGCATCGGCTCCTTTGGATAATCCCTGGCTTCTACTACAGTGCCCTTCGTTTTCATAAGTTTGTTTCTGCCCTCTCCCATCCGAGTAAAAAAACTCAGTAATACCCTCCGCCATATGGACCAGATGATGGGTGGTTGGGATAATTCTCTGGTCACCCTTACCATATCTCTTCTCCTCTTTCGCCTGGGCATACTTGTCACTGGATCCCTCTTGCTTTTTCCCACTCTTAATTCTGTGACCACTTTCCTTTTTCACAGTATTTCCTTCCTAGTATAATCCCTTATTGCCTTCTCCATGAGTTACAGAGGGGCTCACATAGCTCTCGTCCTCCCCAGCTTCACAACTATTAAACATCTCCATTCTGACAATAGCGCAATATGGAAAAGAAACAGAGTTCACAGTAAACACATACCCGTGGATGCCGACCTCCCTGTTGAGAGCTTCTGGTTGCGTATCTTGCTGCTTCACCTTCGCCGCGAACAGGATAAGATTAAGCCTACCTCCCGCAGTCATCTTATAAAAACTACTCTCCATCCCAGTCTCTCTGCCACTACCGCCTCCACTCCTTCTACTCAACTGCAAACCAGTACCGCCACTATGGTGTCTTGAGGCTTGGGATGAGTTCCTACTCATTAGATTTGTTTGGGGTACCGCCTTTTCCTAAGCATCACCACCACCTGCCCTCTCTATACTATGATTACTCCTGTCATCTCTACCTGCCCGTCTCTTCAACCCGATCGGGAGTATAGATAATATCTTTAACATAAATAGTTTTATTCCACTTTTTGATGCACATACTCTTAATTTCACTATCATAAAAAAAAAGTAGGTACGATTGCATATAATCTACAACATAATACAACTATTTATATTACAAGATTAAGCTTTTTACTTTGATTATTCAATATTTGATATATGTAATGATTTTGCAAGGTCCTTGATTTCACTTATAAAAATTGAAATTCCAATATTTATATTAAGATAAGGCTGACAACTCTATTCTCGTGCTATAAGAAACATTTATAGATAATATCTTTAAGCTAAAAAAGAAAAATAAGAATCAAGGATGGTAAATAGCATTGAGCAAAGTATAAGTAAATAAATTAAGTTAAAATGATCCAAACCTAAAAATTAAGGTATTACTCATTAATTTACAAGTTATTTTATGTGTCATTAGGAGATAGATCGAAATTGTGAAAACACATAAACCTATGTTAATTTGTAGAAAATTATTGTGTTAAGAGGATTTAAAATGAAGCAAAGAAAAGACACAAATTGGTAATGGAGTTCACTCATCTTCGGTTATGTATCCGGGTCTCTGGTGAAGCAAAATTATAAGTGCGGACACAAACGAATTCCTCTAGCCCAATAATGGGTCTAGCCACGACAGATACATTCCATGGAATATTTCCTTAGGTTAGAATCAATCAAGAGGGTCTACCTCTTGGTCGCTTATCCTGCTTGATGATGTCCTCGCTTGCTCACTCCTGCAGTCTAACGCTTCCTTCTTCAAGCTCCTGAAACAAGTAAACAACAACGACATACAAACACAATAATAGACAAATTGCAATTCAACCTACTTAACGAGTCAAGAAACATTAATACATGAATATGTAATATTAAAACATGTAGGAAATCAATCGATAGTTGCATATATTAATATCAAAGAGACATTACAACCATTTGTCTTGACATTGAAGTTTTCCTCTGACAAGACCAGGTTCCCACACACCTCTACTAACATTCCACGATGGCTTCAAACAACAATAGTTTTAAAGATCTTCCCTTTAGGCTTCACTCCAAACCAAAACACACTTCTCCCTCACACAACTAGATAGCTACAACTAGTAATAGGTTGCTTGTATACTCCAAACCAAAATAGCATCAACACTTTGCAACTATAACACTCACACTCAGCCAAAAACTAGCTTGTGCTTGGGAAGAAGGGAGGTTTATATAGGAAATATGGATGGAAGATAGATCCTCTTCTCATGGGAGAAGGACTTATCCCTTGAGGTAGTTCTATCATTATACGTGAAAGGAGCCCAAACTATCATCCTCAACCCCATCCAGCCAAACCATTTATCAGACTTCCATTACAGAGCTTCTAGACCTTGAAGCTTCGGCTTTAATTTAAAAAACTTTCCATAACAGGACTGGTGCGATTGAAACACAGCTCAATCTCTCTTATTGACGCAAGGAGTAGTGCTAATCTCTGCACATCAGCACGGGGGAGACAAAGGCCATTAGCATCAATCTTGTAAACTGGGCAAAACAGAGGTTTCAGGGGAAATGGTGAAAAAGGAAAATGATCTGCTCATGAAGAGGGACACAATGGGAATTTCTTCATGAAGGAAAAGCATGAGGGGTTCACTGTAGAGGTCCTCCAAGATCAAGGAACGAGGAGTACAGTGGCAATGACAAAATGTTGTGTAACAGATGCCCCCTAAAGCGTGAAGGCCAAGCTGGAGTGAGGGATGAAATGCTTTATAAATCAATGCGGGAAATCGGTCTTCCGTCGGAAAACCTGCAAACAAGTACAGATACATATACATAAATTGAAATCTCTATCAAATGATACATGAATCGTGGCATGGACACAACCATCCATAGAATGATCATGTAAATGGATCCAGGTATGGGCGCAACCATCCATCAAAGAGGATCATAATGAAACCAAGGTATGGTCACAACCATCCAATAATGAGAAGGATCACATATGATAACTCATGGTCTGGTCGTAGCCAACCATCTGAAAGAGACATGCATATCATCAAAACCATGTCACACCACTTCGCAACCTAGACTTTTGTGATCTAAGTCCAGGTTCTTACACTCCAACACGACCCGATCAAAGTACAAATCCTAGCATGCGAATAGATGTGTTGACGTCAAACATGCTAGAAAGTTGCTTGATTACTGTCAATGATGTAAATTGTTAACAAGCACGAGAGAAACCAACAATAATGATAATGGTCCTCAAGGTACTATCAGCACAATCCATGAAATGTGAATAGAGGAACTGAAGTCAAACATTCGTGAAATCACTTGATCGAAAACCAATGATGTAAACTTGTTGTCGAGTGTGAAGAACTTGCCATTAGGGCATGCAAGCTCTAAGGTACTGGAGGGAGTCTCTCGATCAGCTTCCCGAATAATGGGTTGAAGTTGATGGAAAGCGACCGTGTCAAAGGAGGGCCGTAATGAATCCCACATTATCAACATGAGATGAGAGGATGCAAAATGATTTTGGATGATACAGAGAATCAGGGGTAAGTGTATCTGCAGAAGGGCAACTCTTTAACATATCGGCGACACAACTGGAAGTTTAGCAGCTTCTGGATCCATATGATTGGTGGTCATGATGACATAACAGAGATTAGATGGAAGGCAAAAGTAAACGGCCCAAACCCAAGAAGGTCAACAATGCAAAAGAGGATGTCCCAACCCGACACGAAGCAAAGAGTGTCATGTTCAAGAGTGAGCTACCAACACGACTAATATATTTCCAAATTTTCCCCCACCATTTATGGCAGGTACCCAAATTATTTTTTAATCGCAATCTTGAAGGGGATAACATATGCTTGCACTATAAGTTCATCCTTTGAACAAATCTAACCTAGTAAGTTTAATGAGCCTTAGGAAGGAGAAGCTCATGTTTGTCATGGTGATGAATCCGATGTCATTTAATAGATTAATAAGTCTATAAAAGGTGTAACTCGGTATCTTTTTCATGTTTAGAGAGTTTGAAAAATATACGCAAAAGAAAACTCCACATGGTCCCTTTTTGTACATTTGTGTCTCTCGAGCCCGAAAAGGTAGAAAACAATACTTGAGAGAACCGCTTGACCATTTCAGTCAAGGAGTACCCTTTTCATAAATAGTGCCTTCCAACTCGAAAAAGGGGTAAATGTATACTAGAAACACGATGTTTCACATCCATTAACGAGTTCGAAACAATAAGGGCTCAACCATCTTTTCACTTTTAAAGGATCAGAAAAGAGCTGAAAGCGGACCCCCCATTTTTATTCTCTTTAACGAGTCAAAAAGGGAAAAAATGCTCGGCAATCATTTCATGTGAGTTTAACGAGTCAAGAAAAGAGCTGAAACGTGACTCATCATCATTGTCGAAAATCCATCCCCTGTCATTGCACAAGTAAGGTAAAGTGTATTATCGATTCCTTGAGGAAAAATATGTCAAAAATACTTACAAAACCTGATATTTTCATGAAAAAATGAATAAAAAGGGGAAAAGTAAATATATTTTTACCATTTACCATTTTACCTTTGCTGTGAAGACCTTTTACCCACTTTTTCCCTAATTGTTCCGGAGCAGACTGCGGGAGATCCGGGAGGTCAATCGATGAGCCGCCAGGTCTAGGTAACAGCCGAAACCCTGAGCTCCATTTTCATGCTATTTATTTATGCTTTTAGCCATTTTTTGGATTTGTAGGGAGGTTTTTGAAAATCTTTTTCGCCCTCGATTAGTGCAATTTCTGAGCACGAAATCATTTCGGCCGAGGGTGATTAGCAAATCCATCTGCGTCGATCGTCACAGTTTTTTTTAAAACAGGCGCGTTGGCACTGTGGATAGGGAAAAACCCTATGTTCTCAAAAAATGACCGTTTAATCTTGAATTTTATGTGCCAAGGATAATTATTGACTCAAATTAATGTCTTTTGCAAGAGAGAATCGTTGAAAATGGTGGATTGGAAGGAATGAGAACATGAAGATGGCGACACCTAGGCAATGAATGATCCAAATTACCTGGAAGCTTTGAGGGCTTGCGGGCTTCTCAAATTATTCCTTACACCAAGGATGCGGACCCAGCCCAAGTTGCTTCGATACCTGATAAGCATTTGGGATATTAATCAGGAGATTTTTGTCATTGGGGACCAAGAGCTAGAGTTGACAACTTTGGATATCTACTTCATCACTAGACTGTCTCACAAAGGTGAGCCAGTGAACTTGTATGGGTCACGTCTAATAAGGGCAAGCATATCTTCCATACTTTCCGAACACTTCCTTGAGGCCCTGAAATCCAAGAGTGGGAAGATAGAGATTTCCAATGTGCGGGATTTGACACTGAGGGTGCTTTTGTTGACTACCAACAGAGTGGTGGGGTCCCAAGCAGAACATGAGACTAACAAGTTGAAGTTCGTTTATGCTATTAATTGCACAACTCCTATGATCTTCAACTAGGTAGAGGCCATGAAGATGAACATCAAGCGCCAACTGTCCAAGGCCAAGGCGGGGAATCTAAATCAATTTGGCTCCGGATATGTACTTGTGACCTTCTTCCAGGAACGAGTTCCATTGTTCCAGTATCAGTTGACTAAGGTATATCCTCTTGTGCCACGCGATCTGCGGATGGCCCGCTAGAGTCGTTTGATGCCCAGGATCACTGGGGGTCAGCATATGTAATACCAACCTACATTCTTTTCATGGCTATGACGACAGAAGATCATCATGGAGGACTGGCTATACAACGGCACTAATTTCCATGGAGATCCAAACATGCCCTTACTAGATGGAGAGGACATCGATGATGAAGGTAAAAATCAAATTTTTAATTTTGAGATTTTTTTAATTTTTTTCTGGTATACATGTGCTTATAACATTTCTCTTGTTTACGGAGATGTTGGAGCGGAGCGGCCAGTCGATATGTCCCCAATAGCCAGGCACATCCCCCACCCTATTGATGTTGTTGCCCCCTATTAGGAAGGGAGTGACAATGAGGAGGAGATAGCGAGGAACCTTGAGGGGTTAACACATGGTATCCCAGAGTATGCTCAGATAGGAGACATTCCCCGTCGGTACCAGAGGCACACGATGAGAGTCTCAGATCGGATCCGCCGACTGCTAAGTCGTGTTGCACAAGTCGTCTTGTGCTACCATGACCACCATGTTGAATAGTTCGTAGGTCTAGTACTTACATTTTTTTTTAGGCCTGCGTGCCACGGATGTATGAGGCCTCCAAGCCATTGATGTTATTTTAGACACACATATTATTTGTTGGGGTTCTTATGTATCAAACATTCTCATCATATATATATATATATATATATATAGATAGATAGATAGATAGATAGATATATATATATATATATATATATATATATATATATATATATATATATATATATATATATATATATATATATATATATATATATATATATATATATATATATATATATATATATATATATATCTATCTATATATATATATATATATATATATATATATATATATATATATAGATGTTGTATTTTCCTGTCTATTATGGTACAAATTGTTTTTCTTATCTTTTACATGTTTCGTAAATGTCTATCCAACACGTAATTAGCTAATGCATCTATCAAAGTATTCATGCATCTAGGAATATGATGATATGTAATATAATCAAAATTCCTTTCTAATAGACTGATACAGAGATACATTTGTAATATTTGAGGGTTCCTGACAGAATATTGCCCATTGAGTTGAAGGACGACAAGCTATGAATCCAAGTTGACAACCAATTCTCTGATACCCAGAGTGATGGCCTCTAACAATAGTTCGATGACCGCACTGTATTCAGCAATGTTGTTGGTTGTACGACCTAGGTAGATACCTTGAAGGTCAATCAACTCACCATTAGGGTCATAGATAGCCCATGTCGTGGATGATAGCGAAGCCAACGTGAGGAGTCATAGCCATCTGCAAAGTAAGAAAAGCATAGTAAATAGGAAAGTTGTTTGAAAACTATCACACAAAACCATGTTGTACAAAAATGAATCACACACTAATATACATAAGTAACCATGCAAGATGACCTAAGCATAGTACATTTTGAGAGAGTCCATGCCGGGACTCGAGTAATCAATCAACTTAGACGAACACCAGATTTTTTACCATTGCCATGATGAGTAAGCATCGACTTGGCCAAATAATAGAATAGAACTCATATAAGGCTTTGCCCCCATGCCCCCTGGGCAAGGGAGGGTTACGAGTCAGAGGACAATCGATGAAAACTCGGGAAGGGTGGAAAATCCTGAATCTATGAAGGGATAAAGGAGCCCTTAGTTGAAATATCTTGATTCTGTTAGGATAAACTGACACATCAATAAGCAGCAGAGAAGAGGGCTCTTCAAAAGCGGTAGACATGACTGCTGGGCGAGGCAGGAATGAGGAGCGATGATGAGTATCAATCCATGGTGGTTCCTCGAGAGACATGATTTCCATGATACCTTCAATAGTGAGGAAGGTCTCGGCTAAGGGATCAAACGATTCTAAAGTGCCAAGCCAAGGGGATTCAGAGTACATATCGAGAGAGGTCTTCGAAATATGAGAATCAGAGGATGCATAGTTCGAAGCCGAAACAATTTCCACATAATTGACTTCGGCGGGACTCAGCAGCATAACCTCGCCCCAGGTATCAACAAGATCTGGTGCAGATATGACCCATGGATCAGATTTGACCGAGATCATGTTGATAGAGGCAACATGAAGGGGTGGGAGTGGAAACATTCCCATTAAGGTATAATCTTTGAAGAGACCTACCCCCACAGTCTCATAGGGAGCACTAGAGTGCTTTACGTACAAAAAATTTCCATTTGAGGAGGAAGAGGCAAAAAAGACAGTTGATCCACAGTGGCAATTTTCCCTCGATGGGAATAAAGAATCACACAGAAAAAGGAGGAGGCCACGGCATGAATGGCATGAGTCCAACTTCGGCTAAGTAGAAGATTATAGTTGAGATTGGCGTTAAAAATTTCTACTTTGACCTGCACTGTCTTGCCTTCCAAGGTGATGGCAAGGTTAGGTAAGACACCGAAGGGTCATGAATCACGCCCATTGAAAGCTTCCAAAGTGTTTAGAGATTAGTTCAGTGCAGGGGAACCAATAGCCTTCCAACATGATGTTGACATGATGCAGGTGGAAGCACCTTCATCGATGACAATGCGGCGCATGGTCTTCTCAGTGATGGTTACCTGAATAAGAAAGGCAATCTGATGAGGGAGTCGTGGAACATGGTTCTCTAGATCGAAACATATAAAATTTGAATCGGTGGGATCGATGCCCTCGATAGCTGACAGTAAAGGTTTCCACTATGATGGGCAACTTTGGAGTACCTCGAGAGCCACCATGGCCAACAACGCCTAAGCCAAATATTCAAAAATATTGTAGTGTTCAGCGGCTCAGGCGTTGGGATTATATGAGGATTTCCGCAACACACCTTGAGAGGGTGGTCGCATAGCGGAATCAAGGTTAGGGCACTCAATTTGGAGAGGGCTACAACTCAGGGTAGAAGAAGATGGTGTAGCTTCTTTTTCTTTCCCAGTTGCCGAAGCTGGAGTTTGATATGTTGGCATTTTTGGCTTAGGAATGGCGCTATGATACAGGTGTTGTCCTTGATGGCAACTCTCTTTGATGACAGATCTCCGTTCAGTCTACAGAATGAAGCGAAATCTCATACACGCAGGTTAATTACGTCCAAGTTGCGTATACACGCTGGTGATATGCATACTAAGTCGCGTATACGCAGGAGAGCTACATAATAAGGCGCGTATACACGCAGATGCATGAACAGAAAAGTGCGTATATGTCGGGAAGTTTCCTTTTGGTCCATGGTAGTTAGTCCTCGGTACTTGTGCCCATGTCTTTGGACCAGAGTACCTCGACAGTCATGTAGATCTCTAGTTTTGAAGTTGATGGTTTTGGATTTCTATGGTTTTGGCTCTTGGTATTGAGCAAGGCCTAAGGCTATATAAGGAGAAGAAGATCATTAGGCAATATCATCTTTCGAAAAGGCTTGAATATCTGAAAAAGAAAGAGATCTGATATGCAGGTTCTGGGTTGCTTGATCTAAGCCAAGGAGAGATCACATCGGTTGATGGAAGACTAGATCTAAGGATAGATCGGGATCTAATGGTTTGAAATGCACTATCATGATATGGTTGATTATGCGTATTTCTAGATCTGCATACTGTCGCAATGTTATGTTCTGGGTCTAACTGATGTCTGGTACAGCTGCAAATTGAGAGAGTTTATTTTTAGATCTGTACGCAGGTTGGCTTCGGTAAAAGCGCGTGTATACGCGGTTTTTGCTCATTGAAGTAGCGTATATCTTTTGAAGCTTGATTTTGGGTTTACAGTTGGGTCTGACTGTTATTGCAGAGTTCTGTGTTCTGGTAACTGGTGATTGACAGGGTTCAGTGGTTCAGTGATTCAAAGTTTGGTTGTTTTATGCTTCAATGATCTGTTGTGAAAGGTGAATGAATTGTGGTCTTCAGATTGTAATGTTGTGCTTCAGGAATATCCAGTCTGAAAATGTATGAAAGGTGGTACCTGAAGGAAAGAAGATTGTAGGTCAGCACCTACGTACTAGTATCTTGGCTAGTACAAGAGCAAAGGGGGTTGGAGCTCCCTTCCAAGGAAGTTTGGAGAACGAGAGAAGGTTGTAGCCTTCTGCAGGTTGTAGCCTGCGTACTGGTATAAGGCTGCACCAGTACAAAAGATTGTAAACTGAAGTTTCATATTAAAGAAAGATAGAGACAACTTGCAGCAGGTGGTTTTCACCCACATTGGGTTTCCACCTTATATCTTGGTGTTCATGTGTGTGGCTTTTGATCTGTTGTGTTATACTGCACCTGTTTACTGTTAATGTGGTGAATAATGTCCTGATGCACTTAACTGAAGAATAAGCTAACTAATTATGAGTTTTCTTCTTATACGCTGTTTTATTTAGTCACAGTAGCGTGCACACGCTGGTTCAATTAACTGAAGTAGCGTATATGTTTCTGAGCATTGAAAAAGTTTGATTGATCTGATAATACTGATTCACCCCCCCCTCTCAGTATTATTTCCAACATGATAATCTTTCGATCGGGTAGCCACATTAATGGGCGTGCTCATCATGAACACTTAAGATCCAGAGGAAGCAGATCGGGGTTGGTCTACCATTTGGGTATGCTGAGACGGAAATGGCTCTTTCAGGATAGCAAGGGTCCCTTTGAGCAGACGACTAACTTCGAATCGTTGAGGACAATCCTTAGTGCAGTGATCCTCCTCATAAATGAGGCAAGGATACTTAGGTTTCCATTGTGAAGATTCGCCAGTAGACGATTTGGGAGGACCCTGTTTTGGGGCATCGGCTTTAGCTTTGCCTTTTCCTTTCTTTTTTCCTTTCGAGGATTTGTCCGTTGCAATAGACTAGACAACGTGGACCGCTGAGGTTTTACCAGGGCCAGGTGTATTCTGAGATGAATTGTTACGAGTAGTATTCGAGACCGACTTCTATTTGGAAGAATTTTTAGCAGGGTTCTGGGATACTGAACCAATAACTCTATCAACGGGAGAAACAGGTCATGACTTTGATGCTGTGGGATCGGATGATGGCCATGGATCATTGGGCAATAACTCGTACAAAGTGCCAGACTAAGAGTAAACTAGATCCAAGTACTGGGCACGAACGATGGATTGCTCTTCAATGATGCATCCACCCATATCTATATCACAAGAAATTGGAGCTATGAATGATTTGGTAAACCATTCAATGAGCAACTGATCAACAATCTCAAATTTGATCAGGCAACGTCTACGTCTCCATTCATTGATGTGAACATAGATGTGTGTTGCAGTATCTTGTTTAAGCGATATGAGCAAATAGGTGTCAGTTTCATAGTGAACCGGCAATGGAAAATGCGTGAGGAAAGCCATGGCTAAATAGTTAAAGTCATGGTAAGTACTTCGAGGTAGCTCGATGTACCATTTCGCTACAGCACCCACGAGGGTTCATTGGAAAAGATGAAGATGAATGGAATTGTCCACGTACAAGTTCGACGAGCATTAGAGGTGATATGTCATCACATGGGCCTGAGGATCTCCTTTATATTTTCCATAAAACTTTGGGCAATCACTTGGTATCTTGGAAGGCAACGGAGGCCAGTACGGTGAATGAAGGATTGGATCATTAAGGCGCAATGCATCTGGCAACTCGAGTGTAGCCAAGAAAGGTAATTGAGTGTTTAAAATCAAGGGAGGCTAATAAGCGGGCCCATATGGAGGAGCCCATCCTTACTGATAAGGAGTTTGGCCCCATAGTGGGGGGTTTTGGCCATATGGCATCTAGGGCTGCCCCCATTGTGGACTACCTTGACCATAGGGAGGATTTTTACCTTGAATACCTTGAAATTGACCAGGCATAGGTTGCTAATAGGCAACGTATGGGTTAAAAGGTTGTTGAGCATGTTGACCTTGGACATATTGATGTGGGATCTGTTGTCCTAGGACATAGGGCTGATGAACCTATTGTCCCTGAACAAGAGGATTCTAAACCTGCAATCCTTAGGCATAAGGTTGATATACTTGTTTCCCCTGGACGTAGGGGTTTTGTACCTGGTGTCCTTCACCAAAAGGATTATGAACCTGTTCACCTAAGACAAGAGGGTTTTGGGCTTGCTGTTGTAGGACTTGACCTTGAACCTACCCCTGGAAAGGTTGACCTTGTTGGTATGTATACAAGGGTTGCCACTGCCCTGGTTAGTTTTGTTGTTGCAAGGGTTGACCTTACAGTTGCAAAATTTGTCCCTAGGTTTGTAGAGGTTGGCCCTACAAGGGTATGGGTTGAGAGGTGTGCAGAGCATATTGCATCTTCTGTTACACAACTTGCTACAACTGTTGTAAGGATGGACCTTACGGTTGTTGCAGGTGACCTTGTTGCAGGATGATTTGCCCTTCTTGTTGCATAGAGAGCCCTTGCTAGAACAAATGTTTCCCTTGTGGTAGCAAAGGCTGCCCTGGTTGTTGCAAAGATTGTCCTTGCTGTTGCAAGGGTACTTGGGCAGTGCCCAAGAAATTTTCGAACTGAATCTAGTCATAGCCAGGATAGATGTACTGCCCGAATTGGAGGGTGTAAGGTTGATTAACCAATCCTTGAGAACCATATGGAATGTAAGTATTTTGGTATTAGACCTGAGCCCCATATGGCTGTTGATACTAAACATTGTTCGATCCAGATGGATCAACAAGATTCTGAACCTGTTGGTACTTGACATTGATTGACCCAGTAGGATCAGTAGGGTTATAAGTAATAACAAAAGAGGGCTGGTTTATACCAAGCATGTGAGCTTGTGATCCGCTCACATTAGTGGCACCTGACACCATAGAGACATTCAAGTTCTTGCCCCCATGCGTGGCACAATCTGGCCACTGACTAATGGTACAGAGGAACTGACAGAGACAATCTTTGAACTACGGGTTGTGACTGGCGTGTAATTAGGATCGATGATACAAGTGTATTTGGAACAGTGGGTTGCAACGGGATTGAAGTAACAGCCTGTTGGGAAGTCATGTTCTTGATGAATGGACCTAACGTACACCTGATGCCTGATGCCCATACAGGATTATGGTAGAGTGATGAGGCCCTAGGTGTGCCTGAAACTAAGTGCCCCAAAGACACAAAGTTGGGTGGAAAACTGGCAGGAATACCTTCCAAAAATGGAAACCCTTGGGAGGAAACTGCAATTTCAATTCTTCCCCCTCAATAGTGTGTGTAGTAGAAACTTTGAACTCATCCAGAGATGTGACTGGAGCATCGCCTTCGGGTTCCATGTTTGAAAACAAACGACAATGAATGGTCGAACGTGTACTAGGAGATAGTTCCAAAGGAACACCCGGCTGGTCATACGAACTATAAGGATGCTTGTGGTGATATCTCAACAACGTAAAACAGAGGGTTCGAAGGATAGATAACCAATCCAAGCTGATCGTCAGTGGTCGACGAGTTCTCTGGAGTTCGAACGGGATTTTCCAGAGATTCCGGGCCAAGATCAGCACATGACCCTGTATCGAAAGTATGTGGAGGGCCATATGACAATGGTTGAACACTCAAAACAATTGCGAGTTCAACATTTTTGGTCCTCGAGTGAATCTGATAACTCAAGAAACGGCTCCTCAGACAATCTTTCAGATGGAGGAGAGGAAGAGGAATTGGGTAAACCAGATAGTTCAGCCATGATAACCTTGTCTTAATTGATGGAAAAAATAACTTCAAGGTTTTAAAATTTCCTTTTAAGGGAACTCACGATTTGGTCAAAAAGACTAATACGATATTTTGGATCATGGGAATCAATTATTAAGATGCATCAAAAACTAATGTTCTTTCATTTTTTAAGAGTCAAGAAAGAAACAAAGATGATTCTATCACTTTCAATTGGAAACGAGCTTGAAAGGACAAGTGCTCGAATGATCTTTTAAGTTTAAAGAGTCAAAAAGATCAAATGACTACTCTGGATGATCTAGGTAAACATGATTACCAGGCAACCATGAACTGTAGAATACCTCCTTGCGAACCAAGAAATACAAGCAAGTAATCTCCCCGAATGTTGTGTTTGATGTATCATGTTCGCAAGGAAAATGACTTGGCTTCCTAAGGATAAAAGGATTGTAGCCTAGTGGGGTCTCCCATTTTATACTCGATGGTACAGGGAGCACAAATCCGTACTAGCGCTATCTAATGCTGAAGCTAACGACAACTGCTAGGTTTAACAACGCCGGAACACGTCTCTAGCCTAGACCTTCTAGATATGATCATTAATGTCAAATGTGCCTTAGGTTAATTGAATTAATTTTATATTTGATCTTGAGTTAAGTTTTAGTTTTCAGGTCTTAGCAATGCTACTCAAAAAAACTCAAATGTAACTAAATGAGACAAGACTCTTTCAATTCGATGAGATGCTTACACTAGAGAGGGTAGAAACTACTCAATCAAATGCAAACAATCAAGCAACTGAAAATGAAATGATCTTTCACTACCTTACTTTTTTCAAAAAATAAACTAATGAAAAATGCATTTCAATTCCTAATTTCATGACAAACACCTATCTATTAGTCCTTTCAAAAACAAAAAATCTCTTTCTTTTTCCAAATGTTGATGCAATTCTAGTCTTTTAAAAGATGCAAAGTCGTAACATAATGATGCAACAAGCTAGAATTTCATAATCTTTCATGAAACAATGAAATAAACTTTTCGAATACAATCTTTCAATGAAAAAGTTCTTGAGACAATAAGATCTTCAAGTAGATGAAAACATGAAAAGAGAAGTTCATTCAGATCAATGAAACACCGACTTTACCAAACACAAGGCCAACAATGTAATCTATGCCACAAAAGACACGTTCAAGCTAGTAAACAAAACCTTTTCAAACTTGTGTAAAAAGAGGTCAAAGTCATAAAAAGGACCAAAAATAAATGCAAAGAGTAAACACACCTACAACCTAACTTAGTGAGTTCACAAACTGCTGAATGGGTGACCAACTAGATGCCCTAGTGTCACTGGCCACTCAATGACTCAATCAATCAAATAGAAAGATGACAAGCCAACAAGCAAGCAAAACCAAATGAAAAGTAACTTTCTAATCAGGGAGAAAATGGTCCAAAAACCTTATGGGGTTAAAACCACAAGAGAAAAACACACTGGCCAAGATTGGGGTCAAGCCCTAATCTTCAATTACAGGCATCGGTGCGATTTCCTAACTGATAACAAGTGCTAGAGGCTGGTTGACGCGACTATCAATGGATTAAGCATGCTGACAGAGGTAGCTAAGGAAAAATAAAAAAATTCAAAACAGGGACTAGATCTGCTACTATGAATTTTAGACTTAGGCCAGTAATCAGGAGAAAAGAAACAGAACCAAAGGGAAAATGTGAAACTAGAAAAGTTCTCAGGAAATCATGAAATCCAAGACAAAGAAAAGGATGGGAGTCCCCAGCGGAGTCACCAATTTGCAGTGAAGTAAAATTATAACTATGGACACGAACGAAATCCTCTAACCCAATAATGGGTCTAGCCACAACAGATACATTCTATGGAATATTTCCTTAGGTTAGAACCAATCAAGAGGGCCTACCTCTTGGTTTCTTATCCTACTTGATGATATCCTCACTTGCTCGCTCCATCAATATCTCGCTTCCTTCTTCAAGCTTCTGAAACAAGAAAACAACAACAACATACAAACATAATAATAGACAAATTGCAATTCAACCTACTTAACGAGTCAAGAAACATTAAGACATGAATATGTAATATTACAAAACATGTAGGAAATCAATCGATAGTTGCATATATTAATATCAAAGAGAGATTACAACCATTCATCTTGATGTTGCAGTCTTCCTTTGACAAGACCAGTTTCCCATAGACCTCTTCTAACATTCCATGATGGCTTCAAACAACAATAGTTTTAAAGCTCTTCCCTTTAGGCTTCACTCCAAACCAAAACACACTTCTCCCTTACACAACTAGTAATATCTTGCTTGTCTACTCCAAACCAAAACAACATCAACACTTTGCAACTATAACACTCACACTCAGCCAAAAACTAGCTTGTGCTTGGGAAGAAGGGAGGTTTATATAGGAAATATGGATGGGAGATGGATCCTCTTCTCATGGGAGAAGGACTTATCCCTTGAGGTAGTTCCATCATTATAGGGGAAAGGATCTCAAACTGTCATCCTCGACCCCATCTGGCCAAACCATTTACCAGACTTCTATTACAAAGCTTCTAGACCTGGAAGCTTTGTCTTTAATTTAAAAAACTTTCCATAACAGGATCATTGTGAGGATTAGTGCTAATCTTTGCACATTGGCACAAGGTAGACAAAGGCCATTAGCGTTGATCTTGTAAACTGGGCAAAACAGAAGTTTTAGGGGAAATGGTGCAAAAGGGAAATGATCTGCTCATGAAGAGGGACACAATGGGAGTTTCTTCATGAAGGAAAATCATGATGGGTTCACTGTAGAGGTCCTTCGGGATCAAGGAACGGGGAGTACAGGGACAGTGACAAAATTTTGTGAAACAGGATCCATCTTGCAATAGTGACCACTTTATTATGATGTTATATTACTCAATACATAAATTTACAAGCTTCAATTTGCAAATTTGACACTTCCATGCTACTCAGAAGGCCCAAAAACCCATATCTAGGCTCTTACAACACTTGAAAAGGCTTAGAAATGGCCAAAATAGTCCTTTTACAAAAAAAATCTCCAACCTGCTCTTCTAAAGGTCTCCAACTTTTTATTTTTCAAGAAATTGGCAATAGCCTAATTGGCTGGGGTATTGGTTATTATCTTGCCATTTTGAGGTTCGATCTACATGGGGTGAATTTATTTTTAATCGTGGCCGGTGTTGGAACCAATCCTGCCATATTGGTCTAACTGGACAAATAATAAAGAGTGGCGGGTGCATGGTGTTATTTAACAACCTAACTCCCTACACCCATGACTAGTGCTTCGAATGAAAAAACATTGGGTTGGGTCGATTGCGATTCAGCCCATTGGCCTGCCCATTTTTCTCGCCAACCAACGATTCATAAACATAAATAAAAGGTCACCCACATAGTTTAAAAGGCAGCATGCATGGCCCATTGGTCGGGAATTGGTTTGGCTCGCCAGAGGTTCTATGTTCAATCATGCCCGAGGTCAGTTGGTTGGCCAACAAATTTTTCGCTCAATCTGGGGTGCCACATGGTGCTCCATGATTCGGCCATGTGTCACCTGATGGGTGGCTCATTCTCCATCCATACAAACCACAAGTCTGCACCTAATTCACCAAAATCAGTCGCATATGCACATTTCCACATCAACAACCACATCATTTATACTACCATGTCATCTTCCACATGTCATATGTACTACCATGTGGCAGTCCATATGCTTGCCCAGTCAACCTACAAATTGACTTTTTCCTATTTGGGAAACACTTCAGAACAACATAACTACCTCATACGGTGTTTGTTCAATGCGATTCAAGCATTGTTGGAATCATCATGATGAGTTCTACTATATGGTATTGTTTTCAGAAGAATTCAAGTATTTAATTTTTAGCACTTTTTTTATCCCCCAAATCACTCCTCCGCACTTGAAGCTTTTGGACCACCAAAATTATGTTTTTACTCAACAAGTAATTCAGGGTACAACTTCCTCACTTTCCCGATCTCTATCCATCATTATTTACTTGGATTGGTTCCTTTGAACCCAACACAAAAAATACTCCACATTGCCTCTGTGTGAAGTTCTTGTTATTTTTTCAAGAATGGTGTCTTCCTGCAACTCATTTAATTATTCAAGAGAAAAATATTCTATATAAGTAATATGAACACTTTCCTCTTAATCAACAATCATAGGAGGCTCACACAATCTCTAGTTTTCCACATTCACAACAAAATAAATTTGTATATAAGGTGGTAAATATAATCGGAACGCATTATTACCAATCTTTTCGACAATCTTGAAAGGACCATATCTGATTGGTTTGAGTTTTTTTCCTTCACCTTGTAATCCTTCCTTGCTGATGTATAGCCAAACTTGATCTCCCACATGAAACTTTTGATCAACAAGATGCTTGTCATGCCTAACTTTGTATTTTTCTTGTCTCTTCTCCAACTATTCTTGTACTATTTGATGCACTGATTGGATTTGTTCAATAAAAACCTTGGCTTTGTCCATATCACTGTGCCCATCCACTGTAATTTCTTTACCAAATATAAAAACCAAAGGATACTTTGGAAATATCCAAAACATGCTTCGAATGGATATGTATGAGTTAATGAATTCTTGGCACAATTGTAGACATGCTAGATGTAATGAAAATGTTGATCTCAAAGCTTAGGATGCTTACCATAATATCCACAAAGTAGATGCACTGTAGTTTTGTTTAATACCTATGTCTAACTGTCAGTTTGTGGATGAAAATACGTGCTCTTGTTTAACTTGGTATCCATGAGTTACCATAAACTTGACCAAAATTTTCCAATAAGTCGAGAATCTCGATCATAAATAATACAAGTGGGTAACCCAATGTGAACCCATACATTCTGAAAGAACATCTGTGTAGTTTGTTTAATGGTTACCTGTTTCTTACAATGCCATCAAAATATTCATTTTGTTGAATCTATCCACTACTAGATATAAGTAATCATAACATTTTCTAGACATAGGTAATCCTACTAAAAAATCCATAGAATTATTTTCCCAAGGACGAGAAGGAATAGGAAGTGGAGTATATAAACCCAATTTCCTGTTACTTGGATTACAAGTAGTGATCATAGTACATCCTTTTACATGTCTTCATACAGTTTGATTCATACAAGGCTAATAACAATATCTCTATAGTTGAGAATTTTTTTTTCTTACACCAAAGTGACTAGCAACAAGAGAAATTTGGGCTTCCCTTATGAAATTATCTCCTTCACCTGTGGAATACAAAACTTGCCAAGATGATAGAACAGTTGGTTATGAACATGATTATCCAATTATTCTACATGATTTCCATGACTCAAAATTGCATATACATCTTTAAAATCTTCATCTTGAGAATATTGTTCAATATAACTTTCATGTATGTTTGAATCATGCCTAATAATGGTAGATGCATTGACTCTAGGCCTTGATAGCATATCTACAACTTTGTTATAAATGCCTTTCTTATACCTGATGACCAAATGAAATTGTTGTAAAAATCACATCCATTTGCAATGCCTAGCTTGTTGTAGCTTAGTTTGCATTTGAAGATATTGCAAAGGTTGATGGTTGGTATGTATAATCGTTTATTTTCCCATCAAATAATGCTTTCATTTCTTCACAAATTGAACTAAATCATACAACTCCTTATCATAGGTCTAATAGTTAATTACTTCATTAGAAAAGTCTCAAAATGACAACATATTGGCTTACCATGCTGCATCAACACTGCTCCCATGGAATATTCACTTGCATTGGTTTAAACTTCAAATGGTTGTTTGAGATATGGAAGTGTTAGAACTGGTGTTGTATTGATCTTCTCTTTCAATGTTTCAAAGGAATTTTTTGTTTTCCTTCTGTTGACATGGCGAATGTTCGCTATACCAACAAGGGGAACTAGCCCGATCACGAGCCCCAATTAGGCCTACTTTCATTTGGAATGGCTAGTTCCAACGGGTTTTAAAGGACCCCGTAAACTCTTAAATGCATTGATAGATTGCTTCCGGGAGGAAGACTTCAATTAAATCAATAAAAAAATATAGCTAACCTCTATGTATTAAATCCTATCTACACTACTTCTACTTTCCTATGCTAAACTTAACTATTCTAGTCCCTGCAAGAGCATAATAAAAGAGATTAAACACCATAAAATAAATTCCAAGTCCAAAGAATCAATTACTGAGTTCATAGAAAAACAAGGTTGTATTAGATTTGATTGCAATCAGATTACTCATACAAGAATACACATTCCTTTCTACATACATAAACTTGCAACTGGTGTTTAATATGGTTTTGAATCAGTGATCACTCACAAGTTAACCAAGCAATTGAATCATATTCAAATAAATAAGACTAATCATGAACAATATGCCATCAATATGCACAAACATAAATCACATTTATATTTATGCCAGCGGCAACACTCTGCTTCAAACACATAAAATCAAGGAAAAATAATCAGAAACTACAGGCTCCTTCTTTGACCAAACAATCCTCCTTATTCACAATAAATCAAAAACTGTTCTTATCCAAACAAAAATCCCCTTCTCCTCTTCAGTTTTAATACTTATGCAAAAGCTGTTGACTCTAGGTTTACCCTACCTCTTCATCTTCCCCACCGTTTTCGATATGCAAATCAAGTATACAGGTATAGGATCATCAGCATAACCACTGACACATAGAAAGCATATATGTTGGAGCAATTCATTTCCTAAGGAAGTAAACAGATGTTGGTAAAAAGGGTGACTGTGTGCCACCTTCCCATGATGAAAACAAGGACAGTTTTTCTTTTGGAATGTACAGGCAACGCGTGGGGTTCCGACCTGGAATACTTGAGGTCGGACCTTTAAATACAATGCTTCTACATACATGACTCTTTGAATCCACTCTTGCATCCTTTATTTCTCGCTTGCAGAGAAAATTATCATTAGCTTCATGATTGTGAACAATATAACAGAAATGTTCAAACAAAACATAAACTTTGCCTTCATTAACTTTTATAAAACTACAAGAACAAGTGTGAAATGGATTTACGCATAAAACATGGGCAACACACAATTTCTCACTCAATCCATAGGCTTGGAACGGTTTTCGAGGGCTTATTTTAATCGCAATTGGGTATTGGCCCCTCCACAGGTTGCAGTACCCATGCCTTCCACTTCTCCGATGTGCGATTACACTATCGGGACTCCATAGGCCCACCTTTTAGACTAAAAACCCACTCCCTTTTTATATCCAGAATTTTTGAAAACACGGGAAAACAAAGAAAATATCGCCCCGATCACTCAGGTCGGACCTCAAATTTTATGTATCGAGGCCAATAAATATCGTCAGGTCTGGAATATCGCATGTTGCAATATGCGCAAGCCTGGGACACCGCCGATTGCGATATGCGACGGGGCTTCAGACCTAAAAATATATATATCATATTTGATAAGCTTGGTGGGTCTGCCATATCGCCGCGTATATTGTGTATAAGGCCTAGGCTTCGCCGATATGCAATATGCAATGGGGAGCTAGACCCAATAATGTATACAATGTGGTTAATAATTCCGTCGGGTCCTGAGGCTAGTGGCACGCCATATATATATATATATATATATATATAGATAGATAGATAGATAGATAGATAGATAGATATATATATATAAACCTTGGAACTTGGCCGATTGCGATATGCGATGGGGCTTCAGACCCGACATATATATGAGGTATGGTTAATAGTGTCATTAGGTCTGATGCCTTATGGTATGCGTTATGTGTCAAGGTTATATACGATAAGCGAAAAGGGAGGATATATGCATGTTTTGAGCATTTCACTATAAAAGGCCATGATGGGAATAATGATGCGATGGGGGTTTTGTGAGTTAAACAAATCCCGATGAGAAAAGGAATGAAGGGCTTAAATGAGGTTGTATGTGAGGGATTTTTTAAGGGGCTCTAACCATTTGTGAGTGGAATATTTGGCTCTTCATAGAGTTAAAATCACTGGGATGAAACATATCATTCGGAGAGATGAAAGATCAAACTTCTACGGGGCCCATTAAAAATTTCCACGAGGGTAAGTTTTTAATAGCTTGGTGGTTGTGGCCACAACAAATAGAAAACTGCTAGGTGAACCAGTTATCTCTGTTTCCAAATAAACCTTGGATCCATAACACATCAAGGTATTAAGATAAACTTGAAATGCAAACTGCACAGATGGATAGGCATGGGTTCTGCTTCAACATTAATTGCTTCAGGTGGGATAAAGATGAATAGCTTCTATTGACTAATAGAGTTTTGACAGGCATTCTCCAATGGTAGTATTATGGGATTTATTGACCTTCCTTTACCTATTTCCAACTTTCAAAATACTTTTAGGGCCATCATTAGACTGCCAATACATGTTTTAGGTGTGTAACTCAACTCTTTATGTAGATATGTTTGTCTGCACTTTGTATAGGAATTCCAGTGCTATATTCTCATATGATTGAATGGGGTCTAGTCATGGATCATGCCATATTTTTAAACTACGTAAGCAAGGTTGGGCTTGTTGTGTCAACCAGTACTCTTAGCCAAGAAATAGTCCTTACTCTAACCGGCTTCCCAAACAACCTGTCCTTCCAGATTGGCACAAGGACTTGACATTTCATTTTCTTTTAAATAAGTCCTTCCAGTTTCAGGCACAAGGACTAGAGCACAATAGGATTTGCCACAGGGTATATGACAGTGAGCTTAGCTCAAAGGAGGTTTACTTGTTGATAACAAGTATTGGATAATTTAGTGTGGTGTATGGGACCAATGGAGAATAACTGCAAACTTTACAGGCAAGTATAGACTAGGTCTGAGTGGGATTTATTAAAAATGCAGCGTTCCTCCATGCCAGTCCAGTTGTAGTTACACATTTTGCTTTATAAAGTTGCCCTTGCATGCTCCAGAACAAGACTAGAGGACCAAAATCAACTAGCTGAAGGACTGTGATTCAAAATAGTAAGAAAATAGACTTTGCAGAAAATGAAAGGAAAAGGAAAAAATACAACTAAGCTAACAGCAAAATGAAATGAAATCTAACCTACTCAGGAGGTAACCACCATGTGGTGGCTACTGGAAGTATCTCTTCAGATGTTGGCCATTAATAGGGAGCTTTTCAGTCTCTCCCTGTAACATTTTCAACCTGTAAGTCCCTTGACCAATTTTTTCAACAACTTGGAATGGGCCCAGCCATAGGTGTTGTAATTTTGTGTGTTTACCCTTTGGCTCACTAAGCTTGTCCCATTTCAGGACTAGCTCCCCTACTTGGAAATCTTTATCTCCTGTCAGATGATGATCAAACCATTTTTTTACGATCATTTGGTGATTTTTGAATTTAATTATGGCTCTGTCTCTTAATTCCTCTAGCCTCATCAGTTGGTTGATCCTTTCTTGAAGCAAGGTTGAAGGGGTTCCTCTTGAAGCTTGGGAGAGCTGTAAGGAGGGAAGGGTAACATTTAGAGGCAATATGGCTTCCTGTCAATAGATGAGGAAGTATGGGGAGTTTCCTAAGGCCACTTTAGGGGTGACCCTATGGGCCTAAAGGGCATTCGTTAGGGTGTTGTGCCAATTCCTCTAGTTGTCAGCGAATGACTTGTGGATTATTTGGATAAGGTTTTTATTTGAAGACTTTGCAACTCCATTTCCCTGGGAGTAATAGTTCGTTGCATACTTTATCTGGATTGATTTATCAATAGCTAACTTAGTCAGTTTCAAAGATGAAAAGTAAGAAGCATTATCAAATATGAGGGCGTCGAGGATGCCATACCTGTTGATAATGAATTTATCAATGAATGATATTAGCTAATCTTCATTCACCTTCTAGAGCAAGATGGCTTCGGTCCATCTGATGAAGTAATCAATTGCTGTGAGTATATATTTATGCTTCTGTGAACAGTTTGAAGTGATCTCGTCTATGACGTCTAGGCCCCATTTCTAGAACGGTCGATAAATCATAACAGGCCTGAGGGGAATAACAGGCTTTCTTTCTCATTCTGTGGCGGTTTGGCACACCTTGCATTTGTGAGCATAGGCACGTGAGTCACTGAACACTGTGGGCCAATAATATCTGGCTCTTAATATTTTGTGAGCAGTGGTCTCTCTGCCATAGTGACCACCTGTTGGGCCGTTGTGCATTTCTTTCATTACATGGTTGGCATCGTCCTTCTCCAAACATCTCAGCCAGATTCCATCATGATTTTTTTTGTATAAGATGTTGTTGGCCAAATGATATAGATTGGATTTCAATCTGAGTGCTCTCCTTTGTGATGCATCCATGTGTTTAGGACATGATCCCCGCACTAGATAGAAGCGTATGTCATAGTACCATGACTCAGGGTCGAAAAAGGCTTCCGATGCTTCTCGCTCATACATCAATGCTTCGTTACTCCATAAGGGCTCCTCCCTGAGTTCCATTTGTGCATATTGCATGCCCAACATTCCTAATTCTTCGAATGCCCCTTTTTTGTCCGCCAAGGCTTCTGCCGCTAGCCTGCAAAGTCCCTGCCCTCGAACTATCTGTGCTGGCTTTATCTCCAGGTCGAACTCTTGAAGGGCGGCTATCGAGTTCCCTCTTCGTTCATGCATTTCTTTCTGCACAAAGGGGGCTCTTACAGCAGGATGGGGAACAATGACTTTGGTCTTGGCCTTTAGTAAATAAGGGCAGAAATGTTTTATGGCCTTGAAAACCGCATAGCCCTGTTTCTACGCGTCTGGGTAATTGAGTTCTGCCCCTTGGATATTAGAGCTCATATAGGCAGTAGGGACTTCACTACCTTTGTTGTTTCTCCAAGTGAGTATTGTGGCATATGAGACATCAGAAGCAAAAGTGTACAAGAAGAACTCCTTGCTGAAATCGAGGCTGACCAATGCAGGAGCTTCAGCGATGGCTTCCTTGATTCGCCAAAAATGCTTCCTTAGTTTTATCACTCCACTTATACACAACGTCTTTCTTCATCATCAGCTGCATGGGGTGCACTATTTTTGCGAAGCCTGAGACAAATTTTCTAACGAAATTAATCCTCTTGAAGAAAGATTGCATGGATTTTTTATTGGCAGGGGGTTGTATTCTCATGATGGTTTGTATTCTTTCAGGATCAATACAATCCCTTCATTAGATAGGATATGACCCAGTAGTTTCCTCTCTGTGACTGCAAAGATTCTTTTCTTCGGATTCAATGAAATTCCATACCTTTGGCATCTTTTTAAAATCTGTCTCAGGTGGTAAATATGATCCCTTCTGTGATATGAATACACAGTGATGTCATCCATGTAAACAATTATTGATCTGTTTATCAACCCTCGGAAAGCTATGTCCATAGCTCTCTGGAATGTGGCGCCCACATTGATGAGCCCAAAAGGCATTTTACGATATGCATAGGTGCCCTGTTTGGTGTTGAAGGTTGTCTTACGCTGATCCCCATGAGATACCAATACTTGATTATATCCTGAAAACCCATCTAATAGGGACAACATTTCAGACCCAAAAATGCACTAAAGGATGTGTCCCAAAGAAGGGACAGGATAGTTATCCTTTTGAAATGCTTTTTTTAGGTTTCTGAAATCAATACACAGTTTGACATCTCCATTTTTCTTCCTTACTAGCATGAGATTGGCTACCCAGTGGGTGTGTTTGACCAAGAAGATGATTTTAGCATCTAGCATCTTGTTTAGTTCTTTCTTCACCAATGGTTCTATGCTTGGATGCATCTTATGCAGCGTTTGTTGGCAGGGCTTGGCCTCCTTTTCCAAAGGGATCACATGCTGCATAACACTGGTATCAAAGGTATTTAGGTCTTCATATGTCCATGCAAGACATCCTTGTATTCTTTAAATAGCTTCACAAATGCAGCCTTTCTTGCGGAGAGCACCCAAGGCCCAGATTGGCATTTTTTGGGTCTTCTTTGGTCCCAAGGTTGACCATTTCATACTTCATGGACTAGGTATATGTTTTACAGTTAGTCAGTTTCTTGAATTTATCATGCAATTCATACAAGTGCTCCATATTAACAACTAATTTTGGAATCACATTGGGCTGATCCTCTTCCTCATCTTCCCTCTCATTCATAAGCTTGTCATTCTCCTTTTCGTCAATGACTGCATTCTTGAATGTCTTCTCACAGTGCAAGAACTCGAGGATTTGCTCATCATCTTCGAACACCTGCCAATTCGAGAGGTTATCAGGCATGGATGGTCTGAAAATAAATTCAACGGAACATTTATTTTTCTTCAATCTAAAATTAGGCAAAAGTTTAGCAGCCATATTAGCCATCAGATCACAATCTTGGTTTTTCCCTCGAGGTATGTATGTGATATTAAAAGAATCAAAACTATCAATTAAGTCCCATACCTCATGCTGGTACCTTACCAGGTGTGGTGAATTGCAATGTATCCCTTTCCTTACCTGATCTACAATTATCTGTGAGTCACCAGAAACTTTAAGATTTTTCACAATATCAATGGCTTTCTTCAGGCCTTGTAGCAGGCCTTCATATTATGTTGTGTTGTTGGTGCATGCAAACTCCAGCCGGCTAGCCAGCAAATGTTGGTTCCCTTGCAGGTCAATGAGAATACTTCCAGCACCTGCACCTTCAAGGCAGTTAGAGCCATCAAAATAGAGCGTCCAGAATATGGAATCTAATGTTACATCAATTGAACTACTATCTAAGAAATTAGTCCTATCATCTACTATAATATAGGATAGTTCAACAGTTGGATTATGGGAGGGAATTTCTAACTGTGTGTATGTCAAAGTTTCTTCAATTGTTTCTGTGTGAAATTCTCCAAAACAGTTTTCTGTAGCATAAACATTGAAACTATAGTTCCCAAGGATGGAGTTGGTAAACATTATAGGTTCATTGGGAGCATTTAGTTTTGTTACCACATACTTCATGTATCTTTCATCATCAACTCTCAACATATCACCTTTTCCCTTCTGAAGCAGTAAGAGGTAGGACCAATCAGTTGAGAAATATCGATTGAGTTTTGCTGACCAATCCCTACTAAGCAGCATTCCATAGGCCTCGGGTATATCAACTACCACTATATCAATAACTTGTGTGTATTGTGGTTTAGCAGCCATCCAAATCAACGCATCTTTCAGTTCCCCAATCACTTTCACATTTGTCCTGTCTAATTGCATAATTTGAGTCCCAGTTTTCTTAGGTATAGCATGCAGTCTTTTGGCAACAACATAAGGCATCACAGTGGACGAGGCACCGGAATCTACCAAGCAATTGTGTACATTCATGTTGAGGATTTCAAATGTGATAAGGAAAGGTGGGGTCATGGATTTTGACTTTCTCCCTATCATGGCTGCACTAACATCTTGGGAGTTTCGATTCATTTTGGACAGAGTGGCTTCCATAGCTAATGGGATTTGGGCTGCAATGGAGGTGTTGACAGGTCTAGATACTAACTTCTTGGTTTGGTTGCTTAGGATAGTGGGAGTTTTGGAGTTTCTCTCATTCATAGCTTTCAAGAGAAAATCTCTTTGCTGCACTAATTTCAGCAAATCAAAGTATGTGATATTAGCCCTAGATTTCTTAAGATCATTCACAATATTGTAATCAATGTTATAAGTAGAGTAGGGCAGAGTAAACATGCCTATTTTTCCATTCTTATTTGGGAGTTTACCATCTTGAGTAGCCTTCGTTGTAGTGGGAGATGCATTTTATTTTTCTGGATGGTTTGCAATAGGGGTATTCTTGGATTGACCACTAGGTCTACTCTTCTCAATAGGAACTTTGGGAGTAGGTGTCTTCATAGGGTGGACATCTTTCTTGGGCTAATCTACAGGCTTCATCACACCTACAAGTGGCCCTTTACTTCATGTGTGGATTTTATTAGTGTGGATTTCTACCATACTGTCTCCTTGGTCATCATTGTTCTCATTTGTATAGAAATCCCACAGTACATTGATTTGGGATTCTTCCTCCAAGGGCTCTTTTACTTGATATTCTTCCTCATTTTCTTGTTCTAGTTCTAGCTCCTCTATAGGTTCTTTATTAAGGAGTGACCCATTAAGAGCCAACTCTTCCATATTTAAATTCCCTTCATTGGGTGGAGCAGGCAACGCAAGTTGACCATGACCTCCTTTTGTTTTCTTATGATAGAAAGGCTTCAAGGGCTTTCTGTCGTTATAGTCTCCTCCACTACCACTAGTACTCTCTCCATGATTCCTTTTCATATCGATGACTGTGTTTGTTAGTTTCTTAATGATCTGATGCAAGCCTTCCACATCTTTGGTGTCATTTTCTTTGGTTTCAGCCCCTTTGTTATCACTCCCATTATTCTTCTTGGATGCTTGAGAGGCTTTCTTTTCTTCGATTGTAGGGTGGCATGCTGTGAGACTAAGAACTTCATTCTTGGATTTTACTACTCTATTCATAGCACCTTGCAAGGTTTACGCGTTACTCCTTTTGACCTATATTGTAGTAGGGATATGGAAAGAAATGATGTAGAATTCCATAAGCACCTCTTCTGTAGGTCTGGCAGTGGTTAGGATTCTGTTGAATAAGGTGTTGAACTGGATATTAAAATCCTTAACCTTTTCTTTGGTTTCCATTTTAAAATGGGATAGTTCCAGGACTAAGGCAGCAGGGGTTTTTTCATTGTCATACTTGTCTAAAAAGGCTTGTTGAAAGGCAACCCACGAGGTGATCGATCCAGTTCTCAAGCTAAAGTACCATGTGGAAGTTGCACTAGTCAGGGTAAAAGGGAATATGTGACAGACTATATCTTCATCAACTACCCCCAGCATGCGTATGGCCAGGAAGAATGAATTGATATGGTTTTCAGTGATGTCTCCCTGCTCAGGGTCAAATTTAGGCAGTACCTTTTCTACATTTTTGGGTAAGGGATGTTGCTGTCCAGGTACCACTACAGAATCCTGTGTAAGCCAAGGAGGGAGTCCTCCCAGAGGAGGTGGAGGTTGATTCCCACCCAGAGGAGGAAGTAGAGGTTGATTCCCACCAGGAAGAGGAACGTTAGCCATATTATGGATAGGGAGGTTCTGGTTGAGGGTTTCTTCATTAGGATTTTCCAAATCAGGCCAGGGATTGCCTTTAGAATGGGAATCCTTGGGAATTTCTTCCTAAGGAGAGTCAATACTTTGCAAAGAATCAAGCACAATATCTTCAAGAGAAGGGGCTGCAGATGTCTCTTCGTTTATGTGATAGACCCTTGGTTTTCTTTTTTCTCTCGAAGGTAAAGACTGAAAGATAGGGAGTTGTGATAGGGAACGAGCGTAAGCCTGAGTAAGTATTATGACTATTTGTTCCTGAGTGACAGGGTACTCCACAGTCTCTCTTCCTTGGGTGACCCAAAAACAGGACTTAGAGGGGTCTCTGTTTCATCGAAATGAGGCTCTTTCAAATGGGTGGAGTGGTATTTTCAGCCTTTACAGTCCATACATTAATCCTTTTGAATCCATGCATGGCAGTTATAGATGAAATTTAGAAAATTTGTGGAAAACGATTCAGGCCCTCCTTCTAGCGCCAATTTGTTGACATGGCAAACGTTCGCTATACCAACAAGGGGAACTAGCCTGATTGCAAGCCCCAATTAGGCCTACTTTCGTTTGGAATGGCTAGTTCCAACGGGTTTTAAAGGACCCCGTAAACTCTTAAATGCATTGATAGATTGCTTCCGGGAGGAAGACTTCAATTAAATCAATAAAAATATATAGCTAACCTCTATGTATTAAATCCTATCTACACTACTTCTACTTTCCTATGCTAAACTTAACTATTCTAGTGTATCCTGCAAGAGCATAATAAAAGAGATTAAACACCATAAAATAAATTCCAAGTCCAAAGAATCAATTACTGAGTTAATAGACGAACAAGGTTATATTAGATTTGATTGCAATCAGATTACTCATACAGGAATACACATTCGTTTCTACATAAATAAACCTGCAACTGGTGTTTAATATGGTTTTGAATCAATGATCACTCACAAGTTAACCAAGCAATTGAATCATATTCAAATAAACAAGACTAATCATGAACAGTATGCCATCAATATGCACAAACATAAATCACATTTATATTTATGCCAGCAACAACACTCTGCTTCAAAACACATAAAAGAATGACAAAATAAATAGAAACTATAGGATTCTTCTTCGACCAAACAGTCCTTCTTATTCACAATAAATAAAAAATTGTTCTTATCCAAACAAAAAGCCCCTTCTCCTCTTCGAAGGTAATACTTATGCAAAAGCCCTTGACTCTAGGTCTACCCTGCCTCTTCATCTTCCCCACTGTTTTTGATATGCAAATCGAGTATACAGGGATAGGATCATCAGCGTAACCACTGACACGTAGAAATCATATCTTATGGAGCGATTCATTTCCTGAGGAGGTGAACAGATGTTGGTCAAAAGGGTGACTGTGTTTCGCCTTCCCATGATGAAAACTAGGACAGTTTTGCTTTCGAAATGTACAGGCAACTCGTGGGGTTCTGACCCAGAACACTTGAGGCCGAACCTTTAAATACAATGCTTCTGCCGACATGACTCTTCGAATCTACTCCTGCGTCCTTTATTTCTCACCTGCAGAGATAGTTATCATTATCTTCATGATTGTGAACAATATAACAGAAATGTTCAAACAAAACATAAACGCTTCCTTCATTAACTTTTATAAAACTACAGGAACAAGTGTGAAAAGGATTACGTATAAAATGCAGGAAACACACAATTTCCCGCTCAATCCATAGGCTTGACACAGTTTTCGAGGGCTTCTTTTAATCACAATCAGGTATCAGCCCCTTCGTGGGTCACAGTACCCATGCCTTCCACTTCTCCGATGTGCGATTACACTATTGGGACTCCACAGGCCCGCCTTTTACACTAAAAACCCGCTTCCTTTGTTATGTCGAAAATTTTTGAAAACACGGGAAAACAAAGAAAACATCGCCCCGATCACTCAGGCCAGACCTCAAATTTTATGTATCGGGGCCTATAACTATCGTCGGGTCCAGAATATTGCATGTCGCAATATGCACAAGCCTGGGACTCCGCCGATTGCGATATGCGATGGGGCTTCGGACCCGAAAATATATATATCATATTTGATAAGCTTGGTGGGTCTGCCATATCGCCACACATTGTGTATAAGCCCGCTCCACCGATATGAAATATGTGATGGGGTGCCAGACCTGATAATGTATACAATGTAGTTAATAATGTTGTCGGGTCGAGAGGCCAGTGGCACGCCATATATATATATATATATATATATATATATATATATATATATATATATATATATAAACCTTGGACCTTGGCCGATTGCGATATGTGACGGGGCTTCAGACTTGACATATATATGAAGTATGGTTAATAGTGCCGTCGGGTCCGATGCCTTATGGTATGCGTTATGTGTCAAGGTCATATGCAATAAGCGAAAAGGGAGGATATATGCATATTTTGAGCATTTCTGCTATAAAAGGCCATGACGAGAATAATGATGTGATGGGGGCTTTGTGAGTTAAACAAATCTCGATGAGCATAGGAATGAAGGGCTTAAACGAGGTTGTATGGGAGGGATTTGTTAAGGGGCTCTAACCATTTGTGAGTGGAAGATTTGGCTCTTCATAGAGTTAAATCACTTGGATGAAACATATCATTCGGAGAGATGAAAGATCAGACTTCTAGGGAACCCATTCAAAATTGACACCAGGGAAAGTTTTTAATAGGTGGTGTTTGTGGCCACAACACCTTCCCACTGGAAGACCTATTTCACACTTGTCAAATCTTGTCATGGTACTGCAATAGATGAGAAGTTAGCAATAAACTTCCTCCAATATTGGGTTGCCCCCAAAAAGCTCCTAACTTCTGTTACATTATTGGTCTTAAGGAAATTTTCAATGACTTCTTCTTTAGAGGGATATGTTTTCAATTCACCACCCCCTACAATATGACCTAAGTATACCAAATATGTTTTTCCAAATTCTCATTTGGACATATTTAGATACAACTTTTCATTTTTTAAAACATCTAACTCTTGCTTTACATGCTTTACATTCTCTTCTTGAGTCATACTAAAAATAATAATATCATCTAAGTATACTATAACAAAATCATCAAGGAATGGATGCAATACATCATCATCAACCTCATGAATGTAGTTGGTGCATTACAGAGCCCAAAAGGAATTAGTAGCCATTCAAACAATCCTTGCTTTGTCTTAAAAGCAAGTTTCCAAATAACACCTTCAACAATTCTTATCTAGTGATAACTGATTCTCAAGCCTAGCTTAGTAAAATTAACAACATCCTTTAATTGATCAAGAAAATCATTAATCTAAGGAAGATGATAATGGTTCTTTACCGTCATCATGTTCAAAGCTTGGAAATCAATGCACATGAACCAGGTACCATGCTTATTTGGAACCTAAATAATATGAGACCCACAAGGATATGTACTAGGTCTAATGACCCTTTTGTCAAACAACTCTTGGATTTTTCTCTTAATCTTTGAATTCTCCAAGATTGGCATTCTATACATGCCTATATTCAAAAGTGGAGCATCTTGCAGCAATTGAATCTCATGATGGATTCCCCTTTTTGGAGGTAACCCTTCAAGTTCCTAAAACATCTTTCCATAAGTATTAATAGCTTAAACCAAATCATATTTAAGTTTAGTATCACATCTTGAGAAAGCTCTGGATTGATCTAGATATTTTGAGGAATAAGACCAAATAAAGTGAAGAAATAATAAGCAAGTTTCCAAATAACACCTTCAACAATTCTTATCTAGTGATAACTGATTCTCAAGCCTAGCTTAGTAAAATTAACAACATCCTTTAATTGATCAAGAAAATCATTAATCTAAGGAAGATGATAATGGTTCTTTACCGTCATCATGTTCAAAGCTTGGAAATCAATGCACATGAACCAGGTACCATGCTTATTTGGAACCTAAATAATATGAGACCCACAAGGATATGTACTAGGTCTAATGACCCTTTTGTCAAACAACTCTTGGATTTTTCTCTTGATCTTTGAATTCTCCAAGATTGGCATTCTATACATGCCTATATTCAAAAGTGGAGCATCTTGCAGCAATTGAATCTCATGATGGATTCCCCTTTTTGGAGTTAACCCTTCAAGTTCCTAAAACATCTTTCCATAAGTATTAATAGCTTAAACCAAATCATATTTAAGTTTAGTATCACATCTTGAGAAAGCTCTGGATTGATCTAGATATTTTGAGGAATAAGACCAAATAAAGTGAAGAAATAATAAGTACTAAAAATTTCCTAGCAAGTCACCCATCCCAATACCACTCTAGAAAAAGCAAGTTTAGCTGCAAAATTCTCATGAGATCTAAAGCATTAATGTCACTATCATCCAAGTTTTTTAACAAAGGAAACTTCATGAATGACAAAGGAAAATGTCACAATGCTAGAGAAATATTGGATAACAATAGTATAATAAGAACTCAAAATATGGCATGATGCATAAAAGAGATATTATAATAAGAACTCAATGCATAATAGAAATATTTAAGAAGAAAGCAACATAAAAAGAATGAACCTATTTTTATTGAATGCCAAATATAGCACAAGACTACATTAGGACAAAAATCTTTCCTTACTCAATGGTGAAGTCTCGTATTTATACTTTTTATGGGGATCTCTCACCAACACCCATGTTTCTCATTGTATTTCAAATAGCATGGGTAAATACCATGCTTTACAAAATCCATGGGTGAATACCATGGGAAAATATAATAAATTAAGATACCATGGGTAAATATAATAAATTACAATACCATGGGTAAATACCATGGTTTACAAAATCCATGAGTAAATATTATGGGTGAGTATTATAATTATGGTGGTAAAATTGAAATCATCATATGATGATATTCTCACTTTAATATTATGATTTATTTTATTTATTTTCATGCATCAACCATGATTTTAACAAAAAATGATATTAAAATATTTATTAACTATGGTAATTATTATTCATTGGGATCAATCCTCCCCCCCCAGGACGTAATGGTCCCGACTGCGTAAAGTTCCCTCTCCAGATGAGGAAATTTTTACTGAACTTGGTTCCTAGTGAAACATTTTCCTTACAGAATAAGTTGTTTGAATTTAACCACTTGATAGAGTTGCATTTTTTGTTGGTGGGTAGCCTTCATCTTGGTGTCCATAATCCCATTAGTTGTACCCTAAAACTTAAATAGAACTTGATGTTGGTCATGTCATTGTGTACTTGGCATTGGCAGTTGGTACGGAACCATGGACTTATGGTGGAAGTGTTGAAATTGTTCAACAAATTTGGTTGCTCGAGGGGAGGACTTTGTTGGTGAAAATGTAGTCCAAAAATTGATATGCATGGGGATTATTGGCTAGATCCCTGAACATGTTTGAGAAGACTTAATGAATTTGTAAAGAGCTCTGTTGTAGCCACATTGAACATATGGAATCTTGTCATATAGTGTTATTAGATTTGCGACTTAGAAGAGTAGGGGTGCCTTTAGAGGTGAGGTGAATATATATTTGTGCCCTTTGTCCAATTGCTTGTGTTCTGTAGAGAGAGATTGCACTAAAGTTGTGGTGGTTATAATGACTTGTTGTTTACCTTCTGACTGAACTATGGAAAGGACAAACTTTGAAGTATGAGAGACTACCTTCTTGCATTGTTTTGTTGAGATTGATGAAATTGCATTAGTTGAAACTACTTCTAATATCTTGTAGAGTTGATCCCCCAGAGTAACAATTACTACAAGGTGAAGACTCATAAATAACATAACATTTCTGCATATAATATTGTCTTAAAAGAGCATCACAAACTTCAAGGGGAGGAACTTCACATAGTACCTCATATGTGAAAAACATGGCTGGCGACATTGTTGGTGGATACAAAGATCTTGTCCTTTGTGAATCCATCTGATGGTGTATGGTTGCAAGTGTAATTTTTTTGGTAGGCCCAATCACTTAAAAACCTCTACTGAGATGAGTTTCTTTTTACTCCCACAATCAACAATGAAACGTAGCAGAGTACCCTTCACCCACATTTTTGAGTGGAAGGGGCACTCACCTTCCTCTTGGTCTTGAGGCTCACTTTGTTGAACCTTTGTGGTTGAAATAGTGGCACTGGGTTCTCCATCAATGATCATCTTTATTTTATCTTATTCTGAATTAGAATCAGAGCCAGAGTTTGTTTTTTCTCTTCAATTTTTTCCAACAATTATTATTTCAAGAGACATTCATCATTGTTGTGTGAGTGAATTTTGTGGACCCTAGACCAATTTCTAGTGCCTTCCTTTGACTTTTTATAGCCATTCTTTATTTGATCCCTAGTTGGGTTGTCATAGGGACATCGTCCACCCTGGCTCTATCTCTTACCTTTCTCTTGTTGTGAAGGATTTGCAAATCTAAAGTCTCACTTCTTCTGTTTAATTTTTTTCTCTATTTTTAAAGCATATTAGTATGATGCACCAAGTGAAGAGATGTCTAGGAACTCCATTTCTATCTGGATGTATATGTGTAGACATCCACGATACTTGAGCACCATATTTCTCTCAGAGTCTTTAATACACAACTTGGTGTGCAAGGTATGAAAGATGTTTGTGAACTCTAGTACTACTTGGTCCCTTTCCTTTCATAGTGTGGTCCATCTCATGTACTAGTATTCATACTATCCTATAGGGGAGAATTCCTCCTTGAGAGAATAAAAAACAAATGGCCCAAGTGGGGCCTACCTTGTATACCCCAGACTCATCTTCATTGCATTTCTCCCAGTAACCTTCCTACCAATCTTTGACATGGGACATATAGTTTGAGAGTGCGAAGGTGATTTCCTCATTGTCAAAAACATTCTTGACCGAATAATAGCCCTCTAGCATATTAAACCATTCCTATAAATCTTTAACATCTATTTGTCCTTCGAATAGGGGGATGTCAAAGTTAAATTGTATCTTGAAGGTTGTTGAACTTCCAAAATTTCAAATTCTTGAAGGTTTCTCAGCCATTATTGGGAGTCCTCAGAGGATCTCAACAAAATATTCTATCATCTCATTCCTATGTCATGTAAGTTCTTCCTTAAGCAATAGTTTAATAGAATCTCCTACTCCATCATTTTTCTTTTCGACTAATATGTGATGTTGTCGACGTTGGTGAGGATAGTCTCACAAAGGTTGCAGTATTTTGAGTCTTAGCTCCTTGTGACCTGACCTCATTTGGGACATGCACAAAAAAATAGACAAGAGCAGACTATTCTGATACCGGTGATCTGAATAGTCTGAGGAATGAGGCCAAATAAAGTGACAAAATAGTAAGTACTAAAAATTTACATGGAAGTCACCTATCCTAGTACCACTTGGCCCAAGCACGCTTAGCTGCAGATTTCTCATGATATCTAACGCTTTAATGTCACTATGATCCTAGTGTTTAACAAAGGAAACTTCATGAATGAGAAAGCAATATGTCACAATGCTTAAGAAAAATATTGCAGAACAATATCATAATAAGAACTCAAAATATGGTATGATGCATAAAAGAGATATTATAATAAGAACTCAATGTGTAAGAGAAATATTTCATAAGAAAACAACATAAAAAAAAAATGAAACTATTTTTAAGGAATGTGAAATATAGGATGTTACTACATTAGGACAAAAAGTTTTCTTTACTCCACGATCAAGTCTCGTATTTATAACTTTTACAGGGATCTTTCACCAATATCCATGCCTCTCATTACATTTCAAATACCATGAGTAAATTCCATGGTTTACAAAATCCATGGGTGAATACCATGGGAAAATATAATAAATTTGGATACTGTGGGTAAATATAATAAATGACAATACTCACGTAAACTAAAAATTCCATGGTTTAAAAATTCCATGGGTGAATACCATGGGAAAATATAATAATTTTGGATACCATGGGTAAATATAATAAATTACAATACTCGAAATGTAGACTGAAAAATGGAGATTGTGGATAATCCAAATCAAAAATCTCAAAATTCTCACCATAGAAATCTACAAACACAAATTACAATACCATAGGTAAATCCATGAGTAAATACCATGGGTGAGTATTATAATTACAATGGTAAATTTAAAATCGTCATGGAATTAGATTCTCACTTTAATATTATGATTTATTTTGTTTATTGTCATGCATCATCCATGGTTTTAAGAAATGTTGACATAAAAGTAATTATTAACTACGGTAATTATTATCCACTAGGATCATGGATTGAGAAGTATGCTTAGATTTTACTATTAAAAATACAAAATTATTACTAACATTTAAAAGTCTCTTCATCTGTCTTGCACTCACAAGATATCAGTTCATTTTCTTGTGATGTGCTAATATAATGTATTCTATCCCATATTTGAAAAGATGATACTTGTTCTCGTGACATTAGAATATAGATTTTCGATCATATAATTATGAACTCCCTAAGACAATCCCATAAATTTTAAGTGGTAAAACATCAAGTTCAACCTCATCTACAAAATTATCAGTGATAGAAAAGTTAAGTTTACATCATCTTCTTACATGCAATTTAGCATCTTAACATACCCAATCCAAAGGGTAAGGTTTTGCTGAGGTGTCATTTTTAAATTAAGTTTCTTAACATTTTCTTCATAAATAAGATTGACCTAATATCCACTATCAAAGAGTGTATCAACCTTAGTATGCTTTTTTATGACTCTAATATGAAAATTCTCATTCCTTTCTTTATCATTTTGAGAGCTAGAAGACTTGTTAGAAGAACTAGTACTTGCAGTAGAAAATATACCCTTCATTCATGTGGTTGTGATCTTGTTTTTGTCACCTAAATCAGATCCCAAATCTTGTTGAGTTGTAGCAGCGGTATTTTGTTTCCCCTTATTGTTGAACTTCTTTGGTCTCAATTCGGGATATAGTTTCCAACAATGGTCTTCATCATGACTATGTTTCAAGTAATGCCTGCAATTTTCTCATCCTCTTTCTTAACAATAATTTTCTCCTTATGTTTTCCTCTATCTTTCCCCTTTGATTTATTAGAACTAGGCTTCGATGGTTTATTTGAAAATTCTTCCTACACATTCACATTCTTACTATGATTTTCTAAATGTGTAGCTTTCGCACATACTTCATTCAAATTATTTGAATTAAACATAAGTATGGTGTTTCTAAGATAGTTATGTAAACCATCAATATATATAGTAAGTGTTTGTTCTGTATGTAATGGAATACCAATAATTAAAGCTTACTTATGAAATTATTGAGTATAACATTGAACACTTTGACCTTGTCTAAGGTTTTTCCATCTCATCATTTCTTGTTGCATGTATTCCAATGGGTAAAATTATTTCCTTAATGCAACTATAAAGTCATTTCAAGGAGAGATTTAATCTTACCACTTTTCTTAAAATATTTTTGAGTTTTGGCCTCCCACCAAATGAGAATTGTACCTCCCAATAAAAGAGAAGCATGTTGGATTTTGGTGACATCATCATCAACCTTTTGTATCCTACAATAAACTTCAATTTTTTGAACCTAATTATCCAACTTTTCAACATTCAATTCTCCATCATACATTGGAAATTCAAACTTGACATCAAGCTTAAGTAAAGGAGACTTAGCATGTCCATTTGGTGATTCTAGATGGGTTGAAGGAGTAGATGGTGAAGAAGGAGGCAAAGGAGGTGGAGGAAGAAGAGGTGTGCTTCCACCACCATATTCATCTTTTGGTTGACCATTTCTGCCACCATCTTCATCTTTTGGTTGACAAGAAATTCCTCCTTGGATATGTATCATTCATTCACCATACAACACTTTTACCATCTTGGTCATGTCATGAAAATATTTTCTAAAGGCTCCTTCTACCTCAAAAATAAGCTCTCCTCCTTCTTCATGTGCCATTTCTTGTCGAGAAGGTGGTCTTCTTGTGCCAATTTATGGGTTGAATTCTTCAAGTGATCCATCTCCTTTCTGGAGCTTGGATCTCGTGAGTATATGAAACCTTGAAAATCCTATCAAACCTTCACAAAACCATGTTATGATACTAAATTTGATCCAAAATTAAAATTGAAGGTATTACTAATCAATTTGCAAGTTAGTTTATGTATATTTAGGAAACAAATTGAAATTGCGAAAATAGATAAAAATAAGTTAATTTCCAGAAAATTAATGTGTTAAGAGGATTTAAAATGCAGAAGATAAAATATACAAATTGATAATGGAGTCCACCCATCTTAGGTGACGTCTTCGGGTCCATATTCCAATAGTGATTTCTTTATTATGATTCTCAAATGATCAATACATCAATTTACAAGCTTCAATTTGCAATCTGACAATTCCATGTTGCTCAGAAGGCCCAGAATCCTCTGTTTAAGCTCTTACGACACTTAAAAAGGCTTAGAAATGGCTGAAATAGCTCTCTTTCAAAATTTTATCTCCAACATTCTCTTCTAAATGTTTTTGTCCTATTAACTTTTCAACAAATTGGAAATATCCCAATTCCTTGGGTGCATTGGTTATTATCCCATCGGTCGGGGGTTTAATCTGCATTGGTCGCATTTGTTTTTAATCGTGATAGGGGTCACAGACAACCCCACCATATTGGGTTGACCCATCACATAATAAAGAGTGTCCTGCTCATGGTGTTTCTAACAACCCACATCCCTGCACTTGTGGCTATCACTTTGAATAATAAAACATCAGGTCGGGTCAGTCGAGGTTCGACCCACTCGCCCGCCCTTTTTTCCTACCAACCTATAATTTAGAAACATAAATAAAAGGCCACCCACATAGTTTAACAAGCAATATGCATGGCCCATTGGTCGGGCGTTGATTTGGCTCACTATAGGTTCTGTGTTAGATCCCCCCCAAGGTTGATCGATTAGCCAAAAAAAAATTGGCTCGATTCGGGGTGCCATGTGGCACCCTATGATTGGTCCACGTGTCACCTAATGATTGAATCATCTGTAATCCATAAAAATTATGTGTCTGCACCTAATTCGTCAAACCTTGTCCCATCTATATGATACTATGTCAGCTATCACTTTTCATTTGTACTGCCATGTCCGCTACCATGTGTCATTTATATTGCCATGTGGTACCCCATACAACTACCCAGTCAGCCTGCAACTTGACTATTTTCTAATTTGGGAAAAACTTCAGAACGACATAACTTCCTCATACAGTGTTTATTTGATGTGATTCAGACATCATTGGAATCAGCATGATGAGCTCTACAATATGGTGCAAATATTTATTGCAAATAAAATCTTAGTCATCTCTTAGGAATTTATTGTCTATATTTTTATTTTTTTGTTCTTTATTAAAGAGGAGTTCCTCCTCTAGAAAAATGAGGGAGAAATCCTTTCCATGAAATTTTATCATCCATATTTTGACCAATTCCATTTATCAATGCTCCATGACAATAATGACTTTATTGAAATCCATTAATACTTTGGAGACTTATTTTATTAAGAGTTCCTTGGTGGATTGAAAAATATGGAATCAACACAACAATTTTGTTTCATATTCTAATAAATATAATAGTTAGCATTGTGGATGATTAGTAATTTAAAAGTGTGAATTTCCTTTCTCTTACCTTTGGCATAATATATACATAAAATTGTGGGATTATGAATCAAACATTTACAAGGTCCTCTTGTTTAGTCATAGTTTGATTTTGGTTTTGAAATGGAAATAAGATATGGAGGGCATATAATATTTATAGTAATAAAAGAATTTGTACTTGCATAAAATGAATTTTAAGTCAAATATATTTTTTTCCAAACATTAGCGCTCAACTTATTTTCAATCAAAAACCTAATCTAAAAATCCTTCTATACATGTATTTATAATAGTGTTTGTATTTCCATGATTCTATTATTGAGTTTAAAAAATTCTTTCGACATAGCACTTTTGGCATCATTATGAAACAAAAAAATAATCAAGAAGGAATTCATGTTTGTATATATGTTTATTCTTACAATATTATTTGGCTATTTCAAAAAAAATATTTGAATAGAAATTGGAGATTTAACTCCTACTTCTCTTATGCACATTGAATAAGATTCATCATCATAGATGTAATTGTTGTGTGATTGTTAAATAGTTGGATCTGAGAGATATATGCCAACTAATATAGCTCCTACTTTGGTGTTTAGTTGAGATTTTCTTCTCAACTAGTTGATTGTATGGTTAAGATAGAATTTCTATCTTGAACCAATACTTGTTGTATATACGTGTGATTTTTAAAAGAATGTAGTGAAGTTGTTTTTGTGTGTAATTTGTTTTCCTATTTGGTATCAGAGTCAGTGGCTATGTGGGTAACTCCCTTAAGGGAGGGACTAGGATATAATTTTTTGTAGATGTAGATTGAATTAGATATGTTTGTATGTGTGGCTGCGTGAGGTTGTTGAAGTGTGTTACTTGTGCTACTGATGTGGATGCATATGGGCTACACTCATTGTTATGATACTATAGTTCAAAGTCACCATACTCTTCTCCACTGAGAGTCATGTTGTTATCCGCCTGTAAACAAATATAGGAGTTGGTTGTTTGGGCTTTTAATGGGATGTGGGTGAGATATGATAAATAAAATGCACAGGGATGTTACCACATATGGAGGGCAGAAAGTGAGGCTAAGTAACTGTGTCCATTTAAATTGCCATGAGTCATTGAATTTTTTTTCTTTCCCTATGATGACAATATTCATTGTGTTGAATGTATACTTTTGTATGAATAGAGAGCTACACACGATCAATGCAAAGTATTAAAGGTTTTGTGCTCCTACCATTGCCAAATATGTACAATCATTGTGGTGTTGTTGAGATTATTGTGATTGCAGGGCCTTGACCTTGATCAACGTGTAGATGAATTTATTGTTTAGGTCATTGAATTTTTTCCAGTAAAATGATGAATATGCAATCAATGTTTTAAGGGAGGAATGCACTTGATTCTATATATGTAGGGAGAAATGCACTTGATTCTATATATGCATATTTATTTGAATGGGGCTCACGAGCTTTGTAACTCTCATAACGTTCAATGCAAATAGAGTTGAGTATCGTTTGTTGGGTCCAAATAATAGTAATAATAATAACATTTCCTATATTGTTTCAATAGTATCCAATTTGCACCTAGCTATTTGGCTTAATGCACTGCAATTGAATTACATGGGGCTCACGTGTGACTACAACATCGATTCCCAAAGGAATCTTCTTGTTGGTGAGTATTGTGATATGTGTTCATCATACATGTCGGAATGGGGAATTAATCTCATCATATGAGCACATTCTATCCAGAGTAAATACAACTAATATGGTTCCCCTAGTTTTAGCATATCAGAATTTTGATAATCTTTTTCTGAGATATGATGGTATGCAGCATATGTTTCATTTTATATATTGTATATTTATTTTTAAATTAAGTAATGATGAACTTCATAATCAAATAAAGAGGTCATTTTGTAAAATTAACTCTAGATACATTCTATATCTAGATGAATTTCCTAGATAACCGACGAGTACAATGGTTGGTACCCATGTATCGCAATGGATGGGATCTCATCCATAGAATGGCTAGTGGCTCATTTATTACAAATACGCGATGGATTTTGTCTGAAGAAATTATTTTAAGAGATTGAGTGGTGTAAAGCTCAATATGGATGGTTGTCAAGATAATTTGGTAATTGTGGATCTAGGGAAGGATCCCTCATTGTTGAAGATGTTAATATGATCTTTTAATGAGGTTATGTGATGACTTGGGATGTTTTTCAATAATTGACTTCGGGAGGTCCTTGATTCGAGAATTCAGGAGTCAAACTCAGGAATCCAATTTGCTGACTATATATTTCCGAGGGTTATAGGACAACTTGATAGAGTTCGCTCTATGAAATTTCAAAGATGTTTAAAGTAGCTAGTGAAGACTTCATAGACATGAAGATCAAAGACAAGTACTCGTTAAGGGAGGGACTTGGATATTTAAGTCCTACTTGTCTTATGCACATTGAATGAGATTCATCATCATAAATGTAATTGTTGTGTGATTGTTAATTAGTTGGATCTGAGAGATTTAGTTCAACTATTATAGATCATACTTTGGTGTTTGGTTGAGATATTTTCTCAACTAGTTGATTGTATGGTTAAGATAGAATTTCTATATTGAACCAATACTTGTTGTATGTATGTGTGATGTTTAATAGAATGTAGTGAAGTTGTTTTGGTGTGCAATTGGTTTTCCTATTATAGAGCACTTCTTAGTTGATTATGGAACATAAGAACTTATTTTCTTAGTGAAATTTATACTTTAATATGTTTTGGCACATAAGGGAGAAGAACAATTACTAGACACCTTCTAATATTATCAAACTTTAATGGAACTAGCATATTTTTATTCTACTTATACGAATTAGGCTCTCCATCATTCGACAAAGCTCTCCATCATTCCACATGGTTTGGTTCTCCAAATGAAATTTTGACTATTTTACATCTTTGTAAGTGTTAATATCTTTCTTCATTTTTTTTAACATGACATCATTAACATTCCCTTCAATTGTATATTTAATATCAAATTATTGTGCCAAGGGGCACTCTACAACCCAATTTGAGGGAGATGTGTACGCGTTAGATGATAGATATGTATGTGTTATATGTGTAAGAATTAGATGCTAGATATGTAGGATATAAATATGGAAATATTCTTAAGTGTTATGCTATGTAAGCACTTTGACTTGGTCAAATTACAAAAAAAAAAATAACTTCAATAAAAAAAAAAAAAAAAAAAAAAAAAAAAAATTAATAATTTGGGATAGGTTTTCGTAACCCATGGTTTTCCCCATGGTATTCTTCTCTAATGGAAAAAATACATAATAAAATAAAATATAATATAATATAATTAAAAAAAAAATTGTAAAGAAAAACAAAAATTAATAAATAAAATAAAATTGAGATAAAATAATAAATTTATGGATGGAGGGTTTTGGGCTCCACGTTTTCAGAACCCATGGTTTTTCCCATGGTATTCTTCTCTAAAGGTAAAATTAGATAAACAATAATATTTTAATAAATTAAAAATAATAATAATAATAATAAAATAATTAATAATTAAAATAAAACCGAGATAAAATAGTAAATTTATGAATAAACGTTTTTGGGCTCCAAGTTTTCACAACCCATTGCTTTTCCGATGGTATTCTTCTTTAATGTAGTCTATTTAAGGGTATTCTTATCTAATGTGAGACATTATTGTAGCAAAAGTTTTTAGCTAGATCAAAGTAAATCATAATTTCTACAAAAAATATTAGAACCCTAAGCAATTTTCGTATGCAATTAGTAAAAAAAAATACTAAATAAAGGAACAATACACAAATACATTATAACTCTATAGATGCATGTCTTCTAGGTAAAATTTGGGAAAAACAACCCTGCTCACTTTGTTACATAGCCTTCATGTTTGAAATTTTTTTCTTGAGTGTTAAGAGAAATGTGAGCATGAAAAAAATAAAATTCAGTGCATGCAGTCCTACATTTTGTTTATATTTTCCTTTCTACATCAAAAACTATTGGAGTTGCTCAGTTTAGATTATGCAGACCATTGGTTTTAACCTCCACATCAAAATTCACTAGAATATGTCTCTCAAATGTTCATAAGAACTAGTGTAGATACAATTGTTATTGAGTTTTATTTAGTAATTCAAAGGATAATATTAAAAAAATAAATAAACCAAAGGCTTATTAGATTTTATGATCTAACAAGAGAGCTTCAAATAAAATGTCTTAGCTGTCAGGCTTATATATATCAAACTAACCTACATCTATCTTAAATCCATATTTATTAAGCGCTAAAAGAGGGATCAATTATCTGGCGGCTAAACGCCTACAGACAGGCACGACCATAAGCAAAGCAACCAAGCATTGGAGGCTTGCCAAAGCTACGGAAAACATAGCTGAGCTCGTTATGGGGATGAAAGGTCTAATCTTTCAAACAATCAGGAGAAAGGCGAATGGTCTTGCTGACCATCTGGCAAACTGTGGAGCAGACAACCCCAACATTGCCATGGACAGGTGCTGGCGGGAGTTTGACGACCCAATCATAAAGGAAGCATGCATACAACTGGCAGCGAAGGATCTAATCCAGGTCACCCAACCTTAATCGAGGATGGCACCTGGCCACAGTCTCGGAATCACGAGGAGATCGGCAAGGATTATCAACCCAAAGCCCTCAATGGGTTGATTGGACATAGGGGGAGGTGGAGCTCCTGGCGGCAGCGGCTCTTGCAGATAGGCGATCATAATGAATTAAGCGACGAGATCCATTACATCAGACACCGTCCTTTCAGCACGCATGGAGAGGATCCGTATGGAGAGGTTTCATTACCATTAATGGCAATTCTGAGTGGAAGGAGGCGGAACAAGGCCCGAAGGAACAGCACCAAGCATGCCAGCATACGGGGCATATCTCCCTTCACGCGCCACCATCCCTTAAGAAGGCTTTCACCATACACTTGGCGCCCGGCTCGTCAGCCTGGTAGTTACATCATTAGCTCCAATTCTTCCAGTGACAGGCTCGCTTGTGCGATTCTTCAGCTTACCCATCAGCAAGGTACCACCACTATCAGAGGCATTTACTCCAATCTCCTGAGGAAACATCATTGCTTTCATTATAAAAACATGGGCAATTGCCCTGTTCTCCTCATTGTTCTTAGAGTTCGTGTTGAGAGCGGGTCCGCTTACAAGTCTGGTTTAATTCGGGCAAGTCACAAGAGGTTTACCATGGAAGCGGGAGGTAGTCGCTGCGAGGCAGCTAATAGGGAACTTCAGGCAGCCAGAGGTGGCTACGAAACCAGGACCGCGACCAGAATCAAACGCAAAATTGCAGAATTAGAGGCTCAGGCGAAGCTTGAGGAGGGTGGTCGTTCGGATATGGAAATTGCTGCTGAGGTCAACTGGTTAACAGACCCCGGTACTCCCTCGAAGAGGGCCACACAATTTGTGCGAACCCAGGCGGAGAGCTGGCGCACGAAAACCTTAATTGCAAAGGCGCTGGAATCCGTCACAGAGGTTAATCTCACTACAGAACAGATGGCCAAGATTATAGACTACAATAGCTCCCTGGACAGCAAAATCACCTCGGTGTATGAAGCGATCAAAACCCACAACCGTATGCTTAGGCTGCTCATCCAGCTTCTCAAAAACTCCATCAATACTGCTCCTGCGGCTCAGCCAGCCACTTCTAGTGCGAACCATGCTGCTCAGCCAGCCACTTCTGCAGCGTTTCAGCCTGCTTCCCTGGAAGAAATGCAGGCGAAGGTCGACAGCCACGTCAGGGACATCGGCTTGGACACCATCGCCCAGATGGGGAATTACCACTTCTAAGGTCATTATGTTGGCTCTCTTACCGACTCGGGTTCTTGCTTCTCTGTTATCTTTTCACTCTGTTATCTCGGCTTTAGTGTTTGTCTGTTGCTCTGTTGTTACTTCTCCTGTCTACTTACGGTAGTTCCTGAGGTTTAGTAATGTTTTTTTCTGTTCCTAGCCACCCTGCGTGGTGTGCTACGTTTTGGTTTACTTGTATCACTTCCTCTGAGCAGGCGATCAGCCCAGGAATATTGTACATCCCTGCTCACACTGCTTCGGCAGTTTTTTGTATTATACTTGTTATATAATATAATCTACTCACTTACACAAAAAAAAAAAGAGGGATCAATTATCTCGAGGTACAAACCTTTCTTCAAGTTTTGCAATCAAAAAAAGGTTTGCACCACGATAAATTTGATCTCTCTCAATCCTTAATAAATCAAGAATTAAGATAAATCTACATTGGTTAAAAAAAAAAAAAAAAAAAAAATACTTTACCTATCAAATAACCATCAATTTTTTATTTTTATGTATTAATTTACATTTAAATATTTTTTTTAACGCTACACATCTTTTTTTTAAATAACACAAATAAATTATTTATATAAGCATCCTTTTATTACAACATTTTCTATCCCTAGATTAAAATTTCTCGTTTTAATTCTACTCGCAAAATATACATGTTATATTTCTTGGTCAAAATATTATATGAGCTACGTGTAGTTTCTATGCATACTGAATTCACTGTACAAGATAGAGTACTAATATGCATTATGTATTGAAGATAGAAACAAGAGCGTAAACTTCATAGATAACTTATAACGTTAGTTTTCATGAAAAGAAAATATATATTCAGGTCTAATAAACCATAGATTTTGGTTTTTATACAATTTTTTTATTCCTAAGAATATGAGCGTAAACTTCCTATACAACTTATAACGTTGGTTTTCATGAAAATAAAATATATACTCAGGTCTAAAAGACCATTTAACTACGTTATCAATCCTAAGATTTAGTTTTCATACATTTTTTATGGTTAACAATATGATATTATGTGTAAGTTTAGTATTGAATAATTTAGCTTATAATTTTAAATTTTAAGAATAAATATTTATTTTTTAATATTTCTGTAAAAAATAATTTTCAAATGTTTAATTGGATCATAAATTTGAACATTTTCAAATGTTTAATTGGATCATAAATTTGAACATTTTATTGTAGATGTAGATAATTATTGAACTAATAACTATTTCAAATTTTTATGTCATAATTTTTAGATAAAGTTGTAATATTTATGCCATGAATTTTATAATTTAAGTATTTACATACAAAATGGATAAAAATAAAATAATACCATGATTTATGGGCCCAGCAGGCTCCCATGGGTCCACCAAGCTTCGCTGCACCACTCCGATATACTTATTCTTTAACACTTTAATAAATTGGAATAAAAATATGCAAATCTTTACTTATTAATTGAAAATTAATTTTTTATTAATTTTATATTTTATATATCCATTTAAATTTTTTTTTTAAACATAATTTCTGCTTAAATGACAAATCCTAATGACAAATCCTAAAGTGCTCGGCCTCACTTGTTTCACTTAATAGTACGTAGTTACTAAAAAATGCTCTTTAAATTAAAATTAGCATTTAATATATGTTTTTCAATATTGTAATATTTTACCCTCCTACTCATTAGTGGAAAGTTTTCACAATTATCAGTTTACAAATTATGTTATTTCACTTCATCATGGTTCGTTTAAACAATTAAACTTGACAAACATGGAAATGTTTCTTCTCTCATTTATTTGTTGCTTCATACCTCGACATGGATGGATATTCTCACTGCATACACATTGTTATTTGTTCCCTGCTATATACATATTAATGCATATGTTTTTAGTCTTATTTCAATGTTTTCATGAAAAAGAAGAAACACTCCCTCCACTATTTAATTTTGAAGGATGCAGGATATTATGGACAGTAAACTTACATTCAGATAGAATTTAAATGCATGTCAGATTTCTTATGTCAGATATGCTAGTACTGTTGTTGGATGTGTTGGATGTGGAAGACTGAAATGATGAGCGAAAGAATTAAGTGTTGACACCGTAAAATGAGGGAAGCCACCAGCAATGATGACCCATCACATGCCATATCAAAAAATGTGTTGCAGCTATCTGATATCGAAGCTTCATATCCAGACGAAGCCAGCTAGCTTCACTGTTCATTATCCAAAATCGTGAATGCGAGTCGTACAGCACACAAATGGTTGCATGCGTTCAAAGGGTTGCTGGACAAAATAACATGCTAACAGTGTTAATGTGGGGGCAGTAGTGATTGCAATGTGGAAAGACAAGAGGGACATGGCCGCATCCGCCAGATGAGGAGAGCCACCAACAGCTCTGACCCTTCACATGACACTGTTTCTATTCGCTTACTCTAACGAGGCTGAGGAGTTGTTCGAAAAGTTATGGGAATTCTAGTTATATTTAGAGAAAATCTGACCAGGATTTTTGTAAATCTAAGTTATAGTTGTTAAACTTGAAAATTTTAGGTGTCCTACACTTTTTTGATGCTGCTAAATCCATTTCCACCATCAAAAACACGATTCAAACACTCTCTCTACATGATTTTTTGAAACTTTTTTACCCAGATTCCAAACCACTTTTGGCTATCCAGACAATTCCTTCACTTGGTTAAACAATTCCATTTCCACCTATCCCAAAAACAAATGATATGCTATGCTGACAAAACTGTAATCTGTACGTACTCACGTCCTTTTAATTGTCTGAGTTAACATCTTCCAAACCTTTAATCCCCAATGTACAATTGAATTTTTGCTTCATCTATTTCCATCAACTTCAAACCATTAAACTCATCTCCTATCAACCTTAACAGATCAACAGACCACATTATGAATGCTCGGTACATATTGTTCCAAGTTCATTTCAGTCCATCCAACTGGATGATGGAGCAAGAGTCATGCTTCCTGCCACATTATGGATGGTTGGCACACATTCTTAGCAGTTACATTTGAGAGACCATCCAACCAAACGATAGGTTCAAGATTCTTGGCCACATTATGAATACTTGGCACACACTCAAGATTCTTGGCCACATTATGAATACTTGGCACACACTCTTCTATGATGGTACAAAGATTCGAGATTCTTGGCCACAGCACGTTATGCATTCTGATCTCACATGCTTCAAGTTACATTTGAGCCTTGTCCACAAGATGCTTGGGTCTTATCTACAATGTCAGTGACATGGTGACAGTTATTCACAAGATGAGTAAAGCACACATTCGTTTTAATTTTATCAAAGAATTAGGTTGAAGTTTCATAATCCCGGTTTTACTTTTATTGAAAAAAAAATCGGTTAGAAATTTGCATAATCTCTATTTTATTATTTTTAAATTACAATAAACAGAACCATTTGTGTTTAGTGTTTTAATAATAGTTTATTTATAAAGATATTGTTGAAAATTTAAAATTAATACTATTTATATAATTGGATAATTTAGTAATAATGTGAAATTTCATTTCTCAAAAAGGCCAAGGGAAGAAAATAAAATATAATATACTCCATTAAAAAATAATAACAAAATAAATTTATTCAATTTAATTTGTTATATTGTAATTTTGTTTTTCTTAATAAAATTTAAAATTCCATAATATGTATATCACATTAAAATAAATTTAGATAATAATTATTAATATTCATAGCTGTAGTATTTCAAAACATATAATTAATAATTATATACATACTTGATAAATATAATTAATAAACATATCAAATCTTTAATAAATTTAATCAATAAACATATAAAAACTTAATAATTACAATAAACTATTTTTCTAATATCATGATGATAATTAATGTCTACTATGACCAATATGGTCTATCAGCCCTTAAAAAAGAAATATTAATTGAGATTCTTTAACATTTTATTTTAAGATTTTAAAAATTAGAATGGATGTGAGTAAGAGCTGGGCAATCCAAGAGAAAGTGCTTTTCATCTTCAACTCGTTTAAAAATGAAAATGTGACAAACCCTTTTGTCCCAAGGTTTTTTGAGAATAGACTCATGCCAAGTTTCACTTTGAAGCTCACAAGAATTAATTTTTATCATGGTAATGTTCAATTTCTTCTTAGCACTAGTCAAGACAAAAAGATAGTTCTGGTTTTAGAGATTAATGTTGATCAACTCCTCATAATACCTTACTTCCTTTTTCCCTCTAACTCCTTATCATCCTACAACTTATCCTTAAATTTGGAAGTAATGATATTTTTAATATTATTCTTAATTTTCAAAATGATATCCTCCTTTACTCCCATGGTCTAGCCAAGACTAGACATCCTTATGTCATCCTAGCTAGAGATGGAGATGGGGGCTTTGGCTTGAGTTAGATGCAATTTTAGGATACATCTTGTCTTCCATGTTGTAGAGATTCTTCTTATACGTGAAATACCTAATCATAGTCTTGTTTTCGATTGTGGTAAAAGCTAGCTTCAATCTAGATAATAGTATAGGGAGTATTTCCTTTAATCTTGAGGTTGTAGATTATAAATTGATTTTGGATCAACTCAATTTCCCTCCATGATTATCTAGATATACAACTACTCCAAACCTCACATCCGTATAAAATAACAGGCGATAAGAGAGTCTCAAAGAGGAAAAAAATTTTGACTCCATGCCCAAATATCCATCCACTTGCAATTGTTTTCAAGCTCATAATAAAATTTCTAGCCTCCAATTATCCTTTTCTCAATTCTATAATTCCAATTGAGTTGATGATGAATGCCAATTCCCATATATATCTATATATATATATATATATATATATATATATATATATATATATATATATATATATATATATATATATATATATATATATATATATATATATAATGGAAGAGTTTGGAAATGTGATCGGTTTGTTGAGTTATCTTCTTAGTTGTCAAGAAATGTTTTAGATCAATGTGAGTTACGAGTTCTTGTTCTAGAAGTCATTTTTTTCCAATGTAAGTAAGTTGTAGCTGAGTCAGTATGTCTATCTTCCATATTGTTATGGTGATCGAGTCTAGTGTTCCTATCATTATATAATGGTCCACATTTTGATGTATTGGGTGTAATCAGGCTTAATCCTGAATTAATAAAAGTGTTTCGCTATGTTAAACTTTGTGTTTTCTATTTTGGTATGAGAGCCATAATCCTAAGATTTGAGATGTTAGATCTCGGTTGTTCAAATCTAGATCTAGATTATTAGTGAGGGTTTTGGGGCCATCAGTGAAATTCCCTATTCTAGTCATCGTGGAGTTGAGCCTAACAGGGTGTTATTGCAAGAAGGTCAAGATCTCCTTGCATAGAAATCGGTCATGATATGGGAAGTCGTGAAGTTGTGTTGTGCATGTTTTCTGGATCTGGATGTGGTTGTTCTCATTGCTTTGTGTGGAGAATCTAAGCATTGTGTTGTGCCACTAGTAGAAGTGTGCATTGAAGAAAAATAATATTTGGTTGTATGGTGCAAGGATCTAGAGGAGTTTCGAAGGATGACCGTGTTTAGGAGTTGGGAGTGGAACATCATCAGATCACTATGAAATTTATGACTGGCATTAGTCAAATCTGCAAAATAATTTTGTGTGTAGCTCGTGCAGTGCTTGGACCTACCCATGACTCTTACAGATTTGGGTGCAACTATTGTAGATATGGATGTGAGATTAATTAATAAAATCTTTGGTTCTGCTAGATAGATGTGCATAGTTGTTGGAAGGTAAGTGCAGTTATTATAGAGGGATCAAAATTAGTGAGAAAATTTTTGCTTGTAACTTGTCAGTATCATTAGAGATTGGGTACGCAACCAGTTATCGCCCCGTAGATATTTGTCTTTCCTTTTGTGTGGATCAAATTGGTGGTGTCGTTCTTTGTTTTGATGTGGATCAGAAAAAGTAATAGGTAGAGGACATCAGATGAATAGAAGGCCACTGTGAGAAATCTCTTGCACCTGATACAAGAATTTAAAGAGATTGATTGTCCATGGTTTGGAATGAACATGAATGTAGTTGCAATTGAGAAGGTTTATGAGTTTACATGGTTAAAATTATAGCAGTGTGAAGCCATATGTATGTTTTCACTCAGAAAAAATTTAGTGAAGGTATGTGAATCATTTACATTTTAAGTGTGGTGCAAAAGTGTAGATTTGCAAGAGCTTGCTATGTGGAGGAAAGAATTGATTGGTGAGATGCGAATCAATTGGTAGTTTATTATGGGAAAATAAATTGTAAAAGAAAAAAGGACCATGCATATCAGTCATAGGTCGGAAAAGGAGAATTAAGTAGTTCCAGAGAGAGCTAAAACAACTGAGGAAGAAAATTCAAAGGGCAGAAGCTATAGAGAAATATGGAATGTTTCTAGTAGAAGAACCCATACATGAGGATTAGAATGTAGAACTGGACCAAATCAATGAGGACTTTGAAGAAGCCAGTGCAATATCAAAGCAATTAATGCCAGTTTTTCCATGTTTCTCAAGTAAATATTTTAAGCTTTGCGTAATGAAAATGGAAGGATTTCTTGGTTCAGTAGATTTATGGCAATTTGTTCAAGAAACTTCTATGAATTCTGATGATAAGTGTAGAATTTTAGTAGAATTACTTCTCATAACATCATCATTGGATGAGAATATTTTGTCTAGTATACTAAAATAATATAGTGAAGTAAGAAATGCAAAAATATTTTGGGACATTCGTGAAACATAGTATACTGAGAAAACTGATGAAGATGAAGGTGAATCTTTACTAGTAGATCTATAACTAGGTACATAATTACAAAGGAAAAAGTTGTGGATGACTCAACAACAACTGATGAATTGAGGAAAGAGGAATTTGCAATTAAATTTGATAATGGATATTGTGTTCTGAAAATAAATTGCAGGTTATCCCTGAAAAGAATTTGATTGATAATTTTTTGTTTTCTTTTGATGATCAAGTGGTTGATAAGAACTTTATTACAATAACATAAGCAAAAGAACATAATGAGAAAATCGTAGCAGCAGTTAAAGGGGCAAACAAGTTTGAAGATGCCAAGCTTGACTATGATGCAAAGATCAAACTTATTGAATAATGGATTAAGAAGCATGTTGAAAAAAATGATGTCGGTTTCAAAGAAACAACTAGGATGATAAATATTCTTGAAATTAAACATAATGAAGAATCAATGATTGAGGCAATTGATATGAAGGTTGAAACAACAGTTAACTAAGCTGAAGAAGTTCATGGTATTTTGATGTATTGGAGTTTGGAGGAAAATAGATATTGTTATGAACTGATAAGGCAATAGCCAAGTGAACAAGGAACAAATGAATGTGAAGTGCAACAACCCACTTATGAATCTAATGAAGAATTTGTACATATTGAAGATAAAACTATGTGTCGAGAACCTGATGAAGCATTGCAAATAATGAGAAGAAGCCCATAGCCTAGTTATAGTCAAGTAAAAAGCATCATTATTATTTAACAACAAGAAAGGTCAAGATGAAGTTGTTAAAGTCAAAATGTAAGCATAGTTGAGACTTAGACCAATAGGCATTGTTATGTATTGTAGCAAATCCATTTCTCCATTAAGGGGAGATGTTAGAATAATGTAGAAATGGAAGAGTCTAAAAATGTTATAGATTTGTTGAATTGTCTTCTTAGTTGTCAATAAATGTTCTAGATATATGTGAGTTACGAGGTGTTGTTCTAAAAGTCATTTTTTTCAATGTAAGTGACTTGTAGCTTAGTCAGTGTCTATCTTCCATGTTGTTATGTCGATCAAGTCTAGTGTTATTATCTTTATATAATGGGACACATTGTGATGTATTGGGTGTAAGCAAGCTTAAATATGAATTAATAAAAGTGTTATGTTGTGTTAAACTCTCTATTTTCTATTTTACACACACTAAAATTTAGTATAAATCTATCTTAACTCTAGATTTACCAAATACTAAGATAAATTAAATTTTACTCAAATTTTCTCAAATTTTCTACTCAAAATAAATTTTATATCTTAAAAAAATAATCCTTCTATATACCTCATCAATATACCGTTAAAATAAATATATTTAAATTTCATATTAATAATAAAATAACCCAATTCTAATGAAAAAGTTAAAATTTAAATTACACCGTTGATTCCTCAAGAGTCACATACATAATTACTAAAGAGTCACATACATAATTACTAGAATGGCATTCAACTATTAAAATGTAATCTATAAAAACAGTTAGACAATTATGGCACTTCTTACACTAAAGTCAGCTTTTCTCACCATGTCTAATAATCCACTATCCACCTATTCATTCGATAGCATGTCTTATAATCCACGAGATGCATTCAAGGTTTTTTATTTGTAATTTTTTTTGGTTGAATTACTATTATTATGTTTTTATTCTTCAAATGGACTTTATGTTTATTTATAAACATATGCATTGTGTCAATGATATTATTATGCTTTCAATTTGTTTAATGAACTTTTATGTTTATTTATAAACATATGCACTATGTTAGTGATATTTGTTTTTTCTACGTAATATTTTTATGTTTATGATAATTTTTTTATTGTGTTGAGTTGTTTTTTATATTTTAGTATAATGATTATGCTTTATTTTGCTTATGAAATAAGGTTGACCTGTGTTATTTTTAAATAAAAATAATATATTTTTAAAATAAAAATAATATATTTTTAAAATAAAAATAATGTTAATTATAATAAAAAAAACAAAAGCGAATATATAATTATAATGAAATATTTCAATATTAATGAAAAAAATAATTGAAAAAAAATATTAATAATAATTAAAAAAAAATAAGATAACTTATAAATAAATATTTTAATATATGAAATTAAATAATATTAAAGTGTGTTTAAAAATATATTAATAATAAAAAATTATTTTAATATGGAAAATGTGATTTATAAATAAATATATCTCTATTTCCATGTTAATTAAATATTTGAATATCAATTTTGTATCTATTATATAATATTTTTTTAACATTTTAAGATTATCTGACTTTAGTGAAATTAGTAGTCTTCTATTCTAATTATTTGAATTAGGCTCTCTATCTTTGGACATGGTTTGTTTCTCCAAACAAAAAATTGGCCATTTTTTATAGTTTTAAATAACAATGTTTTTCTTCAATAATTTTTCATTTGTAATAAGGAGGTCACTAAAAAAAATACTTTAATATCTAAAAAAATATCTTAATAATAATCATTTATGTTTCAATATTAAAAAGAAAAAATAATTAATAAAAAAATATCTATAATAATAAAAAAATCAATATAATTTATAAATAAATATTTTAATTTGAAAAATTCAATAATATTCCAATATATTTTAAAATATATTAATAATCAAAAAACATTTTAATATAAAAAATATAATTTATAAATAAATATATTTCTATTCCCATATTAATTAATATATTTCAATATTAAATTTATATTATATAATTAATTACCAACAAAAAAAACCAACCAAACCTTCTAAAATTATCAAACTTGGTTAAAATTAGTATCTCCTACTTTGACTATTTGAACTAGACTCATTAAACATGGTTTGGTTCTCCAAAATAAAATAAAAAAGACTAATTTATATCTTTACAAATATCATTATTTCTTTATATTTTTATCAATAATTTTTTTTTTCATGACATCATTAGCATTCCCCTCATTAGCAATATCAAGATTATTATAAACAAAAGAATACTTCACGCATCAATGAACTATCGACCCTTGAAATTCCTTTGCTAGGTATTCGTATACTTCACGTATCAATTAACTATCGACCCTTGGAAATTCCTTTCCTAGGTATTCGTCTTTTATATATTAATTTGTTTTTTAATAATTATTTTATGATAAAAAACCATTATTTGTAAAAACATTTTTTTATTACAATATTTTTTTATCTTTTGCATTATTATATTTTTACATATTACTCAATGGTACGTTTTAGAGTATAGATATATTTTAACTGTTATATTTTTAATTTAAAATAATATTATTATTATTATCTAATTTTAAAGTCATAATTAAGTCAATATTAAATTGTTGTATATGACCTTATTTATAAGACAAAAAAACTATTTCCACCCATAAATTTATTTTCTAAAAATATTAATTTATTTCCAAAATAATCTATTAATATAGATTATATATAAAAAAATGAAACAAAATAATAAAAATAACTATTTATTTCCATAACAAGAAAATATGTACCGCACTATGAAAAAAAAATGTACTCGTACTCATCTCTAAGAAAGCATGTAACTAGGTTGTAAGTTTTTATACACTCATTTTCTTACTAATAGCATGATACTATGTATTATATATTTATTTAGGCTGTGCAAAATGTGTGGTTTTTCAATATTGTAATATTTTCTCATTCGATTAACTTGTGGAAGTTTAATATATTTTTTTTTAAATAAAGGGTGAGTTTTTTTAGAAGACGTTGTATTAACCCGAAATTCACAATCTACATATATTTACAGAAGCAAGATTGAATTCTCAATGTACACATATTTACAGAAGCTTAATTGTACAACCCAGGTGGGGATGTGGAAAGCCATCTGTCCCAATCGTGGGGGTAAGCACCTTAATATATGGTTTTTCAATATTGTAATATTTTCCCATTCGACTAGCTTGTGGAAAGTTTTGAATTTTTTATTTATTTATTTAGATTATGTTATTTTATTTTTTATTATTTTGTTTTTAAGGTAGTGGATATTGCAATGGGTTTTTGGTTAAATTCATATTAGTTTGGATTTGATCAGAAAAAATATAAATTTTTTTATAGTGTAACATTGCACATTGAAATATATGATTTTTTTTAAATAATTTAATTTATTTATGTTCAATTTAGCTCGCTATCAAATTGAACATTTATTGCTCTTTGCCTCTATTAATGTGTCCATTACCTCTATTAATTAACCACAAGTACATAGATCACATCAAGGTGTAGGTTGGGTATTTATGATGCAATTTGTTTTAGGAAGGTGATTAAATTATTGTTTATGAATATAATCATTTTATATTCCTATTTATGAAAATGATTAATGATTAATATAATCTAATAAAATATTTATTATTTAAAATTGCATATATAATTTAAAATGATTATTTAAAATCACATATGTAATTTTAAAAAATTTATTAATGGTATGTGAGAGATATATTTTTAAGAGATTGAGATCACTTAGGTTTTTGTGCGAACTTAACCACATATGATAGATTTTACACTATTAATGAATAAATAATATTCAAAATAATAAAATGTTTGTAATACTAATAAATATAAAATTTCTCATATTCACAAACCAAAGTATAATACAAATTTATGATAGGATTTTTATACCCAGATCTAATAATAAAATTTTCATAAAATCATATCCGCAAATTATTAAAAAAACAAATATAAATTATTAATAATTATTTTTAGTTGCAATACAAATAATGCTAATTTACAAAATTTAATAATACATTTAATTACAATTTAAAATTAATTTAATTATAACAATTTTAATTTTAAATTTTTTAAATTTTTATGGTTTTTTATTTTAATTTAACTATATTTAAACTAAAAAACTACTAGAAAAAACTAACTACTACTTAACCCGGTGTTTCATAATAGTTTCTTTATCAACATAATCCGACAATAATACTTGACAAATGGTCAAGTTAATTCTTTTACCACCCTGGAAAAGTTTCTTCTGTCCTTTTATTTGTTGCTAGTACTGTTGTTGGATATGTGTTGGATGTGGAAGACTCAAATAATGAGTGGGTGAATTAAGTTACAGAGACATGGCAGAATACCGTAAAATGAGGAAAGCCACCAGCAATGCTGACCCATCACATGCCATATCCAAAAAAAAATGTGTTGCTTCTATCTAATATCGAAGCTTCATATCCAGCTAGCTTGACCGTTCAATATCCAAAAGCAAATCTCTTTACCATCGTGGATGTGAGTCTTGCAAGACACGAATAATTGCATGATTTCAAAGAGTTGTCGGACAAATTAGCATGCTAACAGTGTTAATGTGGTGCAGTGGTGATTGCAATGTGTAAAGACAAGAGGGACATGGCAGCCCCCAAATGAGGAGAGCCACCAACAGCTCTGACCCTTCACATGACCATGTTTCCACCCATCCCATTCTATAACTGAATTTTTGCTTCATCCATTTTCCATCAACTTGAAGTCATTAATTTCATCCCCTATCAACTTTAACAGATCCAACTAAATGATGGTGCAAGCTTCAAGATTATTGACCTCATTATGCATGCTCACTACACATTCTCTTGGGCACATTATGAATTCTCACTACATATTCTTCCACGTTACATTTCACTCCATCCAACTACATGACAGTCCAAGAGTCAAGATTCCTCCAAGTTACATTTCACTCCATCCAACTAGATGACAGTGCAAGAGTCAAGATTCCTGTCCACATTGTGAATTCTTGGCACACATTCTTCGTAGTTACAATTGAGACCATCCAACCATAACGATGGTGCAAGTTTCAAGATTCTTGGCCACATTATGAATGCTTGCCACACATTCTTCTTAGTTACATTTAAGTCCAGCAAAATATATGATGGTACCAGGACTTGAGATTCTTAGACCACACCGCATTATGAATGTTGAGCACATTATGAATGAGTAACAGGGCGACAGTTATTCACAATATCAATAAAGTACACATTCATTTCATTGTTATTAAATAATTATGGCGAAGTTTTATAATCATATATATATATATATATATCTTATAGAAATTTGCATATTTTTCATTTTTGTGAAAAATAGTGCTGAGGAAAAGGAAAAAAATTGTTTATAAATTTTTAATGATATATTTTAAAAATTATTATTGAAAAAGTAAAATAATATCAATTTACTTAAAACTTTATAAAGAGTGAAAAAATAAAACAAAATTATTTAATTCAATTGGTTATATTAAAAATATTATAATATATATATTATATTAAAATTAATTTTAATTCTAATTATTGATAATGAGAACCATCTTATTCTAAAACATATAATTAATAAATATATAAAATCTTAGTAAATTTAATTAATAAATATAAAAAGTCTTTAATAAATCTAATCAATGAACATATAAAAATTGAATACTCATAATAAATAATTTTTCTAAACTATATATAATATACTCAATTTCAAGTTTTTCTCTCTCTAAATATACACATATATTTCCAAGGAAATATTTAGGCAAGTCTACTCAAAGGGATCACATCTCGTCAACTTATTAGTAGATCCGAACTCTAAGGGCGTCGAGAGAAATTAACCATGTTACCTCCCGTTACCGAAGTGCTTTAGACGAGAACTCAACCAATTGAGATACTCATCATGGCTATATAATTTCGTATATGATAACAATTACTTGGAGCAAGTTTCTTCATACATATATTTAGGTATTGACATTCATCATCAACTCAACTGGAATTATAGCATTGAGAAAAGTCTTATTGGAGACTGGAAATCTTATTATGAGCTTGAAAACAATTGTAAGCTAGCTGATCTTTGGATTTGGAGTAAAAAAAAGTTCTTCTTTAAGACTATCGTCATCCATGTTATCTTATATGGATGATCCAGGTGGCTCTAGAAATGCTCAAAATTTAGCAGTGGCTATGGAAAAACTCAAAAATCAAAGTCACTTGATTGAAATGGAACTAGGGTCAAATCGAAGATTTCAGCGCAAGTTTCCCAACGACACAAATGGCACCTCAATCCAAGTACATATTATAAAGTTATGGCCAGTGAAAGTTTTGGACAAATTGGGCTTTGTAGCAGTGACTAACGAGGCAACAATTTGGTATTTACTGGTGCATGGATTCTGACTGCTAGAATGGGAAGATTTGTCACATCTTTAATTTGTCATATAACCCTTAAAAAATGTTATCGAAATTTTAGCTATTATTATGAACAAAAATAAAAATATATATATAAAAAAATGGGTGTTGAGTTGTCACCTCGTCTCCCCCAACGGATTGAATATATATATATATATATATATATATATATATATATATATATATAGAATGGTGGGTGGGCCACCCGCTGACAGACCCACCCAACCTTCCACATAGTCGACCATATATACATTTGAATATGGGGCCAGCGGTGACCCCACTCCCAAGTTTAATACCTCCGCCCAATAGCTAGTAACAAGCTACAAAAAAAAAAAAAACACATGCAAATTTTAACGCCAACCAACTGTTTAAACAAGGGAGGCCCATGGGCTTGATGATGGGACCTTTGCCCACCTAATCTAGGCACCCACAAATTGTCCACAAGCCAGTCGTTGATAAATTTTCCCACGCAAAAATATATAAACTCGTTTCTCATTCACTCAGGAGGAAAGGCAGAGTGGAATAGTGCACATGGAACACAACCCAGGAAGGGAATGAATTTTGAGCTAGGAATATTCCTCCATGGAATATTTCAAGGAATATTCCTTTTTGCAGAATGTTGAAGAATTAGAGTTTGTAAATTTAATTTTTTGTAGTGAGGATTTTTAGGTTAAGATCTTGGATCATCCACATTCTTCATTTTTGAGTTTTTGACGTTTCAAGTCAATACCATGACTCATCATTAAGAAAAAACTTGAAGAATCTTTAGATTTCTTTGGAGGTTGATTTTTGACAGAGGAAGAATGATGTCGATTTTATAGTCATTTTTCTCATAATTTCACAAGAAATGTGATAGTGTGATACGTTTCCTCATCTGAGCAGCAGAATCTCAGGCAGTGAGTAGTAAAGAATCTTTGGGGAATCTTCAAGATTCCTGAGGGTCCAAATTTTGACGGTGTTAGAAAGGGGTCAAGTTTACAGTCATTTGACACAATTTTGTGCCACGAATCCAATGGTGATGTTTGTTTTGCTGCTGAGCTTTTCATTTTCAGGCCATCCCCAGAAATGGAAGTATATAATGCAATGATGTCATGTCTTTCTTTTGATTTTCTTAGATGATGATTTTGTTTTTAAGATCCTAGTTACCATTATGTTGAAGGATATTTGTATGCCATGTCATGTGAGAATTTATTATCTTGTCATGATGAAGGAGGGCCCATATGAGTGAGAGTTCCTGTAGGAGAATGCATCGTAGAGAGAAATGTCACTCTAGTTGAAGGAATGTATCCTTGTAATGACAAAGAATGTACCATGTACTCATCATCGTCTTGCAACATTTAATGAATCGTCCTCCCCACTATTGACACCAAGCCCAGAGACGTAACTCACATTGGCTGAACTCCATTATCAATATGTGTGTGTCCTCTGATTTGATGGTTGTCATCATGTTTCCTCTTCTTTAAAGTATGCACATGAGGTTTTTCATGCTCTTTGATATGCAATTCTGCAAACATCACAAAAGTAAAAGATATTGGTTAATTCTGGTAACTATGACAGATCCAGATCAAGTTTGATATCAGAGAAGTCTTTTTCCTGATGTGAATTGCGAGTGTGAATGATAACTAGAGATTGAACATGCAAAAAGAATAAAAATGGAGAAAAATGTATATCTCTATGAGGCCTTCTACAGGATGATCAACATGGTAGATTTAATGTATGTGGATTTGAGGAGAAGATGACAAGAGAGGAACGGGAGAAAGAAATAGTAGAGGACGATGCTCCATCTCCATATTCTAATTATTATTGATCTTCTTCATTGTCTTCTCATTATTTGGATGAAGAGTTCAATCAAATCCTTCAAGTAGAGAATGTTGAATTGAGGAGAATTCTACGAGAAGAAAAAGAGGAGAAGTAGAGATTGAAGCTTCAGTTATAAGCCACAGAAGAGGCCCTGGAAAAGCTAAAGTTCAATGAAGGCTTAGCGAAACCATCATCACCAGTTTCAGAATCGACAGCTGAGCTAAATAGTGTTGATCATTCTTAACCTTCACTTTCACATGACATTATTTCTGTTGGAAACCCTGAGGTACCCATTTCAGGAACCACCCTAAGACTCCTTACCATAATGGTATACACTGAAGGAGAATTCTAAAAGGTAGCAGAAGCTTCCAAGGCATTGTCAAAACCATCAAGGAAAGAGGTTGATTAGAACACATCACAATCCTCCCATGACAGTGCACATTGTAAAGGAAGAGCTAAGGCAAGCTCTCATCACCAAGATTGCACCAGAAATGGCAAGGAGAGGTATAAAATGTCTCGGTATGCTAAAGTTAATTTTGATTACAAACATATAGTTAATGATGAGCAGAAATCATGGCGTAGAAAACCATTTAGTTTTTTTGGATTTCATAACCACGTGGTTGTCGAGTGTTGGAAGAGAATCACAACAGGAAAGAGGACGAGACATGAAAGACCTTCTCAACATCAAGGAAGGAAGAAGGTTAAGCAAGTCTAGAGGAAGAATACTTTTTCAGTCGTTGCAATAGAGGTGGACATCAAAGAGCCACATGTTAGAGGCTCCATCTAGAGCAACATCTCAAGGACAAAATGACTATGTAGGAACCAGCTAGTGAAGATGTTCAACAAGTAAATTTTCCAGAAGGAGATGACTCATTCACCTTGATTAGTAAGAGATTTTTTTACTAGATATGGTATCTTATCATGGCTGCATTTTGTAAATCATGTGTCGCAATATAATTGTAAAAGCGATGATGTGTTTTCCATCGCTTATTAAAGCAACAATGATGTTTTGGATTTTTATTGATAGTTGGGGTATTGATTTCTATTATGATGTAAACTTGAACAAGAGATTCTAAGGTCATGATTTTTCATGTAATTGAACATGTAGTTTCAAAATATTGTACTACAAGTTTGTAGAGGATGCAGGTGTCGGTTCATCACTTATGGCTCCGAAGAACAAGGGGTATTGATTTCTATTATGATGTAAACTTGAACAAGAGAGTGTGTTATAAACTCTTGGACAGTATGGGGATTCTAAGGTCATGATTTTTCATTTAATTGAACATGTAGTTTCAAAATATTGTACTATAGGTTTGTAGAGGATGTAGGTGTCGGTTCATCACTTATGGCTCCAAAGAACAAGGGTGAAGGAGAAGGAAATGTGACATGTCAAGACACTTGTTGTGCAGAAAATTTAACACAATAGTTGTAGATTATGTTGATGCTTTTGGAGGACCAAAATTTTCTCAGTGGGGAGTGATCCAAGTGGCTCCAGAAATGCTCAAAATTTAATAGTGGCTATGGAATAGCTCAAAAATCAAAGTCACTGGATTGAAGTGAGATTAGAGTCAAATCAAATATCTTGATGCAAGGTTCTCAACGGCGTGAACGACACCTCAATCTGAGTTCGTATGTGAAAGTTATGGTTGGTCAAAGTTTTGGTCAAACTAGGCCTAGTGGCAGCCACTAATGAGGCAACAATTTAGCATTTATCAATGCACAGATTCTAGCCGCCGAAATGGATGAATTTTTCACCTCTTTAATTTTTCTAGTAACCCTTAAAAGCCTCCACAAAAATATTAACTATTATTATGAAAAAATTAAAAATATATATATAAAAGGGTGACAGGTTGCCACCCCCACCACCCCCTCAATGGATTGTGTGTGTGTAATATATATATATATATATATATATATATATATATATATATATATATATGTATGTATGTATGTATGTATGTATGTATGTATGTATGTATGTATATATATAATGTTGGGCATGCCACTCATCGATGTACCTGCCCAACGTCCCACAAAGTCAACCATATATACATTTGAATACAAGGTCAACGGGGATCGAACCCGCCCGATCGGTTCGGCTGACCCACCCCACAGGTGGCCCCACTCCCAAGTTTAATACCTATGCCAAACGGTTAGTAACAAGCTGACCAAAAAAAAAAATCCATGTGCCAAGTTTAGCGCCAACCAACAGTTTATACAGGGCAGGCTCGTGGGCTTGACCCCAGGACCTCTGCCCACAAATTGTCCACAATCTAGGTGTTTGTAAATCCACCCATGCAAAAATATATACAATCGTTTCTCATTCGCCCATGAGGATAGGTGGAGTGGAACACTGCTCATGGAATCCATCCTAGGTGGGGCACTAATTCTGAGGCAGGAATATTCCACCAAGGAATATTCCTTTTTACAGAATGTTGAAGAATCTTTAGATTCCCTTGGGGGTTGATTTTTGATAGAGGCAGAATGATGTCGACTTTATAGTCATTTTTCTAATAATTTCGCAAGGGACGCGATGGTGTGATCAATTTCTTCATATGAGCAATATAATTTCAGGTAGTTGGTAGTAAGGAACCTTTGGGGAATATTCGAGATTTCTGAGGGTCTAGATTTTGACAGTGTGAGAAACAGGTCAATTTTATAGTCATTCGACATGATTTCGCACCACGAATCTAGTGGTGATGTCCGTTTTTGCAGATGAGGTTTGAATTTTCATGCCATACCCAGAAGTGGAGGTATATGATGTAGTGATGCCATGTCTTTCTTTTGATTTTCTTAGATGATGATTTTTTTTTTCAGATCCTTGTGACAATTATGTTGAAGGATACTTGTATGCCACATCATGTGAGAATTTATTATCCTGTCATGCTGAAGGATGGCTCATATGAGTGAGAGTTCCTATAGGATAACGTCTCGTGGAGAGACATGGCACTCTAGTTGAGGGAATTTATCCTTGTAATGACAAAGAACGTACCATGTACTCATCATCATCTTGCAAAATTTAATGAAGTCACCTCCCCACTCTTGACAGCAGGCCCAGAGATGTAACCCACACTGGGTGAACTCTGTTATCAATGTGTGTGTGTCCTTTGATTTGATGTTCGTCATCATGTTTCCTCTTCTTTAAAGTATGCACATGTGGTTTTTCATGCTCTTTCATATGCAATTTTGCTAACATCACAGAAGCAAAAGATATTGGTTAATTCTGGTAGATGTGAGAGATCTAGATCAATGGATGTGAGATTTGGAGTTGCAGTATATCCAAAGAGTCATGGAGAAAGATCGAGATGATTCAAAAGCAATTTATAACCTACAACCTCAATATTAAAGAAAATACTCCCTATCCTATCCTCTTGATCGAAGTTGGTTTTTCCTCGATTGAAAGCATGACTATGTTTAGGTGTTGATGTATAAGAAGAAGCTTCCCAAATTTCTTCTAACTCTTTCCAAAACCCCCACCTCCACCTCAAGTGTGGATCACATAAGGATGCCCATTATTGGCTCAAACACTGGGGGATAAAGGAGGAGACCATCTTGGGGAATAAGAATAGTATCAAAAATACTATTACCTCCAAATTTATGTACAAATTGTGGGATGATGAGGAGCTAGAGAGAGAAAGGAAGCTAAGGTATTATAAGGAGGTGATCAACCCCACCCTTGCTAACCAGAATTATCTCTCTGTCTTGACCAATACTGAGAAAAAAATGAACATTTCAAGTATAAGAACCAATTCTCATGACCTTCGAAGTGAAATTGGGTGGTGTTCTATTCCAAAAACTCCCGCAAATGAGATAATATGTCACCTTTGTGATACTAAGAGGGTGGAAGATGAAAAACACATTCTCTTAGATTTCTTGGCTCTTACTCACATATCCTCTCATTTCCAAAACATTTTCCACACTTTTAATCTCCTTGACTTGCTAATTCATCCTAACTATAGTGATGTTGGAGCACTTCTTTCCCTTCTTTATGATCATAGAAATAAAATTTTAAAGGGCCGCATTTAATTGCTTACTTTCTTAAGGTCTGATAGACCGCATTGATCTTAGTGGATGTTAATCATCATGATCATCATCAATGAAATTAAAAATAAGAATATTTCTATATTCAAATATGTTATATTTATATAAATATAAATAAAATTATTAAAAGTTAAAACAAATTCATCTTAATTATGAGTTTTGTAACCACCTCACCCCATATTTACCCACTTTAACTGGCATGATAGGGTAAACATGAGACAAGTGTCATTATGATATGACCTAAACTCCAAATTCCAGTTATGGAAGTGGGGCCAACATACTAACAACTTACAAACATCCCTCAAGACCTAGAGACCACTAAGGGCCTCAAACCACCCTAGATGCTCAATCCATGAATTGAGGCTCTTTTCACCAGAAAAAATCCACAACTGCATGCATAACATAGCATGGGTGTCATTATGAGGTCCCAACTGCATGCATAACATAGCATGGGTGTCGTTATGAGGTCCCAACTACATGCTTTGGCTTGCATCCATGTGGTTATGACCTAAACTTCCCAGTTCAGTGCTAGAGGTTCTGATATTTGAGCCACTTTTTAGGCTAGCCTCCACACCACTACCCAGAACTACCTTCAACTTTCCATAATCATAATTAACACGATGAAAATGAAAAGCATTCAAACTTGAAGCAAGAAATTGACCCAAATATGCCTAATCCATAACATACATTTCATCAAACATATGATAAACATGTAAGCTACAGGTCATGAATGCATATTTGATCATAAACTGGTAATATTCATCTAAGGATCAACAAGAAGGCTCTAAGTTCTCTCTAGATAGTTGTAATTACACTTGTTATGACATGCATTCATCAACAATCCAAATACTTATCAAAACATGACAAGATCCATCAATAGAATACATCATGTAACTAACATATAGCCAAAATATAAACAGAATGGAAATCATGGAAAATCAACCATAATATCACCAACATAATTACTACAAATGCTCATAGATCACAATAGAAAATATCTCATATTAACATATGAAAACTCCAACCAAGTTAGGGACTTCCATGTACCACCCAACCATAGATAAAGCAAATCTCTCTTTCAACCAATAACCCCATGTCATATTCCAATCATGAATGTGGGATCTCATGGGTTAAACCAAAAAAAACCATACTAGGGCTTCTAGAGGCCAAACCACCTCAACTCTCAACCACAATGATTCCACATTTATGGTTCGTAAACCATTAGCATCAACCAAATCAATCTCTACCCAATTTTTCTAGGGTTCTCGGAACTAGTAACTCAACCCATAGTCTTCCAAGGCTCTAAAGAATTTGTTCGAACTGTGGCTCCAGGAACTAGTAACTCAACCCACCAAGGACTCTAGAGCATTTGTCCCAACCCTCGGATCCATGAACTAATAACTCAACCCAAGTTGATACAGGGCTCCAAAGCGTTTGTTCCAACCCATAGCCATAGGGAACCTGTGTACCAATCAAAAAATCAAGTGGGAACCCACAACGTCATGGTTATCCAGGAAATGGAAAGGTAAGGCTAAAGCCACTGTCAATCCATGAAAATCTTCATGCTAATGACAACATATAACCAAAGAATCACATGCATATATTATGCATCAAAAAACCAATAAGGAGATCAAACATGAAACCTGTTACTTGCCAAGAAATCCAGTTGTAGTTGTTGATCCAAGTATCTCCCTGTGCACTTTTAATCTCCTTTGCTTTATGTTTTCTTCCTTGCTTGTCTTCTTCCAAATCCAACAAAATACTAGAGTGCTCTACACATGCTCCAAGAATTCTATAAGTGTGCAAGAGTGTATGAGAGAGAGACAATGAAAGGAGAGAGCTAGAACTAAACTTAGAAAAAGATGTGAATTATTTTTGTGATGCCCTTTTATCATTGATCTCTCTATTTTCTTCATTTTCCTTCATTTTTCCTCCAATTTCACTTGCATGAAAATTTGCTTCTCTTCATCTCCCTTTTCTCCTATTTTCCTTAATTTTCATAATTTAATGTCAATTAGTGCCTCTTTGCCTCTGCCAATTTCCATAGAAATAAATAAATCACAATTGATTCCCACTATCATGTTTTTCCCACCATTCAACTTGGAATAAGTGTCCCATGACTTTGGTCTTATTTTATTTACATAGAAAATCAACCAGGGGTTATACAAACTTCTCCCCCTTGGGGAACACCGTCCTCGATGTTCAATGATGCTTATAACCAAGAAAACATGTTCCCCATGGAAATTTATAACACAGATCTATGCAACATTTACATCATACAAAACTGCTAAATCCACGAACATCGTACTGCTTATTGGAGCTTTATAACACATCTTACATGATATTTAGAACATACTTCTTATTGGAGCTTTATAACACAACTAACTGTAGTATCTACATTACACATATGCATATATAAAAAGAAACCAAAACACATATACCAACACATGTGCTTAACCTGTAAATAAGGAAGGATACATAGCCCCCATTTGTTCAGACATCTCCCATGTAGCTTCACGAGACCCAAAGTGCTTCCCCTACACTTTAACAAGCTTGATTTCTTGGTTCCAAAGCATGAGTTGTTTTGGTTGCAAAATGAATTGTGGCTCTTGTTGAAAACCTCCCTTTGATTCCACCTGCAATATAGACCAATCAATCAAATGATCAACATCTTGGACATATCTCTTAAGCAATGAAACATGGAAAACACTATGGAATTCCACTGTTGGTGGAAATGCAAGTATGTCGGCCACTGGTCCAATCCTCTCAAGGATCTCAAAAGACCCACAATATCGTGGTTCGAACTCAGCACATGGCAGAAACCTCAAGGATCTCATCTTGGGCTTCATGCATAAGTACACATGCTCCCTAACCTGAAACTCCTTGCATAATCTATGATCATTTGCATAACTCTCTTGCATGTCATGTGCTACCTTTAAATTCCTTTTGATGACCTGCATCTCTCATTCCATCTCAGCCAACATTTCTGGTCTAATCAGTACCTTGTTCATTGGATCACTCTAAATGATAGGAGTATTACAACTCCTCCCATAAACAACCTCAAAAGGAATTATCCTCAAGGATTCCTGATACCCATTATTATATGTGAACTCTACCAGTGGAAGATACTCGTCCCACTTCCTTTTTCAATGTATGGTATATATCCTCAACATGTCCTCCAGAATTTTGTTGACCCTCTCTGTCTATCCATCTGTCTGCAGATGATAAGTTGTACTAAAATCTAACTTTTTCCCCAAGCCTGCAAACAAGTCACAGTGTCGTTCTTTGTTTTGATGTGGATCAGAAAAAGTAATAGGTAGAGGAGATCAGATGAATAGAAGGCCACTGTGAGAAATCTCTTGCACTTGATACAAGAATTTAAAGAGATTGATTGTCCATGGTTTGGAATGAACATGAATGTAGTTGCAATTGAGGGGGTTTATGAGTTTACATGGTTAAAACTATAGTAGTGTGAATCCATATGTATGTTTGCACTCGGAAAAAATTTAGTGATGGTATGTGAATCATTTACATTTTAAGTGTGGTGCAAAAGTGTAGATTTGCAAGAGCTTGCTATGTGGAGGAAAGAATTGATTGGTGAGATGCGAATGAATTGGTACTTTATTATGGGAAAATAAATTGTAAAAGAAAAAAGGACCATGCATATCAGTCATAGGTCGAAAAAGGAGAATTAAGTAGTTCCAGAGAGAGCCAAAACAACTGAGGAAGAAAATTCAAAGGGTAGAAGCTACAGAGAAATATGGAATGTTTCTAGTGGAAGAACCCATACATGAGGATTAGAATGTAGAACTGGACCAAATCAATGAAGACTTTGAAGAAACCAGTGCAATATCAAAGCGATTAATGCCAGTTTTTCCATGCTTCTTAGGTAAATATTTTAAGCTTTGGGTAATAAAAATGGAAGGATTGCTTGGTTCAGTAGATTTATGCCAATTTTTTCAAGAAACTTCTATGAATTCTGATGATAAGTGTAGAATTTCAGTAGAATTACTTCTCATTACATCATCATTGGATGAGAATATTTTGTCTAGTATACTAAAATAATGTAGGGAAGTAAACAATGCAAAAATATATTGGGACATTCGTGAAACATAGTATAGTGAGAAAACTGATGAAGATGAAGGTGAATCTTTACTAGTAGATCTATAACTAGGTACATAATTACAGAGGAAAAAGTTGTGGATGACTCAATAAAAACTGATGAATTGAGGAAAGAGGAATTTGCAATTAAATTTGATAATGGATATTGTTTTATGAAAATAAATTGCAAGTTATCCCTGAAAAGAATTTGATTGGTAATTTTTTGTTTGCTTTTGATGATCAACTGGTTGATAAGAACTTTATTACAATAACATAAGCAAAAGAACATAATGAGAAAATCGTAGTAGTAGTTAAAGGGGCAAACAAGTTTGAAGATGCCAAGCTTGACTATGATGCAGAGATCAAACTTATTGAATAATGGATTAAGAAGCATGTTGAAAAAAATGATGTCGGTTTCAAAGAAACAACTGGGATGATAAATATTCTTTCAAAATTAAACATAATGAAGAATCAATGATTGAGGCAATTGATATGAAGGTTGAAACAACAGTTAACTAAGCTAAAGAAGTTCATGGTATTTTGATGTATTGGAGTCTGGAGGAAAATAGAAATTGTTATGAACTGATAAGGAAATAGCCAAGTGAACAAGGAACAACTGAATGTGTAATGCAACAACCCACTTATGAATCTAATGAAGAGTTGTACATATTGAAGACAAAACTATGTGTCAAGAACCTGATGAAGCATTGCAAATAATGAGAAGAAGCCCATATCCTAGTTATAGCCAAGTAAAAAGCATCATTATTATTTAACAACAAGAAAGGTCAAGATGAAGTTGTTAAAGTCAAAATGTAAGCATAGTTGAGACTTAGACCAACAGGCATTGTTATGTATTGTAGCAAATCCATTTCTCCATTAAGGGGAGATGTTAGAATAATGTAGAAATGGAAGAGTCTAAAAATGTTATATATTTGTTGAATTGTCTTCTTAGTTGTCAATAAATGTTCTAGATATATGTGAGTTACGAGGTGTTGTTCTAAAAGTCATTGTTTTTCAATGTAAGTGAGTTGTAGCTTAGTTAGTCTCTATCTTCCATGCTGTTATGTTGATCAAGTCCAGTGTTTTTATCTTTATATAATGGGACACATTGTGACGTATTGGGTGTAAGAAAGCTTAAATATGAATTAATAAAAGTGTTATGTTGTGTTAAACTCTCTATTTTCTATTTTACACACACTAAAATTTAGTATAAATCTATCTTAACTCTAGATTTACTAAATACTAAGATAAATTAAATTTTCCTCAAATTTTCTCAAATTCTCTACTCAAAATAAATTTTATATCTTAAAAAATAATCATTCTATATACCTCATCAATCTACACTTAAAATAAATATATTTAAATTTCATTTTAATAATAAAATAACCCAATTCTAATGAGAAAGTTAAAATTTAAATTACACCGTTGATTCCTAAAGAGTTACATACATAATTACTAGAATGGCATTCAACTATTAAAATGTAATCTATAAAAACAGTTAGACAATTATGGCACTTCTTACACTAAAGTCAGCTTTTCTATCCATGTCTAATAATCCACTATCCACCTATTCATTCGATACCATGTCTTATAATCCACGAGATGCATTGAAGGTTTTTTATTTGTAATTTTTTTTGTTGAATTACTATTATTATGTTTTTATCCTTCAAATGGACTTTATGTTTATTTATAAAACACATGCATTGTGTTAATGATATTATTATGCTTTCAATTTTTTTAATGAAATTTTATGTTTATTTATAAACATATGCACTATGTTAGTGATATTTGTTTTTCTATGTAATATTTTTATGCTTATGATAAAAAAAATTTATTGTGTTGAGTTGTTTTTTATATTTTAGTATAATGATTATTCTTGATTTTGCTTATGAAATAAGGTTGGCATGTATTATTTTTAAATAAAAATAATGTTAATTATAATAAAAAAAACAAAAGCTAATATATAATTATAATGAAATATTTCAATATTAATGGAAAAAAATATATGATAAAAAATATCAATAATAATTAAAAAAAAATAAGATAACTTATAAATAAATATTTTAATATATGAAGTTAAATATTATTAAAGTGTGTTTAAAAATATATTAATAATAAAAATTTATTTTAATATGGAAAATGTGATTTATAAATATATATATTTCTATTTCCAGGTTAATTAAAATATTTAAATATCAATTTTGTATATATTATATAATATTTTTTTGACATTTTAAAATTATCTAACTTTAGTGAAATTAGTATTCTTCTATTCTAATTATTTGAATATAGTTTGTTTCTCTGGCCAATTTTTTATATTTTTAAATAACAATGTTTTTCTTCACTAACTTTTCATTTGTAATAGGAAGGTTAAAAAAAAAAAAATACTTTAATATCTAAAAAAATATCTTAATAATAATCATTTATGTTTCAATATTAAAAAAAAAAAAATTAAAAAATATCTATAATAATAAAAAAAATCAATGTAATTTATAAATAAATATTTAATTTGAAAAATTCAATAATATTTTAATATATTTTAAAATATAATATTAATACAAAAACATTTTAATATAGAAAATATAATTTATAAATAAATATATTTCTATTTCTATATTAATTAATATATTTCAATATTAAATTTATATATATATTATATAATTAATTAAAAAAATCCAACCAAACCTTCTAAAATTATCAAACTTTGTTAAAATTAGTATCTCCTACTTTGCCTATTTGAACTAGACTCATTAAACATGGTTTGGTTCTCCAAAATAAAATAAAATAAGACTAATTTATATCTTTACAAATATCATTAATTCTTTATATTTTTATCAATAATTTTTATTTTTTTTCATGACATCATTAGCATTCCCTTCATTAGCAATATCAAGATTATTATAAACAAAAGAATACTTCACGTATCAATGAACTATCGACCCTTGAAATTCCTTTGCTAGGTATTCGTATACTTCACGTATCAATTAACTATCGACCTTTGGTATTCGTCTTTTATTTATTAATTTGTTTTTTAATAATTATTTTATGTTAAAAAACAATTGTTTGTAAAAACAATTTTTTTATTACAACATTTTTTATCTTTTGCATTATTATATTTTTACATATTATTATATGGTAGGTTTTAGAGCATAGATATATTTTAAGTATTCACATTAAATATGTTTGTTATATTTTTAATTTAAAATATTATTATTATTATTATCTAATTTTAAAGTCACAATTAAATCAACATTAAATTGGTGTATGAGATTTTTTTATTTATAAGACAAAAAACCTATTTCCACCCACCAATTTATTTTCTAAAAATATTAATTTATTTCCAAAATAATCTATTAATATACATTATATATAAAAAGTAAAACAAAATAATAAAAATAATTATTTATTTCCATAATAAGAAAATATGTACCACACTATGAAAAAAAAGGTACTTGTACTCATCTCTAAGAAAACATGTAACTAGGTTGTAAGTTTTTATACTCTTATTTTCTTACTAATAGCATGATACCATGTATTATATATTTATTTAGTCTTTGCAAAATGTTTATTTACACTAAAATAAAACATTTAATATATGGTTTTTCAATATTGTAATATTTTCTTATTTGACTAACTTGTGGAATGTTTAATATATTATTTTTAAAAATGAGGGGTCAATTTTTCTGGAAGACGTTGTATTAACCCGAAATTCACAATTTACATATATTTACAGAAGTGAGATTGAATTTGCAATGTACACATATTTACAGAAGCGCGATTGTACAACCCGGGTGGGGAGGCGGAAAGCCGTTTGTCATGGGGATAAACACCTTAATATATGGTTTTTCAATATTGTAATATTTTCCCATTCGACTAGCTTGTGGAAAGTTTTGAATTATTTATTTATTTATTTAGATTATGTTATTTTATTTTTTATTATTTTGTTTTTAAGGTAGTGGATATTGCAATGGGTTTTTGGTTAAATTCATATTAGTTTGGATTTGATCAGAAAAAAATATAAAAAAATTTATAGTGTAACATTGCACATTGAAATATATGATTTTTTTAAAATAATTTAATATATTTATGTTCAATTTAGTTCGCTATCAAATTGAACATTTATTGCTCTTTGCCTCTATTAATGTGTCCATTACCTCTATTAATTAACCACAAGTACATAGATCACATCAAGGTGTAGGTTGGGTATTTATGATGCAATTTGTTTTAGGAAGGTGATAAAATTATTGTTTATGAATATAATCATTTTATATTCCTATTTATGAAAATGATTAATGATTAATATAATCTAATAAAATATTTATTATTTAAAATTGCATATATAATTTAAAATGATTATTTAAAATCACATATGTAATTAAAAAATTCATTAATGATATGTGAGAGATATATTTTTATTTTTACATTATATTTTTAAGAGATTGAGATCACTTAGGTTTTTGTGTGAACTTAACCACATATAATAGATTTTACACTATTAATAAATGAATGATATTCAAAATAATAAAATGTTTGTAATACTAATAAATATAAAATTTCTCATATTCACGAACCAAAGTATAATACAAATTTATGATAAGATTTTTATACCCAGGTCTAATAATAAAATTTTCATAATATCATATCCACGAATTATAAAAATACAAATATAAACTATTAATAATTATTTTTATATTGCAATACAAATAATATTATTTCACAAAATTTAATAATACATTTAATTACAATTTAAAATTAATTTAATTATAACAATTTTAATTTTTAATTTTTAATTTTTTATATTTTTATTGTTTTTAATTTTAATTTAACTATATTTAAACTAAATCACTAGCCGGGAAAAACTAACTACTACTTAACCGGGTGTCTCATAATAGTTTCTTTATCAACATAATCAGACAATAATACTTGACAAATGGTCAAGTTAATTCTTTTACCACCCTGGAAAAGTTTCTTCTGTCATTTTATTTGTTGCTTTATACGTCCCCATGGATGGATATTCTCACTGCGTACTCGTTATTATTTGTTTCCGGTTATATACATATTAATCCATATGGTTTTAGTCTTTATCGTTGAGATGTTCTGATTTTGAGGGAGGTCGAATATTTTGGATAGTAAACTTACATTCAGATAGAATTTAAATGCAGGTCAGATATCTTTGGCAATAGGTTTTCCAGCTTCAGATACAGTTTATATCAGCTAGTACTGTTGTTGGATATGTGTTGGATGTGAAAGACTCAAATAATGAATGGGTGAATTAAGTTATAGAGACATGGCAGAATACCGTAAAATGAGGAAAGCCACCAACAATGCTGACCCATCACATGCCATATCCAAAAAAATTGTGTTGCTGCTATCTAATATCGAAGCTTCATATCCAGCTAGCTTCACCGTTCAATATCCAAAAGCAAATCTCTTTACCATCGTGGATGTGAGTCTTACAGCACACGAATAATTGCATGATTTCAAAGAGTTGTCGGACAAATTAGCATGCTAACAGTGTTAATGTGGGTGCAGTGGTGATTGCAACGTGTAAAGACAAGAGGGACATGGCAGCCCCCAAATGAGGAGAGCCACCAACAGCTCTGACCCTTCACATGAAAATGTTTCCACCCATCCCATTCTGTAACTGAATTTTGCTTCATCCATTTTCCATCAACTTGAAGTCATTAATTTCATCCCCTATCAACTTTAACAGATGCAACTAAATAATGATGGTGCAAGCTTCAAGATCGGTGACCTCATTATGCATGTTCACTACACATTCTCTTATGAATTTTCGATGACCTCATTATGAATTCTCACTACATATTCTTCCAAGTTACATTTCACTCCATCCAACTAGATGACAGTCGAAGAGTCAAGATTCCTCCAAGTTACATTTCACTCCATCCAACTAGATGACATGCAAGAGTCAAGATTTCTGTCCACATTGTGAATTCTTGGCACACATTCTTCTTAGTTACAATTGAGACCATCCAACCATAACGATGGTACCAGGACTTGAGATTCTCAGACCACACCGCATTATGTTGAGCGAATTATGAATGTTGAGCACATTATGAATGAGTAACAGGGCTACAGCTATTCACAGTATCAATAAAGTACGCATTCATTTCATTGTTATTAAATAATTATGGCGAAGTTTCATAATCCCATATATATATATATATATATATATATATATTATAGAAATTTGCATATTTTTCGTTATATATTTTAGAAATTTGCTTTTTTTTGAAAAATAGTGTTGAGAAAAAGGAAAATAATTGTTTATAGATTTTTAATGATATATTTTAAAAAGTATTATTGAAAAATTAAAATAATATCAATTTACTTAAAAGAGAAAATAAATAAATCTATATATATGATTCAATTTGTTATATTAAAAATATCATAATATATATATTCTATTAAAATTAATTCAAATACTAATTATTGATATTAAAAACCATATTATTCTAAAACATATAATTAATAAATATATAAAAGCGTAGTAAATTTAATTAATAAATATATAAAATAATAATAATAATAAATCTAATCAATAAACATATAAAAATTGAATACTCACAATAAATAATTTTCCTAAACTATATATAATATAGTCAATTTCAAGTTTTTCTTTTTCTAAATATACACATATATTTCCAAGGAAATATCTAGGCAAGTCTACTCAAAGGGATCACATCTCGTCAACTTATTAGTAGATCTTAACTGTGAGGGCGTCGAGAGAAATTAACTATGTTACCTCCCATTAGTGAAGTGCTTTAGACGAGAACTCAACCAATTGAGATACTCATCATGGCTATATAATTTTGTATATGATAACAATTACTTGGAGCAAGTTTCTTCATACATATATTTAGGTATTGATATTCATCATCAACTCAACTGGAATTATAGCATTGAGAAAAGGCTTATTGGAGGCTGGAAATTTTATTATGAGCTTGAAAACAATTCTAAGCTATTTGATCTTTGGATTTGGAGTGAAAAAAGGTTCTTCTTTAAGACTAAAGCTTATTGGAGGCTGGAAATTTTATTATGAGCTTGAAAACAATTGTAAGCTAGTTGATCTTTGGATTTGGAGTTAAAAAAGGTTCTTCTTTAAGACTATCATCATCCATGTTATTATATATGGATGATCCAGATGGCTCCAAAAATGCTCAAAATTTAGTAGTGACTATGGAAAAACTCAAAAATCAAAGTCACTCGATTGAACTGGAACTAGGGTCAAATCGAAGATCTCAGCGCAAGCTTCCCAACGACGAAAATGGCACCTCAATCTAGGCACATATGTGCAATGATGTTCAAATCGAATATCTTGATGCAAGGTTCTCAACGGCTTGAACGACACCTCAATCTGAGTTCGTATGTCAAAGTTATGGTTGGTCAAAGTTTTGGTCAAACTAGGCCTAATGGCAGCCACTAACGAGGCAACAACTTAGCATTTATCAACACAAAGATTCCGGCAGCCGAAATGGATGAATTTTTCACCTCTTTAATTTTTCTAGTAACCCTTAAAAGCCTCCACCAAAATTTTAACTATTATTATGAAAAAGTTAAAAATATATATAAAAAAAGGTGACAGGTTGTCACCGCCACCACCCCCCTAATGGATTGTGTGTGTATATATATATATATATATATATATATATGAAAATGGCGGGCAGGCCACTCGTCGATGGACCTGCCCAACTTCCCACAGAGTCGACCATATATACATTTGAATACAGGGCCAGCGGGGATCGAACCCGCCCAACCGGTTCAGGGGGCCCCACTCCCAAGTTTAATACCTATGCCAAACGGTTAGTAACAAGTTGATAAAACAAAAACAAAAAAACCATGTGCCAAGTTTAGCGCCAACTAACAATTTATTCAGGGGAGGCCCGTGGGCTTGACCCCGGGACCATTGCCCACCAATTATGCACAAGCTAGGCATTCGTAAATCCACCCATGCAAAAATATATAAAATCATTTCTCATTCGCCCTGAGGAGAGGTGGAGTGAAACACTGCTCATGGAACCCATCCCAAGTGGGGCATTAATTTTGAGGCAAAAATATTTCACCAAGGAATATTCCTTTTTGCATAATGTTGAAGAATCTTTAGATTCCCTTAGAGGTTGATTTTTCATAGAGGCAGAATGATGTCGACTTTATAGTCCTTTTTTCTAAGAATTTCATAAGGAACGTGATGGTTTGATCAGTTTCCTCATCTGAGCAATAGAATTTCAGGTAGTTGGCAGTAAGGAATCTTTGGGGAATCTTCGAGATTCCCGAGGATCCAAATTTTGACAGTGTGAGAAATGAGTCGATTTTATAGTCATTCGACATGATTTCGCACCACGAATCTAGTGGTGATGTCCATTTTTGCAGCTAAGGTTTGCATTTTCAGGCCATACCCAGAAGTGGAGGTATATGATGTAGTGATGCCATGTCTTTCTTTTGATTTTCTTAGAAGATGATTTTGTTGTTAAGATCATTATGATCATTATGTTGAAGGATACTTATATGCCACATCATGTGAGAATTTATTATCTTGTCAAGTTGAAGGAGGGCTCATATGAGTGAGAGTTCCTATAGGATAATGTCTCATGGAGAGATGGCACTCTAGTTGAGGGAATTTATCCTTGTAATGACAAAGAATGTACCATGTACTCATCATCATCTTGCAAAATTTAATGAAGTGGCCTCCCCACTCTTAACACTAGGCCCAGAGATGTAACCCACATTGGGTGAACTCTGTTATCAATGTGTGTGTGTCCTTTGATTTGATGTTCATCATCATGTTTCCTCTTCTTTAAAGTATGCACATGTGGTTTTTCATGCTCTTTCATATGCAATTTTGCTAACATCATAGAAGCAAAAGATATTGGTTAATTCTGGTAGCTATGAGAGATTTGGATCAATGGATGTAAGATTTGGAGTTGCAGTATATCCAGAGATTCATGGAGAAAGATCGAGATGATTCAAAAGCAATTTATAACCTGCAACCTCAATATTAAAGGAAATACTCCCTATCCTATCCTCTTGATCGAAGTTAGTTTTTCCCTGATTGAAAGCATGACTATATTTAGATATTGATGTATAAGAAGAATCTTTGCAACATGGAAACCAAGAGGCTTCCCAAAATTTCTTCTAACTCTTTTCAAAACCCCCACCTCCACCTCAAGTGTGGATCACATAAGGATGCCCATTACTGGTTCAACCACTAGGGGATAAAGGAGGAGACCATATTGGGGAATAAGAATAGTATCAAAAATACTATTACCTCCAAATTTAAGGACAAATTGTGGGATGATAAGGATCTAGAGAGATAAAGGAAGCTAAGGTATTATAAGGAGGTGATCAACCCCACCCTTGCTAACCAGAATTATCTCTCTATCTTGACCAGTACTAAGAAAAAAATGAACATGGCAAGGATAAAAACCAATACTCATGACCTTCAAAGTGAAACCGGGTGGTGGTATATTCCAAAAACTCCCTGGGATGAAAGAATCTGTCACCTTTGTGATACTAAGAGGGTGGAAGATGGAAAACACATTCTCTTAGATTTCTTAGCTCTTACTCACATATCCTATCATTTCCAAAAAAACATTTCACACTTTTAATCTCCTTGAATTGTTAATTCATCCTAACTATAGTGATGTTGGAGCACTTCTTTCCCTTCTTTATGATCATAGAAATAAAATTTTAAAGGGTCACATTTAATTTCTTACTTTCTTAAGGTCTGATAGACTGCATTGATCTTAGTGGATGCTAATCATCATCAATGAAATTAAAAATAATAATATTTCTATATTTAAATATGTTATATTTATATTTATATAAATAAAATTATTAAAAGCTAAAACAAATTCATCTTAATTATGAATTTTGTAACCATCTCACCCCATATTTACCCACTTTAGCTAGCATGATAGGGTAAACATGAGACAAGTGTTACTATGATATGACTTGACCTCCAAATTCCAATTATGGAAGTGGGCCCAACATACTAGCAACTTACAAACATCTCTCAGGACCTAGAGACCACTAAGGGTCTGCAAACCACCCTAGGTGCTCAATCAATGAGTTCAGACTCTTTTCACCAAAAAAACTCCACAATTACATGCATAACATAGCATGGGTGTCGTTATGAGGTCCCAACCACATGCGTAGGCTTGCCTCCATGTGGTTATGACCTAAACTTCCTATTTTAGTGCTAGAGGTTTCGATATTTGAGCCACTTTTTAGGCTAGCCTCCACACCACTACCCAAAACTGCCTTCAACTTTCCATAATCATAATTAACATGATGAAAATGACAAAAATTCAAACCTGAAGCAAGAAATTGACCCAAAGATGCCTAATCCATAACAGAAATTTCATCAAACATATGATAAACATGTAAGCTACAGGTCATGAATGCATATCTGATCATAAAATGATAATCTTCATCCGAGGATCACCAAGAAGGTTTTAATTTCTCTCTAGATAGTTGCAATTACACTTGTTATGCCATGCAATCATCAACCATCCAAATACTTATCAAAACATGACAAGACCCATCGATAGAATACATCATGTAACTAACATATAACCAACATATAACCAGAATGGAAATCATGGAAAATCAACCATAATATCACCAACATAATTACTACAAATGCTCATAGATCACAATAGGAAAATATGTCATATTAACATATGAAAACTCCAACCAAGTCAGGGACTTACATGTACCACCCAACCATAGATTAGGCTAAAGAAAATCTCTCTTTCATCCAATAACCTCGTGTCATATTCCAATCATGAATGTGGGATCTCATGGGTTAAACAAAAAAAAAACAAAACTAGGGCTTCTAGAGGCCAAACCACCTCAACTATCAACCACAATGATTCCACATCTATGGCTCATAAATCATTAGCATCAACCATATCAATCTCTACCCAATTTTTCCAAGGATCCCAGAACTAGTAACTCAACCCATAGTCTTCCAAGGCTCTAAAGCATTTGTTCAAATTGTGGCTCCAAGAACTATTACCTCAACCCACTAAGGACTCTAGAGCGTTTGTCCCAACCCTCAACTTCATTAACTAATAACTCAACCCAAGCTGACACAGGGCTCCAAAGCGTTTGTTCCAACCAACATCCATAGGGAACTAGTGTACCAATCAGAAAATCAAGTGGGAACCCACAACACCATGGTTATCCAGGAAATGTCAAGGTAAGGCTAAATCCATTGTCAATCCAGGAAAATTTCCATGCTAATGACAACATATAACCAAAGAATCACATGCATATATTATGCATCAAAAAACCAATAAGGAGATCAAACATGAAACCCGTTACCTGCCAAGAAATCTAGTTGTAGTTGTTGATCCAAGTATCTCCCTATGCACTTTTAATCTCCTTTGCTTTATGTTTTCTTCCTTGCTTGTCTTCTTCCAAATCCAACAAAATACTAGAGTGCTCTACACATGCTCCAAGAATTCTTTAAGTGTGAAAGAGTGTATGAGAGAGAGAGAATGAAAGGAGAGAGGCAGAACTGAACTCAGAAAAAGATGTGAATTGTTTTTGTGATGCCGTTTTATCATTGATCCCTATATTTTCTTCATTTTCCTTCATTTTTCCTCCAATTTCCCTTGCATGCAAATTTGTGTCTCTTCATCTCCCTTTTCTCCTATTTTCCTTTATTTTCACAATTTAATGTCAATTAGTGCCTCTTTTCCTTTGCCAACTTCCATAGCAACAAATAAATCACAATTGATGCCCACTATAATGTTTTTCCCACCATTCAGCTTGGAATAAGTGTCCCATGACTTTGGTCTTATTTTATTTACATATAAAATCAACCAGGGGTTGTTATAAACCCCTCCCCCTTGGGGAACACCGTCCTCGATGTTCAATGATTCTTATAACCAAGAAAACATGTTGCCCATGGAACTTTATAACACAGATCTATGCAACATTTACATCATACAAAACTGCTAAATCCATGAACATCGCACTGCTTATTGGAGTTTTATAACACATCTTACACAATATTTATAACATTCTTCTTATTGGAGCTTTATAACACAACTAATGTAGTATCTACATTACACATATGCATATATAAAAAGAAACCAAAACACATATACCCACACATGTGCTTAACCAGTAAATAAGGAAGGATACATAGCCCGCATCTGATCAGCCATCTCCCATGTAGGTTCACCAGACGCAAAGTGCTTCCAATGCGCTTTAGCAAGCTTGATTTCTCGGTTCCAAAGCATGAGTTGTTTTGGCTGCAAAATGAATTGTGTCTCTTATTGAAAACCTCCCTTTCATTCCACCTGCAATACAGACCAATAAATCAAATGATCAACATCTTGGACATGTCTCTTAAGCAATGAAACATGGAAAACACTATTGACTTCCATTTTTGGTGGCAGTGCAAGTATTTTGGCCACTGGTCCAATCCTCTCAAGGATCTCAAAAGACCCACAATATTGGGGTTCCAACTTGGCACATGGCAGAAACCTGAAGGATCTCATCTTGGGCTTGATGCGTCAGTACGGATGCTCCCTAACCTGAAAGTCCTTGAATAATCTATGATCATTTGCATAATTTTCCTGCATGTCCTATGCTACCTTTAAATTCCTTTTGATGACCTGCATCTCTTGTTCCATCTCAGCCAACATTTTTGGTCTAATCAATACCTTTTTCATTGGATAACTCTAGCTGATAGGAGTATTACAACTCCTCCCATAAACAACCTCAAAAGGAATCATCCTCAAGGATTCCTTATACCCATTATTATATGCAAACTCTACCAGTGGAAGATACTCCTCCCACTTCCTTTGTCGATGTATGATATATATCCTCAACATGTCCTCAGGAATTTTATTGACCCTCTCTGTCTATCCATTTTTCTACAAATGATAAGTTGTACTGAAATCTAACTTTGTCCCCAAGCCTGCAAACAACTCCTTGCAAAACTTGGAAGTGAACTTGGCATCTTTGTCTAATATGATCTTCTCAAGAACACCATGAAATATCACTATCTCCCTAATGAAGATATGGGCTACCTCACTAGTTGAATTAGTAGACTTCATTGCAATGAAGTGAGCTACCTTTATCAACTTGTCAACCACAACCATGATGGAATCATGTTGTTTTGATGTCCCCAGAAAACTTGTAATGAAGTCCATGGAAATGACCTCCCATTTCTATTTTGGAATCGTAACATGATGTAATAGACCTAATAGGTGCTTACACTCAACTTTCACTTGTTAATAGTCCAAATATCTTGCAACAATCTCAGCCACCTCTTTCCTCAATTTCGGCCAATGATAGAACTTCTTAACTACTATCAAGGGAATATGATATCTTAGGTGACTTGAATATGGATTGACATGAAACTCCCTCAAGATAAGCTTCTTGATCTCACTGTCATCTGGAACATAAATATTGTTCTTGAATTTGACCAAGCCATATGTCGTGAGGTGATACTCCTCATCCCTATCACCTTCACCCTGTTGATGTAATCTTTGCTTCAACTATTGGTACTTGTCATCATGTTTCCCTGCTTAGAAGATCCACTCCTTCAAGTCTGTATGAATGAACTCATAGTTGAAATGTGATTCACCTTCACTCTCCTACTAAGAGTATCTGCAACCTTATTCTCCTTGCCATTAATGTACTTGATCTCATAGTCAAACTCATTGAGGGTAGCCAACCATCTAGCTTGTCTGGAATTTAGATTGGGTTGGTCAAACAAGTACATGAATGCACTATGATCAATTATCAAAACAAACCTTTTGCCAAGAAGATAATGCCTCCACATCTTCACTGCATGAATGATAGTTTCCAACTCAAGGTCATGAGTCACATAGTTCTACTCGTGCTCATTTAACTTCCTTTACTCCTAGCATACCACCTATCCTTTCTACATCAAGTCTCCACCAATTCCTTCCTTGCAAGCATATGTACATAACACAAACTCTTTATCTAGATCTGCAATCTTCAAGACTAGATCATGTGTAAGCAAATGCTTCAACTTCTCAAAGCTAGTTGCACACTTATCTATTCATTTAAACTCCTTCTATTTTCTCTGCAAAGGTAATATAGGATAACCAACCTTTGATCATTTCCTAAAGAACCTCCTATAATAACCTACTAGTCCCATGAATGATCTCACCTCATCCACATTCCTAGGAGTAGACCACTCCATGATAGCTTTAATCTTTTCTGAGTCCACTGTTATCCCTTCCTTGGAAACAAAATGTCCTAAGTAATGAAATTCAATCTAAAAGAAGTTTCACTTGTTGAGCTTGAGAAACAACTGATGCTCTCTCAAAAATATAAATACTGCTTCTAGGTGTTTTGCACACTCTTCATAATTCTCAAAATATATCAATATATCATCAATGAACACAATCACAAACTTGCCCAAATAAGGATGCAACACACTAGGCATTAAACACATAAAGTTGGCTGGAGAATTAGTAAGACCAAAAGGAACTACCACAAACTCATAATGAACATAACTTGTATGAAATATGGTCTTGTAGATATCTTCTTTTTTTATTCTTACCTGATGACATCACAATCTCATATCAATCTTTTAAAACACTATTTCTCCCTTGAACTGATGAAATAAGTCACCAATCCGTGATAATGGATACATGTTATTGATGGTCACCTTGTTCAACTACTAGTAATCAATGCACAATTTGAGAGTATCATGCTTCTTCTTGACAAAAAATACTAGTGCACCCAAGGTGACATGCTCGACCTTATGTATCCTTTGTCAAGCATTTCCTTAAGCTGCAACTTCAATTCTACCAACTATGGGGTACTCATCTTGTACGATGCCTTTGATGCTAGTGTTGCTCCTAGTACTAAATCAATAGGGAAATCCACTTCCCTATGAGGTGGTAACTCTAGGATATTTGTGGGAAACACATCCTAAAGCTACTACAAAACAAGATACTTCTTCAAGACTTCATCATCCTCAACATCCTTCCCTTTGTCACTGGAAAATTTCACTGCAAATAATAAAAAAAAAATCCAGTGACTATGCTTAACTTGCATAGCTGTAACCATTCTTACTAATGTAGGCCTCTTCCTTCCCTATAATATTCTCCTTTCCCCATCATCATTGAGGCACTTAATAGCCTTGTCATATCAATCCACCTTAGTCCTATGATGAACAACTAGTCCATGCCCAAAAGCATACTATATGATCCCAAAGGAATCAAATGAACAAGATCTCACCCAATGATGAACTCTTCTCTTGGTGCTTGTAGCCAACTGCATGAATAAATATTTTACATGCACTTATTTACTCAAGCAACGCTTATCCACCAGGTGAGGACTGAGATAAATATAGTTAGATCTAGGATTAATCAAAATAGAAACAATGTGATCATGAAGCTTACTTTCCATCTTGACAATGGATCCTTGATGATCAGCATGCCTATTATCCACTGCCACATAAATCTGAGGAATACTATGACCATTTTCTCCAACTCTTTGTGCCTCCTTAGCACTATAAATATGAGGTCTACCACCCTAATGTTGTGGACAATCTCTCCTGCACTGCCCTCCAACACAAGTGAAACACCTCAAAGTTTTCCTACCATCACCTTATTGTATTATGAAACAACCCCACCATTTATATATAGCAATAGCTAATGTTAGACATATGAATGGGGATCCTTTTTAATTTTTTAGTCTTTAAAAAAATAAATCTTAACTCTAAGTAATTGCATTGAAAAACTCTTATAACGACTCAAGTTTAGGATCCCCATCGCAAATCGCAAATCACATTTTTCCATGTGATCATCGTAAACACCTTAAATAAATTGCGATATGCGATCAAACCTCTCGCTGCAACATACCAATAAAAACCCCTTAAGAAATCGCAATAACATTTCGCAAGAGTCGCAAGTAAATAAGACTTGCCACAATGTCATCCGCCAACAATTTTCGAAATGTGATATTGCGATAAACACAATCGCATTTTGCATTATGAATAGGTAACTCTATATAACATTGTTTTAAAAATTGCAATGCGTGAATCTAGCAGCAAGCGTGGGAAGTAACTTTGTTTTAAATATAATAATGAACGGTTTGACAGGGTAATTAATGTTTAGCGGCCTAAGGAGAGGTAATGATTTTACAAGTTATGGCTAGTTAATGTTGAGTATCTCATTTGAAATCCTCCCATGATTCAAAGTATTTTCACAAAGATTTCAGCCTTAATCACCCAATATTGTATGCGCTGATATATCTCATCCATTTCAGGAAAGCTACAAAAGATATGCCATTGTGAAAGGTGATGCAAAAACAAAAAAAAGTAGATCGTTACAGAGTCTGTGCTAACAGAAATTTCTCCTATATTCTCTGATATGGTCTGCAGTGTTGACAGGGGAGAAACAGCTTCGGACGTCATATACAATAGGCTTGAGGATGAGCATCCCAATATTACTATCACAAGAGCAACAACTGATTGAAGAAAATGTACCATATACCTGACCCTCAAGATATATATGATAAGACATACATGGCCAACTTCGCAAAGAATAATGAAGAACCCCTCAAGATGATTCAGGGCTAGAGAGCATTGGAGAACAAGTTCAAATTTGATAAAACGGGTATGTATCCTATAGCGTCTTTGGCAAACCCCTACAACTATGTAGCTGCTATGTTATGTAGACTATACAGGTTACCTAATAATGCTAAGTTTTCCATAGAATGCATTCCTCTGATTGATGCCTGCGTTAATTCCCACATTTTGAATTGGGCCATCATCCTATCTGATAACCTAGCCACCGCCATCATCGAATATCAATAGAAGAGATCCTCCTCTCCAGATAACCTTCCTCCATTCGATTTTAGTGCCTACATTATGGACACCATCTATTTCTGCACTAAATTTCCAACCATGGGTTGGAAATGGATAGGACCCTTACCCTATCCATCTCAGTGATAATAAAATTGGGGAATCCCACTATATTCCCCATTTCTATAAAATATGTCATGTTGTTATTTTTCCACTGCGTCAACTGATTTTCAATAAGAAAGCCCCCAGGTTTTCCGAAGAAGATGCTACAGACCTTGTGGCTGTTGGACAATATTTTGTTGAAGAATGGTTCACCTACATTGGGGTTTTTGGTAGCAGAGCAAACCCACATGTCCTCCCTTTGTATGTTTCTGATAAATTGTTAGCAAGAGAAATAGCCCACCAGACCATGGGAAAAGGCCTGACCAAAGTTCTCAAAGAAAGCAAGAAGTTATTATGGCCATCTTTTCCTATCAGGTGTGGTTATTTTTCTTTAGAAATTTTAATCATGCGATAAAGGAGTCAGTAGCCTTAGAAAGTCTCAGGCTTCACACTTTGCCCAAAGGGAAATTTGATCCAGACAAGATCAAGCCACTTCAGTAAAGATCAAGCCTTATTACCATGAGGCTAATAATTTTGAATACCTTTTATAGTTGGCTCAATCCTTCAAATAATCATTCGAATGGACAAGGACAAATCTGAGTCCTGGAGATTTTGAGAGATTTTAGGAGTTTAGAAACAAAAGGCTCGAGGTAATCCCACTACATCTGTTGAAAATCGAGAACAAGCCTACCCCTAGTGTGACTGTCAACAGTGAGGGACCTGATTCTCACTTAGAGTCCCATGTAGATATAGGGAAAATATTGAATACAAATAAAGCCCAAGACATCGAGACTACTGCAGAATCCAACAGGAAATCAACTATAAAGCGGGGTATGAGTACCCCACCCAAAGATATTGTTTCATATATCAAAAGTAGTAGTCTGGAGCAGGAGTGGGATCAATTCAATAATAAACTACAAGACACTCCCAAGACAACAGATGCCTAGGAAACTACAGAGTATCAAACTCCTTTGCATGTTCAGAAGAATACAAACTCTGAACCGATGGATGAGCAAGTGATGACATCTCAACAAACTGAAATCATCCCTGCTCTGCCCACATCAGAAATTTTCTTGAAGGTGATTGAAATCCCTCCTCTTGACATGTTCTACAGCCTGCTACACAAGGTTGTAGTAAGGAGACAAAGGAAAAGGAGAAGGATTGAAACACCTGAACTCCCACCTAGGAATGAGAAAATGGACATAGTTTGGAAGGACGTCCCTTCCAACCCAGCTGAAAAATTGACTAGATTGTCACAGTTTACAGGAGCATACACAACTGCTACCATGGACAAAGCTACTAAAATATTTATTTTGTTGAAAAACAATGTAAACTATGAAACGGGAACTGATACTGTTACCCGTTTCGTAGAGATAGCTAAAAAGTGACCTGATTTTGAAAATGGGTGATGCAGAACGCACATGTTTTTTCTAGAGCATAGTTTTTGGCACTTTAGTTTTTTTTATGTACATCACGTTTTAGAATGGTAGTGATTTTCATGCTGATTTTAAAAAGTGAGCATTCTGCATCACACTCCTTTCTTAAAAGCCCTGTTTTTTGGCTTTAAATTTTTTAATGTATAAAATGTAAATAATTATTTAGTAAATTTGATAATTTTTGAAGTGGTCGTTTTCTTCACATTTCCTTGTTTTTTATTATAATTTAAAAAAAAAAAATCGTGAGGTTTTTACTGTTTTGCATTTTTAAATTAGAAGGTCGATATTTAGACTTTTCGATATTCTACATATTTATACATCCTTAATTAATTTTTCAATCGACATGAAATAATTGTTTCTAAAAAACAATATTTTTTAACAATGGACATAAAAATAACCATTTTTAACATAAATATAACTAAAAAACTACACGTTTTGATAATTTTTTGTTAGAATTGACATGTCAAAATCACAATTTTTATACGATAATTTTAACTAAAAATGGTTAAATAATAGTTTTTTCTATGAATTTCATGTCAAAAAAATAATAAAAATCACTTTTTTTTTCAAAAAATAATGATTAACTTAAAAATCAATGCAAAAATCACATATTACCAATATTGAACGTATAACAACCATAATTGAGTGTTTATTCTTCTCATAAAATGTCAAAGTCAAAACATTGCAAAGCTTGATTTACAAGCATAACTTAAATTTAATCAACAATGTCACGTAATCCAAACTCTTCGTCCTCTAGAGTTTCATCATTGTCCTCTTCCACAATATTTTCTGTTTCATTTTGCTCATTTTCCTCTTCTAATGGGTCTTTGATGTCTGCGAAACTCCCAATGTATGTCTTTCCAAACATTCCATGTAATGGTGGTTGGGGTTCCTTTGCTTTTTTTGCCACACGTGATTCACCAGGCGGGGGCGCGGGCTACCCGGGTGGCGCGGCCGAGGCAGGCGCCACCCGGGCGGCCCACGCCCCCGCCCGACAGGCGGCAGGGCGATTACCAGAATCGCCCTGCCGCTTGCCGGGCCGGGGCGGGGGCCGCCCGGGTGGCGCGGACGAGGCAGGGTGGGTCAGGGCGCCCCGGGGGGGGGGGGAGGGTGGGTCAGGGCGCCCGGGCAGGGGGGTGGGCGGGTCAGGGCGCCGAGCGGGTGAGGTGGGTGAGGGCGCCGGGCGAGCGGGCAGCCGGGTGAGGGCGCCGGGGCGGGCGGGCGGGGGCGCCGGGCGGGTGAGGGCGTCGGGCGGGCGGGCGAGGGCGCCTAGACGGGTGAGGGCGCGGGGCGGGCGAGCGAGGGCGTCGAGCGGGCGGGCGGGCAGGTGAGGCGGGTGAGGGTGCCGGGCAGGCGGGCGGGCGAGGGCGCCCGGGCGGGTGAGGCGGGTGAGGGTGCCGGGCGTGCAAGGGCGCCGGACGGGCGGGCGGACGAGGGCGCCTGGGGGGGCAAGGCGGGTGAGGGCGTCGGGCGGGCGGGCGGGTGAGGGCCACCCGGGCGATTGCCGGAATCGCCCTGCCGCCTGCCGGGGTGGGTGCGGCCGAGGCAGGGTGGGTGAGGGTGGCCGGGGAGGCCGGCGGGTCAGGGCGCCCGTGCGGGGGGCCGGGCGGGTCAGGGCACCTGGCGGGCAAGCGGGTGAGGGCGCCGGGCGGGCGGGTGAGGGCGTCGGGGCGGGCGAGGCTGGTGAGGGCGCCGGGCGGGCGGGTGTGGCGAGTAACGGCGGCGGGCGGGCAGGCGAGGGCGGGCGGGCGAGGGCGGGCGGGCGAGGGCGGGCGGGCGAGGGCGCCGGGCGGGCGAGGGTCGGTGAGGGCGGGCGGGCAAGGGCGCTGGGCAGGCGAGGGCGGGCGGGCGAGGCGGGCGGGCGAGGGCACCGGGCGGGCGAGGGCGGGTGAGGCGAGTGAAAGTGCCGGGCGGGCGGGCGGGCGAGGGCACACGGGTGGGTGAGGCGGGTGAGGGTGCCGGGCGGGCGGGCGAGGGTGCCGGACGGGCAAGGGCGGGCTAGGGCCGGGCGGGCGAGGGCGGGTGAGGAGGGTGAGGCGGGTGAGGTGGGTGAGGGTGCCGGGCGGGCGGGCGAGGGCGACCGGGCGGGTGAGGCGGGTGAGGGCGCCGGGCGGGCGACGGTGCCGTGCGGGCGGGCGGGTGAGGGCGCCGGGCGGGCGAGGGCGCCAGGCGGGTGAGGGCACCGGGCGGGCGAGGGCGCCGGGCGGGCAGGCGGGTGAGGGCGCCGGGGCGATTCCCGGAATCGCCCTGGCGCCCGGGAATCGCCCTGCCGCCCGGGCGCCCTCACCCGCCCGCCCGCCCAGCGCCCTCGCCCGCCCGGCGCCCTCACCCGCCCGCCCGGGCGATTCCCGGAATCGCCCTGCCGCCCGTGCGATTCCCAGAATCGCCCGGCGCCCTCACCCGCCCCCCTGCCCGTGCCCTCGTCCGTCCGGTGCCCTCACCCGCCTCACCCACTCGGCGGGCGGGCGGGCGAGGGCGCCGGGCGGGCGGGCTGGTGAGGGCACCCGGGCGATTCCCGGAATCGCCCGGGCGCCCTCACCCGCCCGCCCGCCCGGCGCCCTAGCCCGCCTCACCCGCCGGGCGGGCGAGGGCACGGGCGGGTGAGGCGGGTGAGGGCGCCGGGGGGGCGAGGGCACGGGCGGGCGGGCGGGTGAGGGCGCCCGGGCGATTCCGGGAATCGCCCGGGCGCCCTCACCCACCCGCCCGCCCGGCGCCCGGGTGAGGCCACCGGGCAAAAGACGGCACCGGCGGGCGGGCGGGTGAGGGCGCCCGGGCGGGCGGGCGGGTGAGGGCGCCGGGCGGGCGAGGGCGCCGGGCGGGCGAGCGGGTGAGGGCGCCCGGGCGATTCCCGGAATCGCCCTGCCGCCCGGGCGATTCCCAGAATCGCCCGGGCGCCCTCACCCGCCTGCCCGGTCGTGCCCTCGTCCGCCCGGCGCCCTCACCCGCCTCACCCGCCCGGCGGGCGGGCGGGTGAGGGCGCCGGGCGGGCGGGTGAGGGCGCCCGGGCGATTCCCGGAATCGCTCGGGCGCCCTCACCCGCCCACCCGCCCGGTGCCCTCGCCCGCCCGGCGCCCTCACCCGCCTCACCCGCGGGGCGGGCGAGGGCACGGGCGGGTGAGGCGGGTGAGGGCGTCGGGGGGGTGAGGGCACGGGCGGGCGGGCGGGTGAGGGCGCCCGAGCGATTCCGGGAATCGCGCGGGCGCCCTCACCCGCCCGGCGCCCTCGCCCGCCCGACGCCCTCACCCGCCCGGCGCCCTCGCCCGCCCGGCGCCCTCACCCGCCCGACCGTCGGGCGGGTGAGGCGGGCGAGGGCGCCGAGCGGACGAGGGCACGGGCGGGTGAGGCAGGTGAGGGCGCCGGGCGGATGAGGGCACGGGCGGGCGGGCGGGTGAGGGCGCCGGGCGGACGGGCGGGTGAGGGCGCCCGGGCGATTCGATGAGGGCACGGGCGGGCAGGCGGGTGAGGGCGCCGAGCGGGTGACGGCGCCGGGCGGGCGGGCGGGTGAGGGCGCCCGGGCGATTCCCGGAATCGCCCGGGCGCCCTCACCCGCCCGTCCGCCCGGCGCCCTCACCCGCCTCACCCTCCGGGCGGGCGAGGGCACGGGCGGGTGAGGCGGGTGAGGGCGCCGGGCGGGCGAGGGCACGGGCGGGCGTGCGGGTGAGGGCGCCCCCTCACCCCCCCGCCGCCCGGCGCCCTCACCCCCCCGCCCGCCGGGCGGGTGAGGCGGGTGAGGGCCCCGGCGGACGAGGGCGCGGGCAGGCGGGCGGGTGAGTGCGCCCGGGCGATTGCGGAATCGCCCGGGCGCCCTCACCCGCCCGCCTGCCCGTGCCCTCGTCCGCCCGGGCGAGGGCACGGGCGGGCGGGTGGGTGAGGGCGACCGGGCGGCAGGGCAATTCCGGGAATCTCCTGGGCTCCCTCACCCGCCCGCCCGCCCGGCGCCCTCAACCGCCCGCCCACCGGGCGGGTCAGGCAGGTGAGGGCGCCGGGCGGGCGAGGGCACGGGCGGGCGGGCGAGTGAGGGAGCCCGGGCGATTCCGGGAATCGCCCGGGGCCCTCACCCGCCCGCCCGCCCATCGCCCTCACCCGCCCACCCGCCCGCCCGCCCGTGAGGGCGCCCGGGCGGCAGGGCGATTCCGGGAATCGCCCGGGCGCCCTCACCCGCCCACCCGCCCGGCGGGTGAGGCGGGTGAGGGCGCCGGGCGGGCGAGGGCGCCGGGCGGGCGAGGGTGCCGGGCGGGTGAGCGCGGGTGAGGTGGGTGAGGGTGCCGGGCGGGCGGGCGAGGGCGCCCGGGCGGGTGAGGCGGGTGAGGGCGCCGGGCGGGTGAGGTGGGTGAGGGTGCCAGGTGGGCGGGCGATGGCGCCCGGGCGGATGAGGCGGGTGAGGGCGCCGTGCGGGCGGGCGGGTGAGGGCGCCGGGCGGGCGAGGGCGCCGGGCGAGCGGGCGGGTGAGGGCGCCCGGGCGATTCCCGGAATCGCCCTCACCCGCCCGAGCGCCCTCATCCGCCCGCCCGCCCCTGCCCTCGCCCGCCCGGCGCCCTCACCCGCCTCACTAGCCCGGCGGGCGGGCGGGTGAGGGCGCCCGGCGGGCGAGCGGGTGAGTGCGCCCGGGCGATTTCCGGAATCGCCCTCACCCGCCCGGGTGCCCTCACCCGCCCGCCCGCCCGTGCCCTCGCCCGCCCGGCGCCCTCACCCGCCTCACCCGCCCGGGCGCCTTCGCCCGCCCGCCCTCCCGACGCCCTCGCCCGCCCGCCCGACACCCTCACCCGGCTCACCCACCTGGGCGCCCTTGCCCGCCCGGTGCAGGGCGATTTCGGGAATCGCCCGGGCGCCCTCACCCGCCCGCCCGGCCGTGCCCTCGCCCGCCCGGCGCCCTCACCCGCCTCACCGCCCGGGCGCCCTCACCCGCCCGACGCCCTCGCCTGCCCGCCCGGCTCCCTCACCCGCCTGGGCGCCCTCTCCCGCTCGCCCGCCCGGCGCCCTCAACCGCCTCACCTGCCCTGGCGCGCTCGCCCGCCCACCCGCTCGGCGCGGTCGCCCGCCCGCCCAGGCGCCATCACCCGCTCGCCCGGGCGATTCCCGGAATCGCCCTGTCGCCTGCCAGGAGGGGTCGCGGGCCGCCCTGGTGGCGCGACCGAGGCAGGCGCCACCCTGGCAGCCCGCGCCCGATAGTCGGCAGGGCGATTCCCGGAATCGCCCTGCCGCCTGCCTGGCGGGGGCGCAGGTCGCCCGGGTCGCGCCGCTGCGCGGCGGAGCCAGGCGTCACCCGGGCAGCCCGCGCCCCCGCCCGGCAGGCGGCAGGGCGATTCCCGGAATCGCCCTGCCGCCTGCCGGGCGGCTCGCTCCGCCCCCCGACAGGCGACAGGGCGATTCCGGGAATCGCCCTGCCGCCTGCCAGGCAGGGGCGCGGCCGAGGCAGGGTAGGTCAGGCCGCCCAGGCTGGTAGGCGGGTGCCAGGCGAGTGAGGGCACACGGCGGGGGGGGGGGGGCGGGCGGGTGAGGGCGCCAAGCAGGTGGGGGCGCCCGGGCCCAGCGGGTGAGGGCTCCGGGCGAGGGGGCGGGTGAGGGTACCCGGGCCTGGCGGGCGGGCGGGTGAGGGTGCCCGGGCCGGGCGGGCAGGCGGGTGAAGGTGGGTGAGGGCGCCCGGGCCCGGGGGTGGGTGAGGGCGCCGGGGCCGGGTGGGGGGGCGGTTGTGGGCGCCCGGGCTGGTGGGAGGGGGGGTTGAGAGGGTTGGGGCGTGGGCGGTTGTGTGGGCGCCCAGGCTGGGGGGGTTGGCAGGGTGCCCGGGCCGGGTGGGTCGGCGGGTGAGGGTGGGTGAGGGCACCAGGGCCGGGGGGCGGGTGAGGGCACCGGGGCCGGGTGGGGGGTCGGTTCTGGGGGCGGGTGAGGGCGCCCGGGCCAGGGGAGGGGGGCGTTGAGAGGGTTTGGGCACGGGGGGTTGTGTGGACGCCCGGGCGGGGAGGGTTGCAAGGCGCCCCGGCCGGCGGGGGGGGGGTGTTGGGAGGGTTGGGGGGGCGGGGATTGAGAGGGCGCCCGGGCCGGGCAAGGGGAAGGGTGAGGGCGCTCAGGCAGGCGTTGGGTTGGGTTGGTAGGGATTAAAGGGGCCAGGGGTGTGGGTTGTGGGTGAAGGTAGTAAGGGTGTCGAGAGGGGGGTTAGAGGTAGGGGACGAGTCACGCTGTGGCGCCCACCCTAGCATGTTATGGTTGAAAACATGTTAAATTTATACTTAGGAAAGAAAAATGATATTCTACCAAAAACATTAATGTGTTTTTTTTCCTCATAAACAACTTTGTTTGACACATAAAAATTTGGTTTTATTAGCATTTTTTAAAAATGTTGAAAATTGACCCTAAAAAAAATAAATCATTATTCCAGTATCATCACTTTCATTTTGAAGCTATATTTTGCACGAAAATTTCATAGTAAAGTTCGTAGTTACTGCCATTTTTAAAACATGTTCAAAATTAACGCCTAAAAAATAAAAACATCGTTCTAGTATACACACTTTTCGTTTTTAGCACTGTTTTTGATGTTTTTTTGGGGTTTTTTGGCCAGAGTTCCCGTTTTGAGTTTATAGTTCCCGTTTCATAGTTTACATTGTTGAAATAAAAAGAAGAAAATATTGCACATCTCAAGCAGCAAATCGAAACAAAGAGGGCAAGTGTGAATAGGCAGGCCTCTAAGCAGTTGGCCCAATTGCAATAGAGCGTGGAAGTGCTGAAAATAAGCCACGAAGCAGACATATCGGCCAAAAATATGCAACTCCAAAACTTGCAGCAAGCCATGGAAGGATATAAGGATGTTCCTACTGTCGAGGAATTCATCAAAGAGGCGCTAGAGCTTAATTCTCTCTTATTGAAAAATCAAGAACAATTTTTCCAAAAGATGTCACATATCACTCCTTATCTTATCACTAGTGACCAGCTAACAGATAAATTGATTGACTAGAGAACTGAGTTTACTAATCAGAACACAAGAATCTCGGAATTCATTGAATGGCAAGAAACAAAAGAGGGGAGGAAATCCAATATGCCTGAGATTGAGGAGACACACAAGGACATTCTTTTCATGGATTGGGACACAACGATCAGACAAGCCGAACTGGTAGTGGCAAGAGTGGTCAGGGTGTCAAAGAATATAGTAAAGGCGGTAAACCATACTTTGTTTTCCACCAACTTTGTGAAAGAATGCAACCTAAAAGAATTGCCCGATTTGAATGACTTGCATAACATATGGAAGGAAAGAGCAAAAAGTCAAAGGGAAGTAATCGCAAAATTGGCAAACACTGATTGGGAGTTGTATTGAAAATACCTCATCAAGCCACACAGTCAAATCATGACCCTTAAATGCTTTCTCCACTCAACTCAGCGAATTTTGCCACCTCTCACAGATGCAATTTTCGCAGGATACGTCAGAACACATTTCGAGGCACCTCCTCAAGTCAAAACGATGGCCGATATATGTGATGTAAAGAACAAGCTGGAAGACAAGAAATCATCATCATAGCCTCTGCTCATCAAGCCACTGTTTATTTTTAGAGTTAGTTAACTAGTTAAGAGGAAAGTTGTTTGAAACCTCCTCAAATTTTTGTATAATCTATTTTTGAACATTAGTTAGAATAGTATTTATGCCCTTCTCATGCATTTAGAGAAGGGTCTAGAATTTTATCAAAAAAATTTGCAAAGAATGCACTATTGTAAGTTTGTGAATGCTTTCGTGAAATTATGGAACATGATCATTTTTTTTAAATATCAGACTACTTTACTTTGTTGATGCACTTTTGTATACTTGGAAGATAATTTGATCTAAAGAAAGGAGTTGATCTATGTCACTAGTCAAATGAGCAGAACTTCACATATATGGTATTTCTATCTTATATGATTAACCATGTTTTTCTTTAATTAGTGACAACACTTTATTTTCATGAATTGTATATGAGATATGTTTTTTTTCTGTTAAAGCATTAATTGCACTATTGTATGATGCCTAGCTGAGATTTTATATATATATATATATATATATATATATCATCACATATGAGATATAGTTTATACATTTCTTTGACTAACTATTTAGTCAAAGAAATTATCTTTACACGTTATCATCTCTGTTTTATGCGTGATTGATCTTTATTATCACATGTCAAGAAGATATCTTTGTAGATCACATATTATATAGAAATACTTGGGTTTATATTATATTAAGTTAACTAGAGATTTGCATGATAGAATAGGTCATTCGAGTTATCATTATTCTATTGCAATCACTCGTAAACCACCCACTCTCATTTTAAAACCCATACTGGGAAATTAGTCCCATTATCCCCCGTCGGAGCCACCACTTTAAATGGAAAAGGAGTTTTCTTAAGGTCCGAACCGGGTGGTTATCCCTCATGTTGGAGCAGTAGAAATCTGAGGCTTCAACATTTTGGCGCTAGGATGGAATCCGACTATGAATGGCATGCAAATCTAAATATCAATCGAAAAACATTCATAAGAGTCAAAACCCATCCACAACTTCTACACCTTCTAGATCTCATTCAAAATCTTCGGATCGGAAATCTGAAGTTGTAGAAAAATCTCCCTCATCTCCTAAAGTAGTAAGACAACCACCTTCTCCATATTACACTCCCAAATCTCCTTTTGAGTTTGCCATCCTTCCACGATGTAGGAAAGTTATTACATCAAAATCTGAATCATATACTAGCAATATAACATCACCCTTCCATTCATTCACTTCTCCATCCATTTCTACTCAATATGTTGCTTCTCAACTATCCACTTCTCCAACTAGTACTGCTACTAGTAGTACTAGCCCAGTAGTAAGTTCTTCGCCATCTATAACTACTTCTGGACCGACCTTCCCATATTTTCAGTCTCCAACTCAAGCTATGGCCAATCAACCCACTCAACCTTGGACAAATCCTGGTGTTGTTCTGGTTGCTAATCCAAATGCTCTCCCAGCAAACCCAGAAAAATGGTTACCTAAGTATAATCCTGATGATGGTCTTCCAGATGAATAACATCTAAATAACTTTATGTTAGCCATGAATCTTAATGGAGTAGCACATGAAGATGTTGTTATCAATTGTTTCCTTATACTTTCCAAGGATCTACTGGGTCTTGGCATTTTTCCCTTCCATTAGGTTCAATAAGAGACTGGGATACTTTTCAAGAAGTATTTGTTGCAAAATTTGGTGATGACGGGACCATTGCATCCTTAACCAATGATCTTTCTAGCTTAAAAGACAATTCAAATGAAAGGATCAAAGACTTCAACTCTATATTTAATAAGTTACTAAACAAAATCCCAGTTGCCTCAAAACCTGTAGTAGATGTACAAATAGAATGGTACATATCCTCTCTTCCTTCTAATATTGCATTTTTTGTAGATAGAGCCAATAAGGCTACCCTTGTAGAAAACATGAAAGAAGCCCTGTTTGTAGAAAGAAGGATTATTGCTTTAGAAAAGAGATTATAGACAAATGAAAGGAAGTCAAAGAAAGTAACATTGAAGGATGATTCAAAAAAGAAAACTTCAAAGGACCCTTTCGATCTTGAAGCACTTAAGAAGGTATTAAAAACCATGTCCAATGAAATGGTCGAAATCAAGAAGCAGGTTGCAGAAGCCTCTGCTCCCAAGAAACCTTTTCACTCATTTAAATGAAACCCTTCTTTTGCATCGCAACCACCAAATATTATTTCAAATGCTGAATCTGATCCAAAGACAGAAGAAGACTGACCAGCCGAAGAGGAAGCCAAAAAAGAAGAAGAAGTCGAATTAAATGGAATGTGGGATTTCATTCTTCCAACTGAAGAAGAAGCACAATCTATGGCAGTAACTACGAGAAGTAAAAACTCTCCTAATATGTCTATCAAAAATCAGAAACAAAAAGCTACTACTCCTGCAAAGGAGAAAACAGTGAGTAAGAAATCTAAGACTAGTCAAACTGACCCTATTCCACGAGATCCTCCAAATGCTTCCAAAAAATTGGTAATCTCAGATACAGTGGAATATAACATAGTGGATGATATGAAAAAGACGAGAGTAAACATTTCTTTACACTAACTCGCTAAACTCAAGCAACAACAGAAAATTCTATTAAGAAAGTTAAAAAGCAGTTCCTGTATCCCCTCTTCCATTTGTTGTAGTTACTGAAGTTGCTTAAGATATGAGAAAACCTCCCTCATCTTCAAATAAAAAAAATTTGACAAATTTAGTCCTAATAGGTGATAGGTCTATCTCTCACACTCTATTTGTTCTTACTTATGAGATTTTCAACAAAAATGTCCATAATTGCCTTGTTGATTCAAGCGCCTCTTCAAATATTATGCCAAGTGACGTAGGAAAAAACTCACTATACCGACAGTATGCATATAAGGATGCATATTCTCATCTTTCATAGGAATTACTATGACCTGACTTGGTCAAACCTTCAATTGCTAAGGTTAAAGCCCCTTCATTTACTCTTCATGCGACAACATTTCTTTAGACTTCCTATAGTCTAATCCTTCCTTAATCTTCTATGAGACCTCTATACTCAATCCATTCGCAAAACCTTATAGCTCAATAGAGTATACCTTCAAAGCTCTTGACTTGCGATATCCGACAGCCTTCCCCACTGTTGATTTCATTCACTAGATCAATGACTCTTGCAATATCGCGTCAAACCTTCATGTGCCTCCATCCGCTCTCGCATGAAATATGCGATTACAATCAGACTTCAAATAAAATCAAACCCTGCCTATAACCTCTTCGGGTCCGCCCTTTTCAATTTCTTTACCATGACCTTCCTTCACCATCAATCTTACCTTCGATCTGATGGTTGTACTTCTTCCTGATCAACAAATCAAACTGACGCTTTGTGACCGTAGATCAAGATCCACTTGATCCAACGGTCCACAGCGATGTTGGGTGGAACACTTACGTGAGATTTAATGCCTTTTTGGACCCGATGGGAATTATAAAACCTCAATCTATAAAATTTAGGGTCCGTCCTTGTCGTTAAAGCTCGATCAACTTACAGCCCGATATCCATTGGATGACAGAGTTCTTAAATCCTACGGTTTGCAACCCTTAAACTAGCACGTTGGTTATCCACTCACTTAATCCCGCAGTTGACTGTGACGAATTGATTTTTGTGATCAATGGCTGAGATTAATTACGGGATTTCAAAAACGATCCAGCTTTCCGTACACTCGCTACCCTCGCTACTCTTTACTTCGGTTTTATGCCATTTCTTCAATGTTTTCTATGTTTCCACTTCCTTCGAGTTTCTGGTCCTTCACCGTTCTGCCACAACTCTTTCCTTCACTTTACTGAACTTGTGCCTTTATACTCCTCCACCTTCACTGTAACACTAAAGGCATTCTTCTATACTTTCCATGTGTACAGAGCCGTAACATGAGCTCTATGGTTCTCTCCTCAAACCTCTTGTTGTCTATTAATTCTACCCAACACTTCTTTTACTGGAATTTTTCTCTAAGACAACTTTACCCACAATCGCAATTATGGAGCTGCCCAAAAAATTCTCCCCAACCGTAGCTGGAAGTTATTATGTTACGCTTCTATGTATCTCGCCTCCCTTCTGGCTCTATACGTGCAACCTACGTTACACAGAATTATTCTAACCACACACAAATTATAATTCAGTTACACAGTACACATTATAAAACTCTAAATCAAGTTGTTTGTATTAATAAACAAATATTTACATAGAGAATTCCTTATCATCCTGATATTCTATATCACTGGCCTTTCTTCTCCTCTTGCCTGCAGGCTTACAGTTTGACTGATTTACTCCTCTAACTACTCTTCTAACTACTGACTAACTACCGACTGCCTAACTTGTTCTCGCCTTTTAGGCTTATATTTATACAAAAAGGTTCTGTTGAACTAATTCTAGTTCAGATCCTTAATCTGCTGAACTAACTCCTCAATATTCTCGAAATCCACTTTTAACTCCTACTTATCCCTAAGAGTCCTCTCTAGTTCCTCGAATCATGATACCTATAAGAGTTACAATTGATTTCCAACTCTCTCATCATCATTAATCACTCATATTCTCCTACACTTGAGACCATTTACCGATATCCTCACACTTATCTAATTAATTCCTACTTTAACCACTCAAAACATTAATAATTACATACATAGGAAACCAACTTCCTTGAAAACACAAGACCCCCTATGTCTACTAAAATACAATGATAGTTTTGAGCTAAATATCCTGCATCAGACTCCCAAAGTAGAAAACATTCATGATCTCCTGATTATGTTTCTTCATGTGTTGATAGGAAACCTCCAGTGTCCCAAACTTTAGTTTGTAGTTGTATGGATGCTCTGCACCTTTGTTGTTGTTGTATGTCAATTGTCTTTTATTTCATCTTCCTCTCCTTGTCAATCAGTTTCAAGTCTTGATTGATCATTCTTCCTGTTTCTGTCAACCTCCTCCATATGGAATGTTTCATCATTAACTGCCATAACTCTTCAATCTCCATCTCTAGCATATCCTTGGGCTGATCCATATTCTACCATTTACTGCTACCTCTTTCTCTCTGCTTCAGGTTGTTGTTGTTTTCCACTAACTCTTCAAATTGTTGTTTATTATCTTCTCTTTGAAGTTGTCAAATTCTCTCTGCCACCCTTTCATCCTTACCCTCTTTCATGATTATCTCTTTCTGCATTGAATCCTGACTTCCCAATATTCTCTCCAGTAATTTAACATCTCTATTCCATGGATTAAATATTTCCACAGAATCTTCCTCTTTCATTTTTATTTGGCTGCTCATCTGTGCCAAATTTTCTCCAGCATCTGCAACTAAACCTGTACTCACAAAATAATTATTAAAATAAAAAACATAAGGCCTCAGTGCCTCTTCTTCCTTTGGCAACACATCAGTATGCTGCTCTGATTTCTCCTCCTCTATCAACACATCAATATGTTGATTTGAATTCTCAAAAGAATTCATGAGATTGTCAGCTAGTCTCTCCTCCATACCATCTTCTTCAATGATATCTCTCTACTTCGTTTTACAATAATTAACTCCTCCTTCTGTAATGTCAATTTATTGGACTTTCATTACCATCTCCTTTTCCTTATGATTTTCATTCATGACAATTTCTTTGTATTTTTCAAACATTCTATCTTGAGTATGTATCCTCTGCTTTTCTAACTCCCTTCTTTAAAAGTCTAATTTTCCATATAACTCAATAATTTCAATTGGAGTAGAATTTGGAAATTTCACCCAACTTTCCATACCTTCCTTTGTTATTGAAAAATCATCAGATGTCCTTTCTCCCTTTGCTAAGTCTTTTGCATAGACTTCTTCTTTCTTAACATCTTTCAGTAGATGTCCTTCTTCTTCAATACATTTTGTCTTGTTGTCCTTCTGTAACCCTTCTTCCAGAGCTATCCGTGTCTCATCATCTGCATTTATATTTTCCTGCATTTGTTCTTCATCAATAACGTTAATCAAATTCATTAGAATACCTCTCTGAGATAATATTCCTTCATTCTTCATCAAAATAAGATCATGATCTTCCATCTCTATGACATCTTCCATAGACTCTTCCTGCTTTATCTTGTTAAATTCTTCTTCTTCTGAGAAGTTTTCTTTGTCACCTTTTACTTCTAGATCTTCATCTATTCTAAAGATATCTTCAAAAGGTTGTTCTTCTTCTACAATACATGCAATCATGCACAAACTATCAGTTTTAAAAACATAAGACCTTGTGGTCTCACTTGATGCTTCAATCATCATATCTCCTTGATGTTCTGAATCCTTCATATGATTCATAAGATCTTCCACAGATCTCCAATATTCCTCTTCACCCAGAATTTCACCATGTTATGGTTTACAAATGGACTCTTCCATTTCCAACTCAACCTCTCTAAGTTCTTCCACCATGCTCTTCACTTGCCTCTGTTGTAGTCTTTTTTGTAACTTAGACCACTTCATTGCCTTTTTCCTCAAGGCCCAACAGTGTCTTTGGCTTTCCTCCAGTATCCTTCTTAATGCATTGAGTTGTTCTTTTAACTCTGCAATCTCCTTGTCACGTTCCTCTTGACTCATCCTCTTGCCATTTACCTTGGCATTCTCTTTCTTCACTTTTCTTCTGATGTAGTCTTCCTCAAAACCTCTGTTATCTCTGTTATGACTATCAGTATTCATATTCTTTTCTATCTTCATGAGTTCCTGACTCACTTACTATGAGCTACATTAAAGCCTCTGCAACAACAAATCCTCCCTTCTACCACTCACCTCACCAAGCTTTCCTCTGTACTTGGTCTTTTGGCAAGTCCTTGGTTCTCTATTCTCTGGAACCTCTTTGAGCACTTCTCTCTGCTCCTTCTAGGCTTCAACTCATCTGCACCTTTTAAGAACACAATTTTCCTCTTGTACTTCAATCACAAATGAAATACTAGGTTCTGACCACCTCTTCTTTCACTCAGAAACTCTTACCAGCTTTCTTCATCCCTTAGCAATTCTACCCACATCCTTTGTGGAATTGCCTTTGTGAGTTGCAACAATACCTCTGCAGTAACAAGTCTCCTTCTTGCTACATATGCCTCACTAAGCTTCTCTCTTCTTAGCTCAGTCTTTTAGCATTTCTCTGGTTCTTTTCTTTGGAACCAATTGAGCACTCCTTGCTCTATGTTGTTGCAATCTTCTCACCTTCCTTTGCTGTCACCTGCATATCAATGTTATTTAAACCAGAGATCATTTCCAAGCGTCCAAAAGCTTGCATCTCAGATTCCTTCTGAGAACACTCTATCCTCTCTATCCAACCTTCAATTGGGATTTTCAGGTTCACTGCCACTGCATGGCTTCACAAGCAATCTCCATCCACTCTTCTCATTTGAGTGAACCTCCACTTTCCTTAAGAAAACAACCATCACTATGTTTTGTTTATGCTTCTGCAATATCTTCTTAAGAGTATCACTTACTCTCATCTTATCCCATGCCTTCTACTTATCAGATTCAGATAACCTGATCTTCTCTTTCTTTTGCAATCACACTTGTATTTTCACAATTCTGCTTTAATAAAAAAGAGCTTTAACTAGCTCTAAACCTGGCTCTGATACCACTTTGACGTAGGCAAAAATCCTCTATACCCACAGTATGCATATAAGGATGCATATTCTCATCTTTCCAAGGAATTACTATGACCTAACTTGGTCAAACCTTCAATTGCTAAGGTTAAAGCTCCTTCATTTACTCTTCATGCAACAAAATTTCTTTAGACTTCCTATAGTCTAATCCTTCCTTAATCTTCTATCGGACCTCTATACTCAACCCTTCACCCTTTATGGTAACCTTGGTTAATCCCTTCGCGAAACCTTATAACTCAATAGAGTATACCTTCGGAGCTCTTGACTTGTGATATGCGACAGCCTTCCCCACCGTTGATTTCATTCACTAGATCAACGGTTGTTGCAATATGGCATCAAACCTTCATGTGCCTCCATCTCCTCTCGCATGCAATATGTGATTACAACCGAACTTCAAATAAAATCAAACCCCACCTATAACCTCTTTGGGTCCGCCCTTTTCAATTTCTTTATTGTGACCGTTCTTCACCTTCGATCCTACCTTCAATCTAATGGTTGTACTTCTTCTCGATCAACAAATCAAACTGACGCTTTGTGACCATTGATCAAGATTAGTGTGATCCGATGGTCCACAACAATGCGGGTGGAACACTTACGCGAGGTTTAACGCCTTTTCGGACCCAATGAGAATTATAAACCCTCAATCTATAAAATTTCGGGTCCATCCTTGCCATTAACACTCGATCAACTTACAGCCCGATATCCATTGGATGACGGAGTTCTTAAATCCTACGATTGGCAACCCTTAAACTAGCACACTGGTTATCCACTCACTTAATCCCACAATTAACTATGACGTGGATTTCAAGAATGATTCGACCTTCCATACACTCACTACCCTCATGATCTTTACTTCGGTTTTATGCCATTTCTTTAATGTTTTCTATGTTTTCTCTTCCTTCGGGTTTCTGATCCTTCACCGTTCTGCCACAACTCTTTCCTTCACTTTACTCCACTCACACCTTTATACTCCTCCACCTTAACCATAACACTAAGGGCTTTCTTCTATACTGTCCATGTGTATAGAGCCATAACACGAGCTCTATGGTTCTCTCCTCGAACCTCTTGTTGTCTAGCAATTCTACCCAGCACTTCTTTTACTTGAATTTTTCTCTAATACAACTATGGAGCTTCCCAACAACTTCTCCCCAAACCACATCTAGAAGTTATTCTGTTACACTTCTCTGTATCTTGCCTCCCTTCTGGCTCTGTACCTACAACCTATGTTACACTAAATTATTCTAACTACACACAGATTATAATTCAGTTACGCAGTACAAATTATAAAACTCTAAATCGAGTTGTCTATATCAATAAACAAGTATTTACATAGAGAATTCCTTCTCGACCTGATCTTCTATATCAGTAGCCTTTATTCTCCTCTTGCCCGCAGGCTTATAGTCTGACTGATTGGCTCCTCTAACTACTCTTCTAACTATTGACTAACTACCGACTGCCTAACTTGTTCTCGCCTTTTAGGCTTATCTTTATACAAAAAGGTTCTATTGAACTAATTCTAGTTCAGATCCTTAATCTGTTGAACTAACTCCTCAATATTCTCTAAATCCACTTTTAACTCCTACTTATCCCTAAGAGTCCTCTCTAGTTCCTCGAATCATTATACCTATAAGAGTTACAATTGATTTCCAACTCTCTCATCATCATTAATCACTCATGTTCTCCTACACTTGAGACCATTTACCAATATCCTATAGAAATTCCCACTGTAGATCAACAGATTATGCAATGAACTAAAACAAAATACAAGATCTACTTGTACAACACTTTGCGGAATCTTAATCGAATTGAGAAAGATCAAGAGAACACATATAACTAAGAATGAGAAATCAATCACACATAACACAAAAGAAATAACCAGGGGAAAGCCTCAGCCTAAAACCCCAACTCTGTATTATCATAGAATTGGAAATCTTGTTCGAGTTACAAAAAGAATCAGCTCTCAAGCTATCCTGCTCTCTCTACAATCAAACAATACAACTCACAGACTGAATAGACATAGTATATGTCCTCCTCAAGCCCTCCAAGCCTCCTATTTCCTTGCGCAATTTTTCTTAGGGTCCAATGATGTCACATGTGTGAATTGGCCTCATCACACTCACTAAACCTGAAGAAGTAACTACGCAATCCTCAAGGAAAGAATTCCTTCTGCATGCAAGTAATATTCACAATGGAATATTCTAGCAACTGATAGTACACTGCCCCTCCATCTGATCTCAACTGGGTCTCTGTCTGAACTGACATGCATGAGTTATTTATGAGAGAGTACTCAGTTATCTGAAGTGCAGTAGTTACATGTATGTAAGCATTAACTAATTAAACTTACATTAATTCAACAAACTGTTTGAATTAATCTTTCTGGACTTAGCCCAGTTAACTAAGTCAACTAATTACAACTCAATATTACAACTCATCCTTATCTCTTTAACTGATGGATAAATTCCTCAATTAATGGAAAAACTGTTGCATGTCGCCGCATAGACTTCAAGTTTGATTTTCCTTAACTAATTAACTCAGATGAATTAATTAATTAATTTACAAACTGCTGCTAAGTTCAAATTCAAATTCTACTTCACTATTTTAGTTTAGGGACTGACTAAAATAGGGAGGTATCCTGAAATGCTATTTATATTGTTGTAGCAATTTTTTTAGGTTTTGATAAGGTAGAAAAAAATAGTCAAAAAATAAAAAAATATTATAAAAAAAATGTTAAGGATATGGACATAACAATATTAAAAAAATCTTTTTGAAAATATCTTGATGATGATGTCCATATCAAAGAAAATGTTAGGTTAGATTTCCTAAAAAATCAAGATAAAAAGAAAATGTTATGTTAGAAAGAAAAGGAAACAAATAAACTCTGAAAGTGAGCAAGTCTAAATGCCACTACTATTTTTCTACAAAATAATGGTTGTGTGCAGCTTGTCATAAATGCCACAACCCATGACAGTCAAATAGTTTAATCTTGACTGCTTCATGCTTTAAAATTGATGTTATGGTTAGAGAATAAAGATCTGGCCAAACTATTTAATATTGGCAGATCAGTAGTTAGGTAGAGAATAATAAGGTTCTCATCAGTTTAATCTGAGCCCCTGGATGTTATAAGGTTAGAATTAGATAGTTTTCTTTTTAAATAAATAGAAAGGAAAAGGGTTTGCTATCTTAAATGCACCCATTAAGTGAAGAAAAAATGATAGGATAAGCAAAGGGTAAGTAGAAGAAAGGTTGTAGAAGTATGATATTTCATTGGACAAAATGTACATTTATCATGTTTTACCATATGTTTCTATGTCCATGAGGCAATTACACAAAGCAAATGAAGGTCTACAAGATAAATTAATTAACTTCCCTCATTCATCCCTATATTTACTAATTTCCCCTTCCCACCTTCATATAGTTCATATTCATTCATTTTCCATAAAAACCCCTTTTCCTAAGGTTAAAATCCTTTTTGCTTAGGAAAAGTGAAACCCCATGTTAAATCCCCTTTTACCAAAAAGCCCACAAAAAGATGTTTACCCTAAGCATTGATCTATATATGTGAAAAGAAAATAACTCATGAAAAGGCATTATACATAGTATATTTCCCCTTTCCGCTCATATTTCATATTAATGCTAACTTAACGTATTAAACCAGTAAATTCCATTTACTTGTATATTATTAACTCCTTTATTAAAATACCCCGAAACCATAAGTTTTATAATAAAACTATGTATTTCATTACATATCTCATATTCACAGATCGCAAACTTTTCAACCTACATGCACTCTCCTCACATTGTGATATGTGATTGCGATGGACCCGGACTCAACACAATATATATCATAATTCAATGCCATTTCACATCTGCCTCCATCGCAAGCTCCTAGCTAAAGCATTACCCTCTGCCATTGCGATCTCCGATATGCGATGAGAACCCAAACCCGATGCAATGTTAACCATGATATATTTTCCACATCGCATCTGGCCCCTATCACATTCCTTTCTGATGGGCCTTCCTTCGCTAAACCCCGATTGCGATATGTGATATACCTAGACCCGACGTCATTTATCTGCCCAAATGCATAATATTTCAAGTCCACCATACCGTGTTTTGTGAAGGTTTTATTTGTTAAATTTTTTTTATGATTTAAACGAAGAATTAACCTAAACCTCCATTTAACCACTAATCTTAGTTTTAAACCATAATAAAGCCATACCACCATGATTAATCGTGAGACCCTCCACTGCTCTTTCCTCTTACCTCCGCACTACTCTTTCGCTCCACCACCATCTAATCCAATGCATTCAAATCCAATGACCCTCAGTGATTTCGGGTTGGCTCTTTGTTCGAGCATTACCTGCCCAAAAAGCAGTATTCCACTGACCTCCCCTTACTATGTGCCAAGCTCAGATTCTTCCAGGTGACCCCTCCCAAAACCACTCAAGCCTCATAAAGCGGTGCGATGAAAACTAAAACTACCTCCCGCATAACGACAAAATGACCACTTTTCACTTTGTGCCATATTTCAAAAAAGAAAGTTGTTTTTCCGTTTGAACGAAAAATCACCATTTTCCTTTGTTTCACCTGTTTTCACAGTAAACCCTCCATAAGCCTTTGTGACCAATAAATCCATTATTTTACCTTCCGATACGCTCTGGACTCCTTCCAATATCCTTTCAAGCTCAATAAAGCCATTGATATCCTCCTCTGTCACATATGTTTTCTTAACAATTTCTGTGTTTTGCAGGTAAAAACTTCTGTTCCAGGCTTACAAAGAAAAAGCCTGCATACAGTTTGAAGACAAATATGAATATCATATCAAATTACTTTACCATGTGACATAAAATATAAAAGAATTTATTGTTGAAAAACACAGTAAAAACCTGAAATGCACAGTAAAGGTAAAAAGGAACACAGTAAAGGTTACCTAGCAGGGTCAAAGGATATTCATAGAGTTTAAAGAGTATTAGATGAAAGATCAAATGAAGGAATCAACCAACGTAAAGGATACAAACAATCAAGCAGCTTAAAGGGGAAAATATCAAACAACAAAGCTAGCACAACCTAAATAAAAGGGGACAGCAAGAAGCAGTTCAATAGCTACCCCTATCTTCTTGCATGAAGATCTTTCCTTTCCTAGAATAAATCTCAATCAGTTTTAGGATATTTTCTTAGTTTCATTGTTGTATAAATAACTCTCTTCTTGAGTTGTTAAGGGTTCGAAGTTCAAGATTCATTGTTCATTGCTTGTTAAATAGTGATTGTTCATTCTACTTTGAACCTGGTTGCACCTTTGAAGGAAGCTTTTGTAGACACTTGATGTACTCATTCTTTTTGGAACCTTAATACAAAGGAGAGGATTCTGAATTTGGTTTTACATATTTGTGTTATCGTGTAAGTTTTTCCAGTTATCAATCCTTATGTTTTTCTTCATATGCTTATGACTTATAGAGATATCTAGGTAGGAATAATTGTGTCTCAATTTATTCCTATAAGCTCCTGAAGTGATCATCTATTAAGAGAATGTATTAATGAACTATTTGTTTAGCTAATCCCCTCTAATCAATAAATCATCAGCATCTTTTGTAAGCTTAAGTATACTTCCTTGATTCTTTGGAATGTAGTTTAGAAGGTTTTCATACTTATGATTGTTCTATTTTACAGTCTGGAAACTGTGATAATCATATTATTTTGTCTTCTTCTCACCACTATTTGATCTATATCACTGTGTAAAGCTTTATAGCAGTCCTTTGCTGAGATATTAATATTATCCAAAGGATTAAGTATTTCAATTCTAAATCTGTCTTCATTCATTGGTCTTCCAAAATTGAAACCAAAAACCCCAAAACAATTATTTTAGATGCTCTGGCATTGGTAGCTGACCTACTACTATCTCAGAGGTACAACATCAGACTCGCGTCATTGTCGGGGATTCAAATTTATTTTAACTTCCACTTGGGACAAGGATATTCATTCATTCTTTTCCTTTAAGGTGATTAAAGGTTTAGAAAGGATAAAATCATTCGCCTAGGCGACTCCACACTCCCAATATGGCACCTTTTAAACATATCAGATCTCGTTCAGAAGCTGACATAGTTAGTCCTCTGTCAGATCCTGAAAGGCTTCTGAGAAAAGCCAGTTCTAAACGGGGACATCAACCTTCTTCTTCTTCCTCTTCAGTCCTACAATCTGAAGAATTAGAATCATTTGACCCCCATAGTAATATCCCATTTGATCCTGATTACTCCCATTTAGCACCTAGGGTTGCTGAACTTCTAGATAAAGGAGTTGATTTTAAGTCAGCCTACCTTATTCATTCATTAGAATATCATCCAATATCCACATTACCACCAAGATCACCTAAAATTGAATCTGATTTGGGTGTTAATATACCATAATATAAACCCACAGATTTCATATCCCCTACCACCTATCATTTTCCTTCCATTTTTGACTGACCTGAAGCTTCTTCTTCTAAACAACCTGAGGAGTCCTTCTCTATATATTCCAATCCTCTCCTTGAAACAAAAGAAGGTATTCCTTTACAGGTCCCAAAGTTAGTTCTTACGACTCCTTTGAAGTTTTTCAAGAGATTTCCTCATCCTTCACCTCCAACTAGTTCATCAACCCCTGAATCACCATCTTCTTCCTCTACTTCTTCTTCATCCTCTACATCCACACAAACACCACATGCTCCACCTAGACAACCTCATACACCACCTGCTATCATGGCTTTCCGACCTATTGTACAGGCTAGATATGCTACCTTAGTCTTACTTAATAACCTTGATGAATTCCCAGCTGGATACTTAAAATACCTTCCCAAGTACAATGGAGAAATTGGCCCCTCAGTTGAGGACCATCTTCAATATTTCCTAGACTTTGCAGACAACATGAATATTAAACAAGAAAATGTTTATATGAGATTGTTTGTACTGTCACTTGAAGGAAATGTGAGGATTTTGTTTAGACAGTTACCAGCAGCTTCCATTTGAAATTTGGAAGAGCTTACAACCATATTTAAAAACCAATTGGGTGTGAAAAAGGATCCTCTTTATTTCCTCACAGAATTTGAAGAGCTTAAAAGGAACTTCGGTGAAACAGTATCAGATTTTATCAAAAGATTCAATCAACTCTATCACAAAATTTCTATTGATTGTAAGCCCCCTGTAGCAGCAGCTAAGTCTAGATTTTCTAAAGCTTTCGATGATGACTTTGTTGTTATGCTACAAGAGAGAACTTCAAGAACTCTTGAAGATATGCAAACAAACGCTATAGAAGTAGAAGCAAATAGGGTAGCCTCAACTTCTTTAAAACTTAAGGAAGAAAAGGCCCAAAGAAAACTCAAAACTATTCAAGAAGCCTCTAGTTCCTCTAAGACTAAATCAGAAGACTAAAAAATAGATGAAATAACATCTCTTCTTAGAAACCTATCAAATAGGATTTCAAATATTGAGACCCAACCTAGGACAATACAACAAACAGTTACTAGACCTCAAAACCAAAATCAAGGTCAGTATAAAAGAAATCCACCTCTACAAATTCTTCAAAGACCTGGCAATGATCAACACGTTCCTACTCCTCTACTGATAGATGACCAACAACCTAATGATAATACTATGACAATTATTGAAGATATTAATAGTATGGATTCTTCTTCCAATCAAACAACCATCATTCCTCTCTCACAACAAAATCAGGTTCAAGAAGATCAGGAAGCTTCATAGGTCTCTAAATATCATGCTTTCTCTGAATTTTTAATTGCAGAATTAAACAAGAGGTATGATCTTAGGCCTAGGCCTGGTCCTGGGAGACCTCCAAAGGAAACTCCAATAATTGAACCACGTACCAAAACTGTTGAAGCTCAAACAACTCTTATTCAGCCCTTAGATCAGTCAATTGATACTACCCAAACTAGTAAAAACATTTTGACTACATTTAATGTTGAAAAAGAATTAGAGAGAGTTAAGATCTCAATTCCACTATCAGAACTTTCTAAAAACCCTGGTTACAAAAGCCAAATCACAAAACAAATACAAAATACCTTGGTTGATGCTGAAGGTGATGTCATAAGTCTGCAAGATGAAAAACCAGCAGTAGTTTTTGGCCCTAGTTCAAACATGATAGATGAGATAGTGCCTCCTTTCTATGTAACTCTTAAAACAAATGATTCCATGTTGTATAATTGTATGCTTGATTCAGGAGCATCACACAACCTTATGCCAAAATCTATCATGGACCATTTGAAACTCGACATAACTAGATCATACCATGACCTGTACACCTTTGATTCTAAAAGGGTTCCTTATTTGGGATTGATGAAGGATCTAGTGGTTACCCATGCCCAAATTCCAGTGAAAAGTGTAGTACTTGATATTGTTGTCACAGATATCCCTCCCAAGTTTGGAATGCTCCTTTCTAGGTCTTGCTGTGCCAAATTAGGGGGAACTCTACAGATGGATATGTCATATGCTACTATTCCTGTTTATGGAGGAGAGCAATTAAGATTATATAGAGAGGTAAGATTTGTACATACTGTTTGTAAGACTGACCAGCCAAGGAACCATCCAATTTATGCAATAGATCAAGACTTTGGTTGTTTTCAACTCACTTCAAACCAACATAAAACTCAAGTCAAAATTGAAGAAGTAGTTGAAATTCCTGAACCAAACCAAACTAATATTTGGAAACTGTTCTTTGATGGCTCTTGCACGAAAGATGGGGCAGGAGCTGGAGTAGTTTTAATTTCACCTGAAAAAGAAAATATAACCCAATCATGTAAATTATACTTTGAAGTTACAAATAATGTGGTTGAATATGAAGCTTTCCTTTTAGGATTGCAATTAGCCAAAAGCTTAAAAGTTCAAAACTTAAGTGTTTTTATTGATTCAGAACTTATTGTTAAGAAAGTAAGAAATGTTTGCTAGACCAAGCACCCTAGACTTAGGTCCTACCGAAATGAAGTATGGGATTCAGTTGAAAACTTCTTTGATGCTTTTAATTTGACTCATATTCCCAGAGATCAAAATATTCATGCAGATGCCTTAGCTGTCTCTGCTAGCTCTTTTAAAATTCTTGATCATACTGATGTACTCTATTAGATACAAGTCAAATATAGGCCATCTATCCTAGATAATCTAAAACATTGGCAAATATTCGAAGATGATGAACATTTGAAATCATTTCTGCAGGTAATAGATGATTTTTCATTTCTACAAATTGATGAAGATAGAACTAAAATAAATGAAAATATAGATGGAAATGATACTTCAGATTTTAAAACCCAAATTGCTAATCATGACATTATTCAATTATCTAATAATTTTATTCCAAAAGGACTCATTCCTTTAGAAAAACTGCTTGATCAAAATGATGTCCTCTGAAACCCTCAGTCCATTTCTTTAGAAGATGACCTAGAAGAGATTAACATTGGAACTGATGAAGATATCAAAAACATCAAAATATGTGCATCTCTAGACCCTGAGATCAAAGCTCAATATCTTAATTTACTGCAAAATTATAAGGATGTTTTTGCTTGGACTTATGTTGATCTAAAGACCTATGATACTTCATTAATAGAGCATAAGATTCCTTTGAAGCCAGAAGCAAAACCTTATTAACAGAAACTTAGAAGGATAAATCCAGCCCTTCTACCAACTGTAGAAAGGGAGATTAAGAAAATGCTAGATGCTCATATCATCCTTCCTCTTAGATATTCTAATTGGGTTGCAAATCTAGTTTCTGTTAGAAAGAATAATGGAGAAATAAGACTCTATGTGGATTTTAGAAATTTGAACAAGGCATCATTAAAAGATAATTATCCTTTTCCCAAAATGGATTAGTTACTTCAAATGGTTTCAGGAGCACAAATACTTTCTATGCTTGATGGTTTTTCAGGTTACAATTAGGTGAATGTTGATATAGCAGACAGAGAGAAGACAACCTTTACTACACCCTGGGGTACATTCATGTACGCTAGGATGCCATTTGGTTTAACCAATGTTGGAGAAACATTTCTGAGAGCTATGGACATAGCTTTTATGGGTTAGGTAAATAAATTTGTGGTTATTTATCTTAATGACATAACTGTTTTTTCTAAATCTGATCAGAAACATCTAAAGCACTTGATGAAGATTTTTGACTCGTGTAGAAAGTTTGGAATATCATTGAACCCTAAGAATTCCTTGTTTGTTGTCAAAGAAGGAAAATTTTTAGGCCATATAATTTCAAAGGAGGGAGTAGTACTTGATCCCAAACAAGTATCTACCATTGAAACATTGATCTTACCTAGAAACAAGAAGGAGATTCAAGCTTTTCTAGGCAAGATTAACTTTCTAAGGAGGTTTATTCCAAATTATGCAGAGATTGTAAAATATATAACTGAAATGCTCTGAAAGGACCATGAAGTCAAATGGACTACCTCTTCTAGGCATGAATTTGAACAAATAAAAAGGGCTATTTCTGAAGCTCCCACCTTAGCCAGCCCTGATTATACTAAGCCATTTAGTATTTTGCCTCTGTAACAACCCTTGTTGTCATTCTATTACAGAAAAATGAAGATTCCCATGACCAACCCATAGCCTTTTTCAACAAGGTTATGAGAGATGTTGAGCTTAAGTATGAAATCATTGAGAAGCAAGCCTATGCCCTTATTGAAGCCCTGAAATCATTCAAAATGTATGTGTTGCATTCACCTATTACAGTTATGTCCCTAATAGTGTTGTGAAAATTGTCCTAACCCAACCAGACATTGATGGGAAAAGAGGTAGATGGATCACTCAAATTCTAGAGTTTGATCTAACTATCAAGACTACCAAGCTAGTAAAAGGTCAAGGATTAGCCAAGCTTCTAGCTGAATCCAATTGCAAAGTTCTTGGAATCAATTATGTTTTGGAAATACAAGGGAAGAATACACAAGAACCTTATGTCCTTGCAGAAGGGGAGAATCCACAAGAACCTTCCCTTCATCCTAAAGGGGAGAATCCACAAGAACCTTCCCTTCATCCTAAAGGGGAGAATCCACAAGAACCTCTACCTTCTGAGCAGATCAGTCCTATACACATTGATGAAAAATTCTTGTTGTCAAACTGGTATCAAGATATTGTAAATTTCTTGATCCATTTTGAGTGTCCAACATCATTCTCCAAAATCTAGTGTAAAACCCTTAAGTTAAAATCAGTCAAGTACTGCATTATAAGTGAAAATTTATACTGGAAAGATCCATTGAATATTTTGTTATTATTTATAACAGAATTAGAAACTGAAGGAATCATTGATCAGTTTCATACAGGATTTTGTGGGGGACATTATGCTTGGAGAGAAATAGCATACAAGATTCTAAGGGGAGGATTTTATTGGCCCACATTGTTCTTACAAGTAGGGGCAAAGGTCAGAGGTTGTGTTCCTTGTCAAATGTTTGCTGGTAAACAAAAATTAGCAACTCTTCCACTTGTTCCATCAATATTTTCAGCACCTTTTTCTCAATGGGGATTATATTTTCTTGGAGAGATTCACCCCACTTCAAGTAATCAGCATAGATGGATCCTCACGGAAATAGAATACTTTACTAAATGGATGGAAGCAATTCCAATTAGAAATGCTACTGATTCAGTAGTAATTAAGTTTATTGAGGAGAATATCTTATCTATATTTGGTTGCCCAACTCAAATTGTCATTGATAATGCATCATCTTTTTCTAGTGTTAAAATGATTGACTTTTGCCAGAAATATCAGATTCTATTACATCATTCAACTCCATACTACCCTCAAGGTAATGGCCTTGCAAATTCATCAAACAAAAGTCTGGTAAAGGTAATCAAAAAGACTCTAGCTGATCATAATAAGAGTTGGGATTCACATTTGATTTATGCAATATGGGCAAACAGAATTACTCCAAAGAGATCAACTGGAAAATATCCATTTCAATTAGTCTATGGGAAAGATGCAATCTTCCCTACCAAGTTGGCTTTCCCTGTTTTAAAATTCATGCAAGATTCAACAGATGAACCTGATGATTTTTCAAGAAGAATAAATCATATTATTGAACTTAATGGAAACAGAGATGAAGTTCAACACAAATTGAAGAAATATCAGGATAATATGAAGGCCCTTTTTGACAGAAGAGCCAGGGAAAGGGACTTTAAGGAAGGTGTTCTAGTTCTAAGATGGGATGCCAGGAGAGAAGAGAAAGGAAAGCATGGAAAATTTGACAATCTATGGTTTGGACCTTTAGCAATTACTGAAGTCAAGGGTAACAACACTTTTGTGCTACAGAATCTTGAGGGGCTATATTCCACTTATCCTGTAAATGGAAGGTTTCTCAAAAATTACATTCAGTACTAAGAAGTTGAAATAGTTTTCAATGTAAATACTCTGGTTTTCTTTTACTTTTCAAGATGTCAGTGTGATTTTCTTTACAGCAAGGACTCCATAGACCAAGGAGAAGGCACATGGATCTGCAGGTTCTTTGCATTCTATAGGAGAAAATAGTCCCCAGATGGAACCAATGTTGTAGCATTTTTTTTGGTTTTGATAACGTAGAATAAAATAGTCAAAAAATAAAAAAATATTATAAAAAAATGTTAAGTAAGGATATGGACATAACAATATTGAAAAAATATTTTTGAAAATATCTTGATGACGATGTCCATATCAAAGAAAATGTTAGGTTAGATGTCCCAAACAATCAAGACAAAAAGAAAATGTTAGGTTAGAAAGAAAAGGAAACAAATAAACTCTGAAAGTGAGCAAGTCTAAATGCCACTACTATTTTTCTGCAAAATAATGGTTGTGTGCAGCTTGTCATAAATGCCACAACCCATGACAGTCAAATAGTTTAATCTTGACTGCTTCATGATTTAAATTTGACGTTATGGTTAGAGAATAAAGATCTGGCCAAACTATTTAATATTGGCAGATCAGTAGTTAGGTAGAGAATAATAAGGTTCTCATCAGTTTAATCTGAGCCCTTGGATGTTATAAGATTAGAATGAGATAGTTTGCTTTTTAAATAAATAGAAAGGAAAAGGGTTTTCTATCTTAAATGCACCCATTAAGTGAAGAAAAAATGATTGGATAAGCAAAGGGTAAGTAGAAGAAAGGTTGTAGAAGTATGATATTTCATTGGACAAAATGTACATTTATCATGTTCTACCATATTTTTCTATGTCCATGAGGCAATTACACAAAGCAAATGAAGGTCTACAAGATAAATTAATTAACTTCCCTCATTCATCCCTATATTTACTAATTTCCCCTTCCCACCTTCATATAGTTCATATTCATTCATTTTCCTTAAAAACCCCTTTTCCTAAGGTTAAAATCCTTTTTTCCTAGGAAAAGTGAAACCCCATGTTAAATCCCATTTTACCCAAAAACCCACAAAAAGATGTTTACCCTAAGTATTGATGTATATATATGAAAAGAAAATAACTCATGAAAAGGCATTATACATAATATATTTCCCCGTTCCGCTCATATTTCATATTACCGCTAACTTAACGTATTAAACCCGTAAATTCCGTTTTCTCGTATATTATTAACTCCTTTATTAAAATACCCTGAAACCATAAGTTTTATAATAAAACTATGTATTTCAAAACATATCGCATATTCACAGATCACAAACTTTTCAATGTGCATGCACTCTCCCCGCATTACGATATGCAATTGCGATGGACTCGGACTCGACGCAATATATATCATAATTCAATGACATTTCACTTCCACCTCCATCCCAACCTCCCAGTTAAAGCATTACCCTCCGCCATTGTGATCTCCGATATGCAATGAGAACCCAGACACGATGCAGTATTAACCATGATATATTTTCCACATTACGTCCAGCCCCTATCGCATTCCTTTGCGATGGGCCTTCCTTCGCTAAACCCCGATTGTGATATGCGATGAACCCAAACCCGACATCATTTATCCACCCGAATTCATAATATTTCAAGTCTGTCATACCGTGTTTTGCGAAGGTTTTCTTTCTTAAAACTTTTTTTATGATTTAAACGAAGAATTAACCTAAACCTCCATTTAACCTCTAATCCCAGTTTTAAACCATAATAAAGCCTTACCGCCATGATTAATCATGAACCCCTCTACTGCTCTTTCCTCTTACCTCTGTACTACTCTTCCACTCCACCACCGTCTGATCCAATGCATTCAAATCCAATGACCTTCAGTGATTTCCGGTTGGCTCTCTATCCGAGCATTACCCGCTCGAAAAGTAGTATTCCACTGACCTCCCCTTGCTACATGTCAGGCTCAAATTATTTCGGGTGACCCCTCCCAAAACCGCTCTTGCCTCATAAAGCGGTGTAATGAAAACCAAAACCACCTCCCGCATAAAAAAAAAAATGACCACAGTTCACTTTGCGCCATATTTCAAAAAAGAAAGTTGTTTTTCCATTTAAACGAAAAAATCACCATTTTCCTTTGTTTCTCTTGTTTTCACAGTAAACCCTCCATAAGCCTCTGCGACTAATAAAGCCATTGTTTTATCTTCCGATACGCTCTAAACTCCTTCCAATATCCTTTCGAGCTCAATAAAGCCATTGATATCTTCCTCTGTCACCTATGTCTTCTTAACCATTTCTATGTTTTGCAGGTAAAAACTTCTGTTCCAGGCTTACAAAGACAAAGCCTGCATACAGTTTGAAGACAAATATGAAGATCATATCAAATTACTTTACCATGTGACATAAAATATAAAAGGATTTATTGTTGAAAAACACAATAAAAACCTGAAATGCACAGTAAAGATAAAAAGGAACACAGTAAAGGCTACCTAGCATGGTCAAAGGATATTCACAGAGTTTAAAGAGTATCAGATGAAAGATAAAATGAAGGAATCAACCAACATAAAGGATACAAACAATCAAGTAGCTTAAAGGGGAAATATCAAACAACAAAGCCAGCACAACCTGAATAAAAGAGGACAGCAAGAAGCAGTTCAATAGCTGCCCCTATCTTCTTACATGAAGATCTTTCCTTTCCTAGAATAAATCTCAATTAGTTTTAGGATATTTTCTTAGTTTCATTATTGTATAAATAACTCTCTTCTCGAGTTTTCAAGGGTTCGAAGTTCAAGATTCATTGTTCATTTCTTGTTAATTTGTGATTGTTCATTCTACTTTGAACCTGGTTGCACCTTTGAAGGAAACTTTTGTAGACACTTGATGTACTCAGTCTTTCTGGAACCTTAATACAAAGCAGAGGATTCTGAATTTGGTTTTACACAGTTTGTGTTATCTTGTATGTTTTTCTAGTTATCAATAATTATGTTTTTCTTCATATGCTTATGACTTATAGAGATATCTAGGTAGGAATAATTGTGCCTCAATTTATTCCTATAAGTTCCTGAAGTGATCATCTATTAAGAGAATGTATTAATGAACTTTCTGTTTAGCTAATCCCCTCTAATCAGTAAATCATCATCATCTTTTGTAAGCTTAAGTGTATTGCCTTGAATCTTTGGAACGTAGTTTAGAAGGATTTCATACTTATGATTGTTCTGTTTTGCAGTCTGGAAACTGTGATAATCATATTATTTTATGTCTTCTTCTCACCACTATTTGATCTATATCATTGTGTAAAGCTTTATAGCAGCCCTTTGCTGAGATATTAATATTATCCAAAGGATTAAGTATTTCAATTCTAAATCTGTCTTCTTTCATTGGTCTTCCAAAACTAAAAATAAACCAAAAACCCCAAAACAATTATTTTAGATTCTCTAGAATTGGTAGCTGACCTACTACTATCTCAGAGGTACAACATATAGAATGCTATTTTTAGCACTTCCATTTTTCCATCCACTACTGCTAAGATCAACACTAGCTGAGCTTCTATTTATAGCAGTGCTATTTTTAGCAATTCTATTTTTAGCATTTCTTGTTGCTATTTTCAACACTCCCTCTCAACAAGAAAGGGATTATCAGTAACCCCAATCATGTCTCTGTGGAACTCAAACTTGCATTTTGACAATGCCTTCATCAAAATATCTGCATCCTGTTCCTCGGTCGAAACATATAGCAACAACATGATCCTCTTGACCACACAGTCACGAAGATGGTGATACCGGATATCAATGTGCTTGGACCTGTCATGAAAAACTAGATTCTCCGAGAGTTTGATACAGCTCTGGTTATCATAATAGGTCATTGTAGGATCCATCATCTAACCAAACAATCCCACTTGAATCTTCTGCATCCAAATGGCCTCACTAGCAGCCATGTATTCAACCTCTGCTAAGCTAAGTGCAATTAATCTCTGTTTCCTGTTGTACCAGGAAACTGTAGCTGAACCAAGGTTCAAGATTCCTCCAGAGGTGCTCTTCCTATCTGATGGACTCCCTGCCCAATCCACATCTATGAAGCCCTAAAGCTTCACTCCGTCTGTCCTTTTGTACCACAATCCGAACTGAGATGTGCCTCCAAGGTATCTCAGCACATGCTTCGTTGCCATCCAAAACAGCTTGTAGGCTGAACCATAGCTTGACTCAGCTAGTTCACCGCAAAGCATAAGTCGGGTCGTGTGTTCACCAAATACATAAGTGAACCCACCAGTTGCCGATAAACAGTAGCAGCTACTACCTCACCTGAAGTAGCATCCTCCTTCCTCCAGTTCCCAGCTAGAGGAGTCTACATGGGCTTGCACTTCTCCATCTGAAAGCACCTAAGTATCTCATTGGCATACTTGCCTTAAGACACAAATACTTCACTATCTTTCTGCCACACCTTCATGCCTAGAAAGTAGTGCATAAGGCCCATGTCCTTCATCTCGAACTCTCTTGCAAGGTCCTCCTTGCAAGACTGTATCAAATGATCATCACCTGTCAAAATCAGATCATCAACATAAAGAACAATGATCAATGGTTTACCTTCTACCATTATGTGGTAAAGGTTCACATCTGCTTCACTCTTGGTTAAGCCCAAACTGGTGAAATAGTTGTTGATCCTGGTGTATCAAGCACGAGGTGCTTGCTTCAGCCCATACAAGGCCCTCTTGAGTCGGTACACATGTGACTCACAATTGAAGGTCTTGAAATCCTCTGGCTGCTCATTGTACACCTCCTCCTCAATCTTCCCATTAAGGAATGTTGTCTTCACATCCATTTGGTGGATCTTCCACCCCCTCTAAGCTAATAGTGCCAACATCAATCTAATCGATGAGTACCTTGCTATGGGAACAAAAGTCTCATCGTAGTCGATCCCCTCGACCGGTGAGAAACCCCGGGAAACAAACCTTGCCTTATGTTTCTCAACACTGCCATCAGCTGCCCGCTTTACCTTGTAAATCCATCTAGAACTCACCACTAACTTGCCCTGAGGCCTTGGGACAACATCCCACACACTGTTCTGGATGATAAAGTCATACTCCTCCACCATTGCATCAACCTAGACTGGTTGTTGCACTGCCTCCTCGAATGAAGAAGGGTCGGTATCTACACACTCCCCAACCAGGGCCATGTACCCAGTGTACTACTTGGGTGACCTCCTCTATTGGTGCTAAGAAGATAGTTGTCCAACATTCTCCCACGCATCCAACATCAACCTATGAGCTTCCCTTGAGTGTTTCCACCCATCTCTGGAAGTATCAGCATGAGTGGATGTCTCCACTCCTGGATCCTCTACATGCAACTGCTCTGCATCAATCTGAGGCTCCTCATCCTTAGGAACTAAAAGTTCCTCATCTGCATGCAACTTGAGCTCCCTCTCAAGTGATAAGTGCATGGCTTTCCGCTCGTCGAACTTCAGATCCCTACATACCATAGTCCTCTGGGTCAAAGGCAGGTACACCCAGTAGTTGTGGGGTGTATCCGTGTACCCCACAAGTATTCCCAACTCAATTGTTGGGTCTGGCTTCTTCCTAACATCTTTGGTCACAGGATAGTAAACTGATGATCCAAAGATTCAGAAGTGACTTACATTAGGTCGCTTCACGGAATAAGCCTCCATAGGTGTCTTCATCCACAGTATATGGTGCAGGCTTCTGTTCTACAAGTATACTATTGTATTGCATGCCTCAGCCCACAAATGCAGTGGTAGGCTTTGGTCATGCACATCACTCGAGATGCTCCCACAATTGATCTATTCTTCCTTTCGGCCACCCCATTCTGTTGTGGGTTATGGGGTGTCGTCGGTTCTCGTTTAATACCTTCTGCAGCGCAGAAGTCTTTAAACTATTGGGAGACATACTCTCCACCATTGTCGCTACGCAAGGCTTTTATTTTCTTTCCAGATTCTTTCTCTACCAAGGCATAAAACTCACAAAACCTTTATAAGGTCCGATCCTTTTTTTGCATAAAGTAGATCCAGCATCTACGAGAAAAATCATCAATAAAAATAACATATTACCTTTGTTTAGTGGTGGAGGATGTAGAGAAGGGTCCACAAACATCTGAGTGAACTCGCTCCAGGATTGCTCTAGCTCTACTATCTCAATCCGGAAAAGAAGATTTTGCATACTTACCCAAGGTACAACCTTTGCATGTAGTCGTCTGCTCAAGTTTTCCCTTGGGTAATCTAGTAGAAATCTGTTGCATGATCTTGAAGGCTCCATGGTGCAAGTGGCCTAGTCTTTTATGCCATAGATCACCAACATCTTGGCTCTGCACCATCTCAGCTTTGGAACTCAAAGTAGCATAGTCATCTACCTCCAGCTTATAGATATTCTTGACTCGAATCCCTATTCGCTTTGTCTGTCCAATACCGATATGCCTCAAGATTACATTTCCTTAACTAAAGACTACATCATAGCCTTTATCTTCTAGCATAGCAATAGACACAAGATTCTTCTTCAGACCTGATACATACTTTACATCAGTCAGGGTGAGGGGAGCTCCATGCTCCCTCTGAAACATAACCGTACCTTCACCTGAAACATGGTACTTTCCATCATCGCCCATCTCGATCCACATTTGGAGATCCTTCTCCTGCAAGGTACTGAAAAGATTCTTGTCACCTAACATGTGGAATGAAGCTCCACTGTCCAGGTACCACACACATCCCACCATGGATGCAACCATGCATGAGATAAGTGAGAAATCCAGCTCAAACTATGAGGCCAGTGCCTCACCATCAGATCCCTTCGAGGAACCCTTCTTGGGTTTCTTCTATGGACAATTTGTAGCATAATGGCCCACTTCATGACAATGAAAGCATCACACTTATGATTTTTCTATATTCTTCCCACCATGGGAAGAACCGGATTTGGGATGGGATGCCTTCCCTTTCCCTTTCCTCACCTTACTCACTAAGGCTAGATTTTCCTCATCATCTTGCTTCGATGAGGATCCATCTCTGGTGATTCTTCTAATTTCCTCCTACATTAGATCCGACCAAAGTCGTTCCCAATCTGGCAGTTTTTCTCTTCCATTAACTAAGTCTTGGTAGCTATGCCAGCTCTTAGGAAGACTGAGGAGGGCAAGACTCACCATGTCATCATCAGTGGTCATGATCCCTACACTTCCAAGCTCATCCTTACAGGTGGTGAGCTCGTTCAGATATGTAGAGATCGTGTCGCCCTTTTCACACTTGATCTTACAAAGATTATCTTTCAGTGCCAACTTCCTCTTATCATTGTTCTTCTAATATAAATCTTTCAATTTTTTCCACATTGAAAACGGAGTCTCCTTCCCATGGAGGCTCGAGACAATGTGATCTCGAACTCCCTCTAGGAGGATTCTCCTTGCTCTAGCCACACATTTCTTCCATTCCGCTAGTTGAGTAGCATCATTCCGCTTGGGGACTTCTTGATCAATGAAGTCCTTTAGACCACTATCCTCTAATACTGCCTCCATGCGATCCTTCTATGCTATATAATTCGAGCTACCATCAAGGGCATACTCAAGTCTTAAACCACTGAACGCCATAGGTGAAATTGAGATGTGATAAGAACTCGATTCCTATATTCAGGAACCAAATTTCAAACTTCTCCTTATTGTATATAGTTCTTTGCCTTGATCACCTTTGCTTTGATACCATGTAGAAATTCCCACTGTAGATCAATAGATTATGCAATAAACTAAAACACAATATAAGATCTACTTCTACAACACTTTGCGGAAGCTTAATTGAATTGAGCAAGATCAAGAGAACACATACAACTGAGAATGAGAAATCAATCACACATAACACAGAAGAAATAACCCGAGGAAAGCGTCAGCCTAAAACCCCAACTTTGTATTATCATACAAGTGGAAATATTTTTCAAGTTACTAAAAGAAGAAGCTCTCAAGCTATCCTGCTCTCTTTGCAATCAAACAATATAGCTCACAGACTGAATAGACATAATATATGTCCTCCTCAAGCCCTCCAAGCCTCCTATTTCCTTGCGCAATTTTTCTTGGGGTCCAATGATGTCACATGTGTGAATTGGCCTCATCACACTCACTAAACCTGAAGAAGTAACTACGCAATCCTCAAGGAAAGAATTCCTTCTGCATGCAAGGAATATTCACAATGGAATATTCTAGCAACTGATAGTACACTGCCCCTCCATCTGATCTCAACTGGGTCTCTGTCTGAACTGACATGCATGAGTTATTTATGAGAGAATACTCAGTTATCTGAAGTGTAGTAGTTACATGCATGCAAGCATTAACTAACTGAACTTACATTAATTCAACAAACTATTTGAATTAATCTAACTGGACTTGACTCAGTTAACTAAGTCAACTAATTACAACTCAATATTACAACTCATCCTTATCTCTTTAATTGATGGATAAATTCCTCAATTAATGGAGAAACTGTTGCATGTCCCCACATAGACTTCAAGTTTGATTTTCCTTAACTAATTAACTCAAGATGAATTAATTAATTAATCTATAAACTGTTTCTAAGATCAAATTCGAATTTTACTTCACTATTTTAGTTTAGGGACTGACTAAAATAAGAAGGTATCCCGAAATGCTATTTATAGAATTTTATTTTTAGCACCTCCATTTTTCCATCCATTGTTGCTAAGATCAACACTGGCTAAACTGCTATTTATAGTAGTGCTATTTTTAGCAATTCTATTTTTAGCATTTCTTGTTGCTATTTTCAACATATCCTCACACTTATCTAATTAATTCCTCCTTTAACCACTCAAAACATTAATAATTACATACATAGGAATCCAACTTCCTTGAAAACACCATACCTCCTATGTCTACTAAAATACAATGATAATTTCGAGTTAATTCTCCTGCATTACCAAGGACCGTGTGCATCAAATTGAATATTACACCTCAAAAATTACAATACACATAGTTCAATTGGACAGGACAAAAGTAAGGGTAGTTGGAGAAATAGCATCAGTTTCAATTAGGCTTTCCTCTAATCCAAATGTTTCACAAATAATCGATGTTCTAGTGGCTGATATCCCTAAATTTTATGGTTTAATTCTAAGTAGGAATTGGTCTAAAAAGTTGCATGGATACTTCACAACTGATTGGTCTCACATGTGGCTTCCACACAATGGTAAACCAAATCAAATTAGAATAGACTGAGAAAATTTCATGAAATACACAGTCAGTGATCTTGAGGGAAGCAATGAACCTATTGCCTTCACCAATAATATCATTTGTAATTACTCAGCCGAGTCATTTTTAGGATCTTTTAATGCTCAATGGTCCCCCTTTCCGAATGATGCTGTAGTGTCTCAAATAGAGAATTTTTCACAAATAGATGCTTCAAACTGTGTGAATATAGTAGATAAAATTGTGGATAGTTCATTATTTTGGACTCTTTATTTTGATGGTTCCAAATCTGAAGATGGTGCAGGTGCAGGATGTATTTTAATCAACCCGCAAGGAGAGAAAACCATGTTAACCTACAAACTTGAATTTCATTGCACCAGCAATACTGCGGAATATGAAGCATTGATTCAAGGGTTGTATAAAGCCATTGGCCTTAATGTAAAATATTTGCAAGTATATGGGGATTCTAAAATAATTGTTAAACAGGTAATAAATACAATTCATTGTGTGTCTGGGCACGTCAAACATTATCAATCTCTTGCCCAGAATCTTACTTCTAATTTCACTGCTTTTAACATTTCTTCAGTTCTTAGATTGCAAAACGCAAGTATTGATCTACTTGCTAATCTGGAATCCAAGCTTATACCATCTGAAGAATTTAGTCCAAATATATTTTCAATAGAGTTGGTTTTTAGGCCATCCATTCCCAATAATGTGACAAATTGGAAAGTGTTTAATAATGATGCGGATATAATCAATTACCTTACATCAGAAGGGTCTTATGAGGAACAAACCATAGATGAACATGATCATGATCTACAAATCAACCACAAACCAGATCAAACCGCAATTCTGAAGTCTGTAGTTAAGATGGAAGATCTCTATGATTTAAAGGATACGTTCAAGAATACTACCAACTCCAAAACTCAGAGTTCCACTCTAAAGTTTGAAGTGGTAAACCAAGGGTCAACTAAAAAACCTCAAAATGTCAACCTAGGTCTTGGTTTATCATCTATAGAAAGGATATCCTTCATTAATCTGTTAAATATGTATAAAGGTGTCTTTGCCTGGGATTATGCATATCTCAAGACCTATGATACCTTTGTAATTCAACATACTATACCAATGACTTCGAATGAAAATCCACTACAACAAAAGCTTATGAAAATTCACCCAAACCTTGAAATTCAAATCAAATCTGAATTGAACAAGCTCCTCAAAGCCAAAATAATCTTTCCTGTTAGACACTCAAAATGGGTATCAAATATGGTCCCTATCAGGAAAAATAACAGTGACATTAGGATTTGTATCGATTTTAGAAATCTAAATAGATCTTGTCAAAGGGATAACTTTCCTCTGCCTACTATGGAGAAAATATTGCAATTAATTGCAGGTTCCAAATTAATGTCTTTTCTAGATGGATTTTCAGGATACAATCAAATTCTTGTACATCCAGATGATAGATTAAAGACAACATTCAGGACCAAGTGGGGAACATACACTTATCATAAGATGCCTTTCGAACGCGTAAATGCAGGTGCTACATTTCAACATGCTATGGATATTGCTTTCAAAGTTATGATTAATAGATCAATCATTATTTACATAGATGACATCGCAATATACTCTAAGGATAGAAACAATCATTTAAATGACCTGAAGAATATTTTTGAGAGATGCAAGAAATATGGCATTTCTGTAAATCCAAAAAATTCTTATTTTGCTTTACCAGAAGGCAAACTCCTTGGATTTATAGTGTCCAAGAAAGGGATTTACATCGATCCTGATAGATTCCAAGAGATTGAAAAAAAATCCTCTCCCACATAACAAAAATACCATGCAATCATTCCTAGGCCAAATTAATTTTGTAAAAAGATTTGTTCCAAATTTTTCACATATTTTCCTACCCCTTCATGCAATGATAAGCAAAAATGCAGTCTTCAAGTGGGGTAAAGATGAAAGCGAATCATTTGAGTTGATTAAAAAAGCCATCATCAATGCTCCTTCTTTAACAACCCTTGACTTTCTCAAACCTTTTGTGTTATACACTTTTTCATCTGATACATCATATGCAATGGTTTTAACACAGCTGAATGAACAAAATATCGAGGCACCCATCTCTTTTTTCAGTTCTAACTTGCAAGGTGCCGAGTTAAATTATTCAACTATTGAGAAACATGATTTTGTTGTTTTTAAAACCTTTAAACATTTCAGGCCTTTTCTTCTTAAAACCCATAAAAAAATGGTAGTAGCTTACTTTGCAGTAAGGAAATTATTGATTCAGAGAGAAGTAGGGGAGAAAAGAGCCAATTTAGTTACTGCGCTTCAAGAGTACGATGTAGAAATCCAACCAGCTAAAATTGTTAGTGGCCAAGGTTTTTGTAGGATGTTGACTGGAGCCTCCCACTTATCAGCAAAAGAATACCAAGGTAATGAAGTGAAAATATCAGAGGTAAGCCTCAATGATGCACAATTGCAATATGTTGATTTGAAGTTTTATTTGAAGAACGGATATGCACCTATGCATCTCAATTATAAAACAAAGTGTGCTTTAAGGTTGAAATCAAATCAATATGAATTAATCAATGATGTATTGTTTAGAAAAATTATGATTTGCTATTATTAAGATGCCTAGAAAAACCTGAAACTGAAAAGGTCATGCAGGAATTACATAATGGACCTATTAGCGCTGCTATACAAAAGGATAAAAATGGATCCAAAAAAACACTCCCAAAGTCTACAAATCTGCTTAAAATCATGCCAAGGGATCCATGCACGCTGTTGAAATCTCCAATTTTGGTCAAAGGTCATCCACCGATTGAAATAGTTGCAAGAAGAGAGCCTTGAACGGTCGGCAGTGCACTATCGGGAGGCGGAAACACTACAAAACCATGAAAAAACCCACAGGCGTAGGCTTAAACGATGGTGGCATAGCAACCGTTAGATCTGGCCGATCAATGGTCCAGATCTAATCGGCGAATCACAATCAGCATACGCAGACAGTGTCAGTCGGCGTGGATAGGAGAGGCATTGTGATCGTGATCAGCGACTAAATGTGAATCGTCGATCGCGCGCATAGATCAATGGCCCACATCGCATCGGTGAGGAACTATGTTATTTATATAAAGGGGCTAAGGCACTGAGTGATCATCGATTGCGACCGGATCACATCGCTTTATCGCATCACTGTATCGCATCGGTAGATCGCATCGACGGAGGAAAATTGGCGCAGACAGTGTGCATTGAGCGATTGCCACTAGCGATGCAATGTGGACCGTCGATCGCGCGCACAGATCGACAGCCCACGTTACATCACTAGATTGCTATTGGAAAAAACCAAAGGGAGCCTTGGAGCCTTGCGATACGATAAGACCCGGACCCGATGGGTTTCTGGAATGAAATTGTTTAAATATTTGAAGTCCGGAGGGAGGCCTTTTTCATGTTTTTTCCTGTGTTTTTCAAGTATTTCTTGGAACAAGGGAACAAAGGGAACACGCCATCTGCGATAAGCGACAGTGACCCAAGGGTAGACCCGATAGACAATTAAACCATACTTGAGGACTTTTGGAGTCCAAAAGAAGCAGATTTGGCGGGATTTCTCACAGTTGCATCATTTCTCTGTTATAGCAGAAAGCAGTGCCCGTTTGTATTTAGAAGATAACAGAGGCCCGAAGACCCTTTCTATCACATAAACAAAGGATGGGAAATAATTTCCGGGAGATAGAGGCCGAGAAGCAATCATGAGCATCGACAGCACTGCTCAACCATTTCATGCTCCCGAAAGGACGAAGGTGGCCAGTATTTAGCACTCTGCGCAGTTAATCTTCAACCACCGCATTCAACAAGCAGAATGGCCGAGAATGAAAAGGACATGCCTCGAGCTGGTCATAGCATTTATCAGTTATGGATCTTGTTTCATATTACACTCTACTAGCTCAAGAAGGACAATAGAACATCCGAGAAGGTCAAATTCATTCGTAGACACTGTCAGATTGTAGCAGAGACCCATATTAGATATTTAAAGTGGTTGGTGGTCCATTATGACCCCTCCATGCATGGAACAACAGAACATTTTTGTAAAGAAACTCTATATATACCCAAAAAAGAGATGTGATGAATGTTGATGAATGTTATTCTGATGTAAGGTTCAACTTCTGGAGACTGTAACTACTGTGATACCTACAGTGTCTGGTCTTCATTTTCAGCTAATACAAGCTTCTTTTGTTGTTAATTTCTCACTTTCCACTTCTTCTTTGTTCCAGGCTGTGCCTATTATGCATTTGTCTTGAATTCTTGATGTTTGGCATTAGTGTGGAAATTTTGAATAATATGACACTTATTCACAGAGATTATCCTGATTATACACTATTGCACAATACATGCATAATACATAACCTCCTCTACGTTGATCATCAATTTAGCAGCATCAAAAACAATGAAACATCAGTCGCATGCACACATTAACACAATATGTATCCTCGGGAAAACATACAGCTGAAAAACCCCACACTATCTGTATATTAATGATTGAGAACATGTAACATTACATAGTACAATACTCCTCACAAGTACTCAATCCTATCTCCACCTGTTACACACAAAACTAGCTCAGATCTGATCAATCACTTCTCAAATCTCCTCCACTGCTTTGCCTGCCTCCACTGCACAATCCTGCAAGAGAATGAATGAATCCAAACTCGTTCCAAGTTCTATTTACCTTGGAAAATCACTCACACTGGAAATCACGTGAGCACAGGCTATATCACTGGGCATATGCAATTCTCATGGGCATACTCAATCCTTTGATTGTGCAAAGTCTCATGCACAACTATAGTCACAACTGATAGCAATCTCAACCTCTAACACCTGTCTCCACTGAACTGTACATGCACTGACATGCAACTGAGTTAACTGATGTATTCTTTAGTTGCATTATGAGTTAATAATTAGAGAATTAATTTAATCAATTAATTCACATCACTCATCACTAGTCTATTTGCAGTTAGACTAATTACAACTAGTTTAACAAAGTCAAACTGAACACAACTCCATCAACTCCACATCCAACTCCACCAAACTCAACCACATGAGTTCTAACTGATGTCCTGCATGCAATAGCTCAACTAACACATAAAGAAAGCATATTTCCTTCTAACAGCTGCATGTGCCACATCTATAGCTCAAACTGAAGTGCTCCAAGAGGATAAGATAATGTTTATAGTCCAAATATTATTATGAGACAATAATATTTGACTTTTCTATTTTTGACTAGCAGTCTAAAAATCGACTCTGATCACTCCTTCTGTGATCCAAAAATAGAAGTCCATCTATTTTTCCTAACATGACCAATCATCTATAAACAGCATACTACAACTCATAGACCATGATCCATATGTCTAAAAATAGACTTTACGCCATAATTTGCCTGCAGGCCCACTTAGTGAAGGCGACTTCTTTTCACTAAGCTCCATCATCTTGTTGCATTCTCAACAAGAATTTCTTGTTGCACACTTTTCAACACTCCCTCTCAACAAGAAAGGCTTCCTCTCAAACCCAATCCTGTAACTCTGGAATGTTCTGCATGCAACACATCTGCCTGGTCCACTTGCTCCAACAACACTTAGAACAAAAACACTCCCAACTGACCACTCTGTTGGGCTAGGAACATACTCTGCTGTTGAAGCTCTACCTACTACTGACAAGTGCTCCCTCTCTGACATCTACGCTACTGCAACATCTCCATGCATCTCGCATCATTGCACACCTCTCTGTGCCACCTAGCACTGTGCAAAACACTTGTGCCTCTCGTATTGTTGTAGCCTGCTAGCTATGCGCTGTCATGGGATTCCCTACACTGTCGCTCTCTCTGCCGCTCCATCCGCATCTGTCTCTACCCAATCAGTCAGTTCCTACTACTCCACATCGGGGCTCCCGTAGCAAGGTCTCATCCAAGAGGTTGGGTACCTCAAGGATCCTGCCCCTCCTCCTTGGGACAATCAATCCACATCACCCCACCTCCTACCTGGAGGTATGGCTGCATCCGATCCCTCAGCCCACCTAGCTCGAAGTTTCCCCCTATTGGAGGTCTCTGTATGAGTAGATGTCTCTACTCGATCTCCTCTCAGCTTCCCTTGTTGTGGCTGCTCCACAACCTCCTGAAGTTGTTGCACCAATCGTTGCTCCTCCACAATCATCTGATACTTCTTCTAGCTCTGTATGTTGAGAGGTAATATACACTCCCTCTCAACCACCAAGTCTCCATCAGTTGCCTCGCCGCTCAAGGCTTTGCATGCATCTACATGCAACTGATAAAGGTTCCTGACTGGAACCCCTATCTTCCGGGTTTCTCCAGTTGTCTTGCTGCATAGGAAAGCCTTTCCCTCGTTGAAGACAACATCATATCCCTATCTTCCAGAATCGCGATCGACACCAAGTTTCTCTTCAGTCCTAGTACATACTTGACATCGGTCAAGGTAAGGCGAGCTCCATGCTCCCTCTGAAAAATAACCATGCCTACACTTGAGACACTATACTTCTCATCATTACCCATCCCTATGAGTATCTGGAGATCTTTCTCCTCCAAAGTACTGAACAAACTTTTGTCACCGGTCATGTGGAAAGAAGCTCCACTGTCCAGAAACCAACCACTTCCCACCATGGATGAAACCATGCATGCGAAGAGTGTGAAGTCCAACTCAAACTGTGAAGCAAGTGAGGCTGCCTCACCTTCAAATCCTTCCCCGGATCCCTTGGACTTCTTCTTTGGGCAATTAGTAGTATAATGGCCCAACTCATGACAACGAAAGCATCTCACCTTCGACTTGTCAACCTTCTTCCCATCATTGGAATAACTGGATTCAGAAAGAGAACCCTTCTCCTTCCCCTTCTTCACCTTGCTCGCTAAGGCACAGTTCTCCTCATCATGCATGGATGAAGAACTATCTCTGGTGCTCCGTCTGATCTCCTCTTGCACAAGATCCGACCAAAGTCTCTCCCATCCTGGAAATTTCTCCCGACCATTGATAGAGTCCTGATAGGAATGCCAACTCTTCGGAAGACCAAGGAGAGCCAAGCTCACCAAGTCCTCATCATCAACAGTCACCCCCCCACTTCCCAGCTCATCCCCGCACTGGGTGAACTTCGTGAGATACTGGGGCATACTGTCTCCATTCTCACACTTAATGTTTCTGAGTTTATCCTTGAGCGCCAACTTCCTCTGGTCACCCATGTTTTGGAATAAATCTATCAACGCTTTCCACATCAAGTATGGAGAAGCCTTTCCATGCAGGCTGGACACATTGTGATCCTTCACGCCCTCCAACAGAATCCTTCGACACTTTGTTGTCTTCTTTTGCCAAACCACAGCTTCAGCAGTATCAGTAGGCTTTGGGACCTCAGCCTCTATGAACTCCTTCAGCCCTTTGTCATCTAATACCGCCTCCATCCTATCCTTCCATGCAATATAGTTCGAGCTACCCTCAAGAGCATACTCCAATCGCAATCCATTGAAAGACATTGCAACATTGACACCAAGAAAACAATGTTGCAAATTCGAATTCCACCAGCTCCAAACTCAACCGCCTTTGATCTAGAATTTGTGATAACAAAGTATTTCTCATACAGAGATTGATTGTATGGGCATTCACCAGATATCTCACCTTCCAAAAGAAGGATGAATCCAGAGGCTACCTGGCCTGATTACAGACTCTGCCTGAAGAAATAAGATGTAAACACTTTCTGAATAGTAGATCTAATGATCAACAGCTCTGATACCATGTAGAAATTTTGAATAATATGAAACTTATTCACAGAGATTATCTTGATTATACACTATTGTGCAATACATGCATAATACATAACCTCCTCTACGTTGATCATCAATTTAGCAACATCAAAACAATGAAACATCAATCGCGTGCACACATTAACACAGTATGTATCCCGGGGAAAGCATGCAGCTGAAAAACCCCACACTATCTGTATATTAATGATTGAGAACATGTAACATTACATAGTACAATACTCCTCACAAGTACTCAATGCTATCTCCACCTTTTACACACAAAACTAGCTCAGATCTGATCAATCACTTCTCAAATCTCCTCCACTACTTTGCCTGCCTCCACTGCACAATCCTGCAAGAGAATGAATGAATCCAAACTCGTTCCAAGTTCTATTTACCTTGGAAAATCACTCACACTGGAAATCACGTGAGCACAGGCTATATCACTGGGCATATGCAATTCTCATGGGCATACTCAATCCTTTGATTGTGCAAAGTCTCATGCACAACTATAGTCACAACTGATAGCAATCTCAACCTCTAACACCTGTCTCCACTGAACTGTACATGCACTGACATGCAACTGAGTTAACAGATGTATTCTTTAGTTGCATTATGAGTTAATAATTAGTGAATTAATTTATTCAATTAATTCACATCACCCATCACTAGTCTATTTGCAGTTAGACTAATTACAACTAGTTTAACAAAGTCAAACTGAACACAACTCCATCAACTCCACATCCAACTCCACCAAAATCAACCACATGAGTTCTAACTGATGTCCTGCATGCAATAGCTCAACTAACACATAAAGAAAGCATATTTCCTTCTGACAGCTGCATGTGCCACATCTGTAGCTCAAACTGAAGTGCTCCAAGAGGATAAGATAATGTTTATAGTCCAAATATTATTATGAGATAATAATATTTGACTTTTCTATTTTTAACTAGCAGTCTAAAAATAGACTCTGATCACTCTTGCTGTGATCCAAAAATAGAAGTCCATATATTTTTTCCCAACATGACCAGTCATCCATAAACAACATACTGCAACTCATAGACCATGATCCATATGTCTAAAAATAGACTTTGCGCCATAATTTGCCTGTGGGCCCACTTAGTGAAGGCGACTTCTTTTCACTAAGCTCCATCATCTTGTTGCATTCTCAACAAGAATTTCTTGTTGCACACTTTTCAAAAATTAGAGGGGCTATCATCCCACCTTTGTGTCAAAGTCTTGTTTATTTCAGTAAATGTATTATTCAAGTTTCTATTTGCTTAGTGACAGAGAGCTGTCATCCTATCTGTGCATTAAGAAACAGATTTGAAAATCTTTTTAACTGGTTGCAACCGGCCATCACAGGGTCCTGTGCATCTGCTAGTGTGGTCAGTCTTCTCCATCATCACACTTTGTTTAAACTATGAGTAATTGGTGGTTGAAAGCCTTGTAGTCTGGGGTTGTTCACCCATGTCTAGGGTCAATCATAGTAGGAATGGTTATCTGGCTTGAATATACAGCATTTCTTTCATTCATCCAACATTTTGTTGAATTTATAATGTTCGCGAGCATCACTGATATACAACCTAGGTGAGTTTCTTGGTGTGATAACATTAATTGTCACCGTTGCCGGGGAAAGGAAATCGAAGCTTAGCTTCCCTGGGAGATGACACAGTTCCATATTTTGATGATAGACAAAGTTTGGGCACATTTCTGGTTGTAATCATCTATCTAGCGACTCTACTGGAGGACCTACTTAGTGGCGACTCCACATTGCAGTTCTGGCTCAGTTTGTGAGACATACTCAAAGAAATCCTCAGAAATCACCAGCTGACCTAGTGCGTGACCCTGAGAAGATTATTAAATTGAAGAAAACATCACAGAAAGGGGCATCAGGATCAGGTAAGCCTAAGAAAATTCATGCATCTCTGAAAGATAAAGTTATAGCTGAAGATATACAGTTTGAAGATTTAGAGCCCAGCACTGTTAGTAAGGAAATTTCTTCAGAGATTTATACAGCCCCTTGTTCAGTTAGTTCCCCTTTGAATCTCAGTCCAAAGAAATTTTCCCATACAGTCCATAACATCCCATTGTCTCTGTCATCCATTTCATTGTTTCATACTAGTCAATCTGCCAGTGTTTTCCCACATATCCCAGTCATGGCAGGACAACAAGCACCCACGAGGATAGAAAGAATTGTTGCTGCTAGATATGGACCTTTGGTCTTGCCTGTTCCGTTGAATCCCATGCCTGTGGGAGAATATCAGAAGTATATGCCCAAATTCACTGGTACAGAGGGAGTAACAGCAGAAGAACACCTTGAAGCTTTCTATAGTTATGCTGATAACTTAGATATAAGTGAAAATGATGTGTGGATGAGAGTTTTTGTCCAGAGCCTTGATGGAGAGGCCAGAAATTGGTTCGGAGAATTAGCCCCTAGATCTATTGCTGATATTGAAGCTTTAGATGATGCATTTTTGAAGCACTGGGGAGATAAAAAGGACTTGCTGTATTATCATACTAATTTTGGTAACCTGAAGAGGGAAAATGGGGAATCTTTGCCTGATTTTAATAAAAGATTCAATCGTATGTATAATAAGATACCAGCTGAGGTAAAGCCTACCCCCACCTCTACCAAACTCACTTATGCCAATGCTTTTGACTCCGATTTCTGCTTGTTATTGAGAGAAAGGAGATGTGCCACTCTAGCTGATATGCAGGATGCAGCACTAGAGGTGGAATCTAATATTATGGCTGCAGAAAAGCTAAAAAGTCAAACTAATAGAAGGAGGCAGAGAGGTTAGCCTTCTACTCCATCTACATCATCTTCCGACCCCAAATTTGATAAAATGACTAAAATGATGGAGTCATTAGCTGCTAATATATCTAAGCTGGAGGTTGAGCAAAATTCAGGAAAAATAAGGCAGTAAAACACATTTGCTCCAAGGAATAAAAATCCATTCAGAAGAGCAAATGAACAGTTACAAATTATTCAGAGGGGTGAAGAGTCAAAGGAAGAATGGAAAGTTAAAGCTCCTTTCCAAAATGTAGTCATGGAGGAGGAACAATTCGAAGATGAGGATGATATTCATTGCATGGAAGATAAAGGCAGTGCTACCTTTTTAACAATAGCTGCATACGAAGAGTCATTGTTGCAGGACCAAATGAGTAGAGAATGGGACACAAAGGCTATTCTGCAGATTGGTGAACAACAAAGGTATAATCTAAGATCACAAGCAAATAATGTCAAGGAGAATCCTTCCCAAAGAGCTGCTGTCCAAACAGAGTTGCAGAATAACAGGAAAAGAAGACCAGCAGTTGACCCAGTCATCCTCAAAGCCCCAATTCTAGAGGTAAGAGGTTCTGATAAGTTACCTTCTTCTTACAGCTTCGAGTTAGAAGTCCAGAAGTTAAAAATATTTGTGCCTCTGGTAGAGTTGATAAATATTGAAATGTTTAGAAAGCCTATCCTTGAAGCCCTTGAGCTAGAAAACAAACAAACCTCCACTGACTCTGTTAATTTGCAAGATGATAAGCTTGTCATTGTGCTCAGCCCCATGATTGAACCTGTTAATAATAATTCTCCATATTTTTATGTCTCATTGACCATTCATGATAAAGTCCTCCACAACTGCCTGCTAGACACAGGGGCCAGCCACAATTTGATGCCTAAAGCTGTCATGGAAGAGTTGGGCCTTGATATCACTAGACCCTATCATGATTTGTTTTCTTTCAATTCAACGAAGGTGAATTGTCTTGGATTGATTAAATATCTGGCCATTACCTTAACTCAGCTACCCATGAAGAGTATGATGATGGATATTGTGGTACCAGATGTGCCTCCCAAGTTTGGCATGCTACTATCTAGAGGGTGGATTAAGAGACTTGGTGGGACATTACAGAATGATCTCTCTTATGCAACTGTCCCAGTCTTTGGAGGAGAAAGCAGGAGATTGTACAGAGAAGCACAGTTGGCATACACCATCAGTAATGAGAAGAATCCTACAAATCATCCCATATATGCAGTGGACACTGATTTTGGATAATGTATCCTTCAAATAGAAGAATCTCAGAAGGCTTCAATGCAGCTCAGGAAACCAATAGTTCAGGCTGAGTAAGAGTAAGGAAATCAGGTTTGGGAGATGTTCTTTGATGGAGCATGTTCCAAGGAGAATGCAGGAGCAGGGGTGGTGCTAGTATCTCAGAAATAAGAAAGCACAGAGCTGTCTTTTAAGTTGGCCTTCCAAGTCACCAACAATATAGCAGAATATGAAGCTCTACTATTGGGCCTCAACGCAGCAAAAGACAAAGGAATCAGATGCATAAAGGTGTTTGGAGATGCTGATTTGATTATTCAGCAAGTAAATAAAATATTTCAGGCAAAGCACCCAAGGCTGAAAACATACAGAGATGAGGTATGGAGAATCAAAGATTCTTTTGATTATTTCTGTATTTCATACATTCCTAGAGCCCAAAATCAGCTCGTTGATTCCCTTGTTGTATCTGCTAGTCTATTTATCCCTCCAATGCCTCCCAGACTAGTGTATGAAGTCCAAGTGAAGTATAGACCATCCTTGCCTGATAATGTCCAGCATTGGAAAGTTTTTGATGATGATGATGAGATAAATAGATTTCTGCAAGTCATTGATGAGTTTTCCGAAATGCAAATTGACCAAGATAATGAAGCCTTGTTAGAAAACCCCAAGTCCCAGCTTAGAAATAAAATTGGTAAAGACAATATTGTTCAGCTTCCCAGCAATCATATTCCTAAGGGTCTAATTCCTCTTGAGAGACTGTTTGACCAAAATGATGTGCCTTACAAGGCGGCCCAAAAAGAAGACAAATCTGCAGTCTGTAAGCATGATATAGGAAGTCCAGATCAGCCTAGATATGTAAATTTGTCCACTCATTTGTCAGCTGATCAAAGTGTTGAATACTGCAAATTAATGAGGCAGTTTGCTGATGTGTTTGCATGGGAGTATAGTGATATGAAAACGTATGATAAAAACATAATCCAGCACAAAATCCCTCTGGAGAAAGACACCATCCCTTTCAGACAGAAGCTGAGACCAATAAATCCTATGCTTCTTCCATTGATTGAAAAAGAAATCAAAAAATTGTTGGCGGCTAAGATCATAGTCCCTCTCAGATATTCAAAATGGGTGGCCAATCTAGTGGTGGTGAGGAAGAAGAGTGGAGAAATCAGACTGTGTGTTGATTTCAGAAATCTAAACAAATGCTCAAAGAAAGATAATTATCCCTTACCAAAGATGGAGCATTTGCTGCAAAAGGTCTCAGGAGCCAAAGTAATGTCTTTCTTGGATGGTTTTTCAGGCTTTAATCAGATTGTTGTGCATCCAGATGATCAAGAAAATACTGCATTCACCACTCCTTGGGGCACTTTTATGTATGCCAAAATGCCTTTTGGGTTGATGAATGCTGGAGCAACCTTTCAAAGAGCCATGGATATAGCATTTGTGGGAGAGAAGGATAAATTTGTCCTTATCTACCTTGATGATATAACAGTTTACTCCAGCAGCCATCAAAATCATTTGCAGCATTTGGAAAAAGTGTTTCTGAAGTGCAGGAGGTTTGGAATTTCAGTCAATCCCAAAAAATCTCAATTTGGTTTAGAAGAAGGCAAGTTGTTAAGACATGTTGTGTCTGCTGCAGGTGTTCAAATTGACCCAGAAAGAGTAAAAGAAATACAGACTTTGTCTGTCCCAAGATCAAAGAAGGATATCCAATCCTTTCTGGGTAAAATTAATTTTGTCAGGAGGTTTATTGCAAATTTTGCAGAATTGGTTAAGCACGTGACCTCCATGTTGAAGAAAGGGTCAGAGGTAAGATGGACTGATGTAGCAAGAAAATCATTTGATTCCATCAAGAAATCCATTATGGAAGCTCCCACACTAAGCAGCCCAAATTACAGCAAGGAGTTCCATATATTTTCATTTGCCTCTGAAGACACCATTGCAACTGTTTTATTGTAGGCAGATGAAGAAGGTTCAAAGCATCCAATAGCATTTTTCAACAAGAACTTGAGGGATGCTGAACTGAGGTATGATATTATTGAAAAACAGGCATATGCTCTTATCAAACCCTTGAAAGCTTTTAGAGTTTATATTCTGCATTCCAAGATAACTGCATATGTACCCTCTGCTGCAATAAAAGATGTCTTAACACAACCTGATGTTGATGGAAGAAGGGAAAAGTGGATTGAAAAGATGATAGAATTTAATATAGAAATGAAGCCCACTAAACTGGTCAGAGGTCAAGGTCTTGCTAAGTTATTGGCTGAAAAAAATTGCAAATCTTTGGATATTGATTTCCTATGCACAATTGCAGAAAATGGTCAGGCAAAAAGGGAAGAAACATCTGAACCACAGAGGAAGGAGTTAGTGACCGAGAATATAGCTTCTTGTAATTTGTATGCTGCAATAATTAATTTCTTGCTGAGGCTAGAAATCCCTTCAGGATTTACTCAAAGTCAAGCTAGAACTTTAAAACTTAGAGCAGCTAAATATTGCATCAATCAAAATCTGCTCTACTGGAGGGATCCATCTGGAGTGCTGTTAAGGTGTCTAGATGAAGAACAGTCAAAAGAAGTCATGCAGCAATTTCATTCCAACATGTGTGGAGGGCACCATTATTGGAAGACTACAGCCCATAAAATCCTCAGAGCTAGGTACTATTGGCCCACTTTATTTTCTGATGTATTTTCATTTGTTAAATCTTGTGACAGGTGCCAAAGATTTGAAGGAAAGCAACAGTTGAAGTCCCTGCCCCTAAAACCCATACAGGCAAAAGGACCTTTTCAGCAGTGGGGCTTGGATTTTATTGGAGAGATCAATCCACATTCCAGTGGCCAACATAGATGGATATTAGTAGCCACTGATTATTTCACTAAGTGGATTGAAGCAATTCCTACCAGGAAGACTGATCATAATGTGGTCATGAAGTTTTTGGCAAAAAATATCTTCAGCAGATTTGGTTGTCCACACAAACTAGTCACAGATAATGCAGCAGCTTTCAGAGAAAAATAATTGGTGGAAATGTGTAATTCAATGGGCATTAAACTAGTTCATTCCACCTCATATTACCCTCAAGGCAATGGTCTAACAAAATCTTCCAACAAGAGTCTAATAAGGATAATTAAGAAGTTGTTGGAGGATAACAAGAAGAATTGGGATTCCAAGCTCAAATATGCACTTTGGGCTGACAGAGTGACCATCAAAAGATCCACAGGGAATTCTCCATTCAAGCTGGTGTATGGCACAGAGGCAGTATTTCCGATTCAACTTACCCTCCCTGTGGAAAAATTCCTTCAAGAAGAGTAGAATGAGGAAGAAGACATGGCAAGAAGGATCACTGATTTGGCAAAGTTACATCAGATTAGAGAATAGCTGGTTGAAAAGGCTACAACACATGAGGAAAAGATCAAGGATGTTTTTGACAGGAAGACAAAAGCAAATAATTTTCAGGTTGGAGACTTGGTCCTGAAATGGGATGCAATGAAGGAAAAGAAATGCAATCATGGAAATTTTGATGCTTTCTAGACACGCCCTTTTATTATTTCACAGATTCAAGGGAACAACACCTTCATACTGAAAAGTATGGGGGGAGAAGTAGTTTTTGATGGCCCAGTTAATGGGCGTTTTCTCAAAATTTATGTGGTTTAAGGTCTTTTTGCCTTAAAAATTATAAATATTTTGTTTTATCAGTTGTAGTGTAGGATCAGTCAGACTCCATGCCCAATGGAACACTAGGAATTTTGCTAATTTGTTTTTTGTCAGGAAGGCATTGATCTACAGGTTCTTGAGACCTCACAGGGAGGATCTCATCCCTAGAAGGATCTAGTGTTAGCACTGCTATACAAAAGGATAAAAATGGATCCAAAAAAACACTCCCAAAGTCTACAAATCTACTTAAAATCATGCCAAGGGATCAATGCATGCTGTTGAAATCTCTAATTTTGGTCAAAGGTCATCCACCAATCAAAATAGTTGCAAGAGGAGAGCCCTTGGGGGGTCGACAATGCACTATCGGGAGGCGGAAACACTACAAAACCATGAAAAAACCCACAGGCGCAGGCTTAAATGATGGTGGCACAACAGCCATTAGATCTGGCCGGTCAACGGTCCAGATCTAATCAGCGGATCACAATCGGCATATGCAGGTAGTGTCAATCTGCATGGACAGGAGAGGCATTACGATCGTGATCAGCGATTAAACGTGAACTGTCGATCGCGCGCATAGATCAACGGCCCACATCGCATCGGTGAGGAACTATGTTATTTATATAAAGGGGCTAAGGCATTGAGCGATCAACGATTGCGACCGGATCACATCGCTTTATCGCATCATTGTATCACATTGGCAGATCGCATCGACGGAGGCAAATCGGCGCAGACAGGGTGCATTGAGTGATTGCGACCAACGATGCAATGTGGACCGTCGATCGCGTGCGCAGATCGACAGCCCACGTTACATCACTGGATTGCTATTGGCGAAAACCAAAGGGAGCCTTGGAGCCTTGCGATATGATAAGACCCGGACCTGATGGGTTTCTGGAATGAAATTGATTAAATATTTGATGTCCAGAGGGAGGCCCTTTTCATGGTTTTTCCCGTGTTTTTCAAGTATTTCCAGGAACAAGGGAACGAAGGGAACATGCCATCTGTGATAGGCGACAGTGACCCAAGGGCGGACCCAATAGACAATTAAACCATACTTGAGGACTTTTGGAGACCAAAAGAAGCAGATTTTGCGGGATTTCTCACAGTTGCATCATTTCTATGTTATAGCATAAAGAAGTACCCATTTGTATTTAGAAGATAACAGAGGCCCGAAGACCCTTTCTATCACATAAACAAAGGACGATAAATAACTTCCGGGAGACAGAGGTCGAGAAGCAATGTTGGGCATCGGCAGCACCGCTCAACCATTTCATGCTCTGGAAAGGATGAAGGTGGCCAGTATTCAGCACTCTGCGTAGTTAATCTTCAACCACTGCATTCAACAAGCAGAATGGCCGAGAAGGAAAAGGACATGCCTCGATCTGGTCACAACATTTATCAGTTATGGAGCTTGTTTCATATTACACTCTATCGGCTCAAGAAGGACAGCAGAACATCTGAGAAGGTCAAATTCATTCACAGACACTGTCAGATTACAGTAGAGACCCATATTAGATAGTTAAAGCAGTTGGTGGTCCATTATGACCCCTCCACGCATGGAACAGCATAACATTTTCGTAAAGAAACTCTATATATACCCAAAAAATAGATGTGATGAATGTTGATGAATGTTATTCTGATGTAAGGTTCAACTTCTGGAGACTGTAACTACTGTGATACCTGCAGTGTCTGGTCTTCATTTTCAGCTAATACAAGCTTCTTTTGCTATTAATTGCTCACTTTCCACTTCTTCTTTGTTCCAGGCTATGCCTGTTATGCATTTGTCTTGAATTCTTGATGTTTGGCATTAGAGGGGCTGTCATCCCACCTTTGTGTCAAAGTCTTGTTTATTTCAGTAAATGTATTATTCAAGTTTCTGTTTGCTTAATGACAGAGAGCTGTCATCCTGTCTGTGCATTAAGAAACAGATTTGTAAACCTTTTTAACTGGTTGCAACCGGCCATCACAGGGTCCTATGCATCTGCTGGTGTGGTCTGTCTTCTCCATCATCACACTTTGTTTAAACTGTGAGTAATTGGTGGTTGAAAGCCTTGTAGTCTGGGGGTGTTCACCCATGTCTGGGGTCAATCATAGTAAGAGTGGTTATCTGGCTTGAATATACAGCATTTCTTTCATTCATCCATCATTTTATCCAACATTTTGTTGAATTTATAATGTTCCCGAGCATCACTGATATAAAACATAGGTGAGTTTCTTGGGGTGATAATAGGACTAGCTGGAGGACATTTTGGATGAAACACAACAGCTCACAAAATCCTCCATGCAAGTTATTATTTGGCAACGCTATTCAAGGATGTGCATGAATATGAAATAAAATGTAAAACCTGTCAAACTGCAGCTAGAAGAGAAAAGAATCCAACATTCCCTTTGCAACCAGTGAACATCCAACAACCATACAAACAATGGGGATTATATATAATTGGTGATATTGTTCCTAACTCTTCCAAGCAGCACAAATACATCCTTACAGCTACTGATTATTTTACAAAATGGGTGGAAGGTACCCCCTAAATATAGCTAATACAGAAAGAATTATGGACTTCATTGATCAGTACATAATTACCAGGTTTGGTTTGCCCACAACTTTAATGTTTGACAATGCATCTTATTTCTCTGGAAATACAATGGTAGAATTTTCTTTGAAGAGAGGTTTTAAATTAAAGTATTCAGCCAACTATTATCCATAAGGTAATGGGCTAGCAGAATCGACAAACAAAAACCTCATCAAAATCATTAAAAGGAGTATTAACCAAAATCATAGGAATTGGCACAAAGCATTCACATTTCCTCTTTGGGCACACAGAATTACACAGAAGGCCTCTATCAATTCTTCTCCTTTTGCTTTAGTTTATGGAAAAGAAGTTTTTCTCCCCACAAACATAGAAATTCCATCTCTCGCCCTAGTGCAATTCATCGATGAAAACCCTTCCTCCTCTCTGCAAGCAAGACAATTCCAGATTCTTAAACTCGAGGAAGAACGAGAAAAGGCTAAAGCAACCCACTTCCATCATTAGCAAAGCCTCTTTTGATACAACCTCTACCAGTCATAAAACTTTTGAAGTAGGTGATCTAGTTTTTAAATGGGACAAAGCACACGAGGAAAAAGGTAAACATACCAAATTCCAAAGACTATGGCTTGGCCCTTTCCAAGTCATTGACAAAATTGGTCAATCAACATTTCTTTTACAAGACTTATCAGGAAGGACAGATTCCTTGCCCATTAATGGGAAAATTCTCAAGAAATACTTTTCCTAGAAGATAACCTCTTCTAATTTTGTATCATATTCCCTTTAAAAATTATTAGGAAAATATAGGTTAAGTAGTATTTTTCAAAATAAAATCTTTGATAATATTTTTTATTTTTCTCTTTTATAAGTAGGAGAAGTTAAAGAAATAATTAGGACATTTGGGTATCAAAGTAAGCCTGATTTCTTTGGAAAAACTTGATCTTGTTGAAATATTTATTCTACGAACAAATGCTTACCTTTACAAAGTATAGATGTGTTGTTATTAGTCAAGAAAAGAATCTTTAACCTAGTAAGGACTTTCTCCATATCAGTATCTTAAAACTCTATCATTATCATCTAAAACTCTTAAATGAGCCAATGATTCACCCCATCTAATAAAACCTTCCTTTTTCAGAGTGTAATTCTAAAATATAAAATACTTAGAAGATAATAAGTCTCATTACGAGCTTGTTTACCATGATCATAGGGAAATAATTAAACTGATATTACCAAAACTGCATACCAAAACAGGGTAATAGCCAATGATCTAATCAATCAAAGGACAAGGGGTCTCATCAAGAGCCAGCTTGTTCAATTTAGTTACAACCAGTGAGTGGCATTGTCATTATTAGGTTACCAAGCCTAGACAATGTCTTTTAAGAAACAAAAAAGAAAAAGGACAAGATCCAAATGAGATTGGAAGCAAGTGAATATCATTTTGAATTTTGAAGATTGCTTCAGATGGGAAAATGAATCATTGTTGGTTAAAAGATAACCTTGTCGAGGCTATGAACGCATGTTGGAAGCAATGGCTCTATCTGTGATAAATGAGTAAAAAACCAAAAAACTAATCTGTAGAAAGGCACCTGCTATATCTCTTTAAAATCTTAATATTTACTGGTGAAGACATTTGTATTTTTATCACTATAAAGGGTAAAGTAGTTGAATAAATAGGATGGGTAAGTGATTATGATTCTACAGAAATGTTGTTTACTTTATAATTCATGTAATTATTATTCCTATAACTCTTCTTACTTTGAAAGTTCTAGAAATTTCAGAAAACCAATCAGAGATAACTAGTTCTCCCAAGTGAATCGCCAATTGTTGTACTATGAAACAACCCCCCCATTTATATATAGTAATAGCTAATGTTAGACATATAAATGGGGACCCTTTTTAAATTTTTAGTTTTTAAAAAATAAATCATAACTCTAAGAAATTTCCTTGAAAAACTCTTAGAATGACCCAAGTTTAGGATACCCATTGCAAATCGCAAATCGCATTTTTCCATGTGATGATCATAAACACCTTAAAGAAATTGTGATATGCGATCAAACCTCTCGCTGCGACATATCAATCAAAACCCCTTAAGAAATCGCAATCGCATTTCACAAGAGTCACAAGTAAATAAGACATGCCACAATGTCATCCACCAACTATTTGTGAAATGAGATATTGTGATATCTGCAATCACATTTCGCATTATGAACAGGTAACGCTATATAACATTGTTTTAAAAACTGCGATGCACAAATCCAGCAGAAAGCGTGGGAAGTAACTGTGTTTTAAATATAATAATGAATGGTTTGACAGGGTAATTAATGTTTAGTGGCTGAACGAGAGGTAATGATTTTCCAAGTTATGGCTAGTTAATGTTGAGTATCTCATTTGAAATCCTCCCATGATTCAAATTCTTTTCACAAAGCTTTTAGCCTTAATCACCCAATATTGTTTGCGTTGATATATCTCATCCATTTTAGGCAAGCTACAAAAGATATGTCATTACGGAAGGTGATGCAGAAACAAAAAAATTAGAGCATTACAGAGTCCGAGCTCATAGAAATGTCTCCTATATTCTTTGATATGGTCTGCAGCACTGATGGGGGAGTAATAACTTGGGAGGTCATATCCAATAGGCTTGAGGATGAGCGTCCCAAGATTACTATTACAAGAGCAACATCTGACTCAATAAGACCTTCAAGACTCCAATTCAAGGATGTTGCATGCTCTTTGCTTCATAGGGTAGGAGAAAGAGAAAAAATTCTCCCATACACTGATATGATTAGGTGGGCGGTGGAAAACCTTACCATTGAAGATAGGAAATTCAAGAATTCGAGAATGGAACTCATGGGCTCGTTTAGAGTAGAGGACCTGAAGCAAATGTACCATATACTTGACCCTCAAGATATATGTGATAAGACATATGTGGCTAACTTCGCAAAGAAGAAAGAATAACCCCTCAAGATGGTTTAGGGCTAGAGAGTATTGGAGAACAAGTTCAAATTTGATAAAACAGGTATGTATCTTGTAGCCTCTTTGTAAAACCCCTACAACTATGTAACTGCTATGTTATGTAGACTATACGGGTTACCTAATAATGCTAAGTTTTCCATAGAATGGATTCCTCTGATTGATTCTTGTGTTAACTCCCACATTATGAATTGGTCCACCATCCTATCTGATAACCTAGCCACCATCATCACCGAATATTGATAGAAGAGATCCTCCTCTCCAGAGAACCTTCCTCCATTCGATTTTAGTGCCTACATTATGGAAATCGTCTGTTTCTGCACTAAATTTCCAATCATGGGTTGGAAATGGACCTTATTGTTGGAAATAATACTGAGGGGGGGGGGGGGAATCAGTATTATCTAGCAATTTACCAAATCTTCCTTATTTGATCTTTTGAAATATTCTTGCATATCAGTACCATAAAACAATGAGCATGAATAAAGAAAATAGACAGTCACACCAAAGAACACAAGATGTAAGGTGGAAACCCAATGCGGGAGAAAAACCACCTGCTGCAATAATGTCTCTATCTTCTTTCAAGAAATTCTTTTTACAATGATTTTGTACTGGTGCAGTCCTTTACCAGCACGCAGGCTGCAACCTGCAAAGAGCTACAACTCCTTCTTGTTTTCCAGACTTCTCCTGGAAGGGAGCTACAACCCCCTACTTCTTTTCAAAATGATCAACAAGTATACAACAGATACAGTCTACTACAGATATTAGATCAGTAATTACAGAAACAACCCAGAACACCTTATGAACAGAAATATACAGTTAACAGATCATCTTGAGACAGGGACGCATATTTTCTTTCTGTGGCCTGCGACTGGACGCAGTATACCTTATGCTGTTCTGCGTGCAGACGCATTGTTTCTTTTGCTTGTCTGCGACCGACGCACACATCAACACTATCGCGCCGCGTCTTTTGCTTCAGAGACGCACCCAATACCACAGTCGCGCCGCGTCCTTCGCTTCAGAGACGCACCTGATCCTTTACTGTACTGCGTCCCGGCGCACTTTCCCTTCACTGAATCTGCGTCCCTTTAGATATAGAAGATAAGAGGACTTCAGAACCAACCCAAACACTCAGATCCACAGATCTGATCATGCGCCATATAGATCGTAGTCCATTAGAAGATTTACCCTTAAAGATATGGACTAGATCACACCAAGAGATGATCAACCAAGATGATGCCTAATCCAAATGAACTCCTTTGCTTTATATAGGCAAGCTTCTCCCCAAAGCGTGGAACAATACCACGAGCCGACACCAGAGAAACACGCAACCGTCGGCTAGATACCACACAAGAAGCCCCCACGAGTTTTTCTCTACCTTGAAATGTGTGCACTGGGCGGACGCACCTTCTGAACGGCTGGCCGGCGTCCCTAGACGTGGGTTCTGTATGGAATACCTGCGGGGACGCGCTTGCTAAACAAAATTTCCTGCGTCCTTCTTGATTTACCACCTGAAGGCGTTTGCCATCAAGTACAACACCTGAATCATAATGCCAACAAACTCCCCCTTTGGACTTGATGGCAACCACATAAACTTTCAGCTTCATCATTCTCCCCCTTTGACATCAAGAGCAAAGGGTATGCTCCCCCTATGCTCATGCTTCTCCAAAATTGTAACCAGAAATCCATCATGAAGAAGACAGAGACATATTGCAGCTATTTCCAAGATCTCCTTCTCCATAATGCCAACAATGCATTATGTGCTCCCCCTGAGCCTATACCATCAATAGGAAGATGGTCAACAGTGAGATGATGCATCAACAACCCCCAGCTTTTGCCTGAGGTATTCAAAAGTGTCCCTGGGCAACGGTTTGGTGAAAATATCAGCAACTTGTTCCTTAGAAGGAACATACTCCAACTTGACCTTCTGTTCAAGTACTTGTTCCCGGAGAAAATGGTACTTGATTGGTATGTGCTTGGTTTTTGAATGCATAACCGGATTCTTTGAGATGCTGATTGCACTTGTGTTGTCACATAAGATAGGAATAGGAGGTGTACAAGTGATTTGATAATCCTGCAAAGTCTGCATCATCCAAAGAAGTTGGGTGCAACAAGATGCAGCCGCAACATATTCCGCTTCAGCTGTAGACAAGGCAATTGAACTCTGTTTCTTGCTGAACCAAGATACCAGTCTAGAACCCATAAAGAATGCACCACCACTTGTGCTTTTCCTGTCATCCACGCTTCTGGCCCAATCTGCATCTGTATAAGCATGAAGAGTGAGATCTGGATCTCTAGGATACCATAGGCCATAATTTTGAGTCCCTTGAAGATATTTGAAGATTCTCTTTACTGCTTGAAGATGAGTCTCCTTTGGATTTGCCTGAAACCTTCCAACTATTCCAACTGCATGCATGATGTCTGGTCGGGTACCTGTCAAATATAGTAGACTTCCAATCATAGATCTGTAGGTTGGTTGATGAACTGCTGCAGATTCGTCATTTGCACTGAGACTACATCCTGTGACCATGGGTGTACATACTGGTTTTGCATCTTCCATGCCATATTTCTTCAAAATTTGCTTGAGATACTTGGTTTGAGATAAAAGGATTCCTCCTTTCTTTTGTTGGATTTGCAAACCAAGAAAGTATGTCAGTTCTCCTAGCAAGGACATCTCAAATTCTTTCTGCATGACTGAGGCAAAGCTTTGACTCATAGCTTCTTCATTACTGCCAAAAATAATGTCATCTACATACACAACAAGTATTAGTAATTTGTCATTTTCAACTTTTATATAAAGATTGCTATCTGCTGAACCTTTTGAGAAACCTTGTTGATGAAGATATTTGTCCAACCGGTAGTACCAAGCCCTTGGAGCTTGTTTGAGACCATAGAGAGCCTTTTTTAATCGGCATACAAGATTTGGATCGTTTCCAAGAATGAAACCATCTGGCTGTTCAATGTACACTTCTTCATCCAAGTCTCCATTCAGAAAAGCTGATTTCACATCCATTTGAAATACTTTGAAGTTCTGACAACTTGAGAGAGCAAGAAACATTCGGATGGCCTCAAGTCTTGCAACAGGAGCAAAAGTTTCTTCAAAGTCTATTCCTTCTTGCTGTGCATACCCTTTACAAACAAGTCTGGCTTTGTTTCTAATTACTTCTCCATTTTCATTCAATTTATTTTTGAACACCCATTTTGTTCCGATAACATTCTTATCCTTTGGTCTAGGAACCAGCTCCCAAGTATTGTTCTTTTCGATTTGCTCAAGTTCTTCATCCATTGCTTTCACCCAACATTCATCTTTGCATGCTTCTTTCACATTTTGTGGTTCAGTAGAGGAGAGTAATGCCAAATAACTTGAAGCTTCTGCAACTGTTCTTCTAGTTTGTATACCTGCTTCCTTTTGTCCCATGATCTGAGATTCTGGATGGCTCTTTTGAACATATCTGGATGGAGTCTTTTCTTCTATTCTTGTTCTTTCTTCTGCTTCTTCGTGAGGTCCGTCTTGAAATTGTTCTTGCGGTTCTTCTTCTTCATCATTCTGTCTTTGAGGGTAGCTTTCATCTTCTTCAATGTCTTCATGATGTATTTGCCTAGGAATGTATCCTTTCTCATCAACCACTACATCAATGCTTTCAACAATTCTGCCAAGTCTTTTATTGTAGCATTTGTATGCTTTGCTATGTGGAGAGTAGCCAAGAAGAATTCCTTCATCTGCTCTAGGATCAAGTTTGCCAAGCTGCTCCTCAGTATTTTTGATATAGCATTTGCTCCCAAAGATTTTGAAGTGCTTTACTGAAGGAGTTTTACCACTCCAGAGCTCATGAGGAGTTTGAGTGCTGTTCACTCGAACATTTGTCTTGTTGAGAATAATAACTGCCGCATGTGCAGCTTCACCCCAGAAGGTTGCAGGAGTTCCTGATTCATCAAGCATAGCACGAGCCATTTGCTGGACTGTTCTGTTCATTCTTTCCACTACTCCATTTTGCTGAGGAGTTCTAGCTGTAGAAAATTCTCTCCTTATTCCATGTTCATCACAGAAATCGAAAAATTCATTTGAAGTAAATTCTCCACCTCTGTCGGATCTGAGGCACTTAATCTTGTGACCTGATTCATTTTCAGCCAAGGCTTTGAAGGATTTGAATTTTTCGAAAGCTTCATCTTTGTGCTTCATAAGTCCCAACCAAACAAACCTGGAGAAATCGTCAATAAATAATATCAAGTATTCCTCTCCTCTAGGTGTTCTTTTTCTGAATGGTCCACATACATCTGTATGTACTAGCTCCAGAGGCATACTGGCTGATCCTTCTTTCTCTGGAAAGTTAGTTCTAGTCTGTTTTCCAAACTGACATGATCTGCACATGGTGTTGTCAGGAATTTTGATATCTGGAAGATCGCGAACTGCCTGATATTTGCAAGCTTTCCTTATTTGTGAGAAACTTAGATGTCCCAATCTTCGATGCCATAACCAGTGCTCTTCATCCTTGCTTAAATAGCATTGTTGTTGTTCTTCATCAAAAATGTATAGATTATTTGAAGTTCTTTTTCCTTTGAGAACTGTTTTACCTGTATCAAGATCACGAACAAGACATCCATTTGATCTGAATATAACCTCGGTTCTTTGATCACACATCTGGCTTACACTTAGAAGATTATGCTTTAGTCCATCAACAAACAAAACATTTCCAGCCTTAACATCTTCTTTTAAAGGAGCAATACCTTTTCCTTTTATAGTTGCAGGAGTATCATTTCCAAAAGAGACTTTCTTTCCCTTTTCTAAATTAGAATAAGATTCAAGTTTTTCTTTATCACCTGTCATGTGCTTTGAACATCCACTGTCAATGTACCATAGATTTTCTTGTCCTTCTGCATAGAATGCTATCCCACATCTTTCTGTTTGAGGTTCCTTTATTTTCCATGTTTTGGTGCCTGAGGTTTGTTCCCTTTTTTGTTTTGTACCTTTCTTTCCGGAAACCTGCTTCTGCATTCAACATCTTCATGTCCAAAATTATTGCAAATAGAGCATTCAACTTCATTTTCAAGAGCTGAAAAATTGTTATAGGTCCTTTTTGTATTCCCTGTCATGCTTCTTTGTTTTTGAGCTTCCCTAGTCATGATTGTTTTATACGCAACACATTGGGCTGCTTTGTGACCAAAGTTATGGCAAGAAAAGCATTGTCCATTGAAGAAGTTTCTGCGATTATTGAATCTACCAGCTGACTGATTGTAATTTCTATTTTCATCTATTCTTGAACCAAATTGAGAAGGTTTTACCTGTGGCTGGTTGTGGCTTTTGTTCACCCTTAAGCTGGATTGCCCCTGATAGTTTGAAGTTTGTCCCTGCTTTACCTGATGATCTTCCTTGTGTTCTTGCTCATTTCTTCTTGCGGCATCAAGATAACTTTTTGAAGTGGAAGCTTGAGAAGTTTCTCCATTGTAGCCCAGACCTGTCTTATTTAGAGGAGATCGCTGCACACTGATAATCTCATTCAACGTTTCAGATCCTTTGACAAACTTGAGATTAATAGTTTTTGTTTTCTCAATTTCTTTTCTAAGACCAACAATTTCACCTTCTAATTTTTCAAGATGTTTTTCCTTTTCATCAATCTGAAATTGTAGAGTATCAATAATCATGTTCTTTTCTTCTATACATCTCTTGAGTCTAGTAATTTCATCATAAAGGTTATCCACATCTATAGCATCCTCATAATTGTCATCTTCAAATGCCATTAACAATCTATATTTGTTACCTTGTTCATCTTCATCACTATTTGATAAGCCATCGCTATCTTCATGGGTGTAGTAGCTTTTCTTATTTGTACCCTGTTTCTTGTTCCATCTAACTGGTTCCTTTCCTTTATCCTTATAAGAGCATTTTGCAGCATAATGACCTACTCTTCCACAAGCAAAACATTTGAAAGGTAGCTTACCTCTGAACCTTCCGGAACCCCTTTGAAGATTTCTGACAAAGTTTGATTCTTCTTCCTCTTCTTCTGGAACATGACATGCTTCATAGTGATCTTCTTTGCCTGATGCTTTAAAAGCAGCTTCCCTTCTATCTGATGGACCTCCCTTTCTCATTTCATAAGCAGTTAGAATTCCATGCAGCTGAGACATAGTGAGAACACGGAGATTTTCCTTTTCTTCTACTGCAGATACTTTAGATTCAAACTTGGGAGATAAAGATCTTAGAATCTTTTGAACTACTATAGTCTCTTTTATCTCTTCACCCAAATTTTTCATACAATTAACAATCTCATCTACTCGAAGAAAATAATTAGCCACACTTTCATCATTATACATCTTGAGAGTCTCATATTGAATCCTGAGAGTTTGAAGTTTAGCTTCTTTTACCTGTTCATCTCCTTCATAGCTAGTGATCATTTTGTCCCATATCTCTTTTGCTGATTTGAAGTGCATGACCTTCATGAACTCTGTTTGAGATATACTTCCTAATAGAGTGCTGACTGCTTTTGCATTTGTTTCATACTGCTTTTTCTCAGCTGGATCTGTAGGAGTAACTGAAGGAAAGGCATAGCCTGATTCTACAATGTTCCAAACTTCTGTACCAAGAGATTGAAGATATGCAGTAACTCTTACCTTCCAATAATTGAAGTTTGTTCCATCGAAGACGGGTGGCCTGATTGATGCTTCTCTCTCGTAGTTGCTCATGATGAACGATCTACCTTCAAGCGATCAAGCTGTTCTGAAGGACCTGCTCTGATACCAATTGTTGGAAATAATACTGAGGGGGGGGGGGAATCAGTATTATCTAGCAATTTACCAAATCTTCCTTATTTGATCTTTTGAAATATTCTTGCATATCAGTACCATAAAACAATGAGCATGAATAAAGAAAATAGACAGTCACACCAAAGAACACAAGATGTAAGGTGGAAACCCAATGCGGGAGAAAAACCACCTGCTGCAATAATGTCTCTATCTTCTTTCAAGAAATTCTTTTTACAATGATTTTGTACTGGTGCAGTCCTTTACCAGCACGCAGGCTGCAACCTGCAAAGAGCTACAACTCCTTCTTGTTTTCCAGACTTCTCCTGGAAGGGAGCTACAACCCCCTACTTCTTTTCAAAATGATCAACAAGTATACAACAGATACAGTCTACTACAGATATTAGATCAGTAATTACAGAAACAACCCAGAACACCTTATGAACAGAAATATACAGTTAACAGATCATCTTGAGACAGGGACGCATATTTTCTTTCTGTGGCCTGCGACTGGACGCAGTATACCTTATGCTGTTCTGCGTGCAGACGCACTGTTTCTTTTGCTTGTCTGCGACCGACGCACACATCAACACTATCGCGCCGCGTCTTTTGCTTCAGAGACGCACCCAATACCACAGTCGCGCCGCGTCCTTCGCTTCAGAGACGCACCTGATCCTTTACTGTACTGCGTCCCGGCGCACTTTCCCTTCACTGAATCTGCGTCCCTTTAGATATAGAAGATAAGAGGACTTCAGAACCAACCCAAACACTCAGATCCACAGATCTGATCATGCGCCATATAGATCGTAGTCCATTAGAAGATTTACCCTTAAAGATATGGACTAGATCACACCAAGAGATGATCAACCAAGATGATGCCTAATCCAAATGAACTCCTTTGCTTTATATAGGCAAGCTTCTCCCCAAAGCGTGGAACAATACCACGAGCCGACACCAGAGAAACACGCAACCGTCGGCTAGATACCACACAAGAAGCCCCCACGAGTTTTTCTCTACCTTGAAATGTGTGCACTGGGCGGACGCACCTTCTGAACGGCTGGCCAGCGTCCCTAGACGCGGGTTCTGTATGGAATACCTGCGGGGACGCGCTTGCTAAACAAAATTTCCTGCGTCCTTCTTGATTTACCACCTGAAGGCGTTTGCCATCAAGTACAACACCTGAATCATAATGCCAACACGTATAGGACCCCTACCCTATACATCTCAGCCATAAGAAAATTTGGGAATCCCATTATATTCCTCATTTCTATAAAATATGTCGTGTTGTTATTTTTCCACTGCATCAATTGATTTACAATAAGAAAGCCCCCAAGTTTTCCCAAGAATCTGCTATAGACCTTCTGGCTGTCGGAAAATATTTTTTTTAAGAATGGTTCACCTACATTAGGGTTTTTGGTAGCAGAGCAGACCCACATGTCCTCCCTCCGTATGTTTGTGATAAATTGTTAGCAAGAGAAATAGCCCACCAGACTGTGGGAAAAGGCCTGGCCAAAGTTCTCAAAGAAAGCAAGAAGTTATTATGGCCATCTTTTCCTATCAGGTGCGGTTCTTTTTCCTTAGCAAATTTTAATCATGCAATAAAGGAGTTAGTAGCCCTAGAAAGTCTCAGGCTCCACACTTTGCCCAAAATGAAATTTGATCCAGACAAGATAGCATATAAAATCACCACTTCAATAAATATTAAGCCTTATAACCACGAGGCTAATAATTTTGAAGACCTTTTACAGTCGGCTCAATCCTTAGAACAATCATTCGAATGGGAAAGGACAAATTTGAGTCCTAGATATTTTGAGAGCTTTCAAGAGTTCAGAAACAAAAGGCTTGAGGTAATCCCACTACATTTGTTGAAAATCGAGGACAACCCTACCCCTAGTGTGACTGTCAACAGTGAGGGACCAGATTCTCCCTTAGAGTCTCATGCAGATACAGTGAAAATACTGAATACAAACAAATCCCAAGACATCGAGTCTACTTTAGAATATAGCAGTAAATCAACTGAAAAGTAGGGTATGAGTACCCCACCCAAAGATATTGTTTCGAAGATCAAAAGCAGCAGTCTGAAGCATGAGTGGGATCAATTCAATAAGAAACTACAAGACACTCCCAAGAAAACAGATGCCCAAGAAAATACGAAGTATCAAACTCCTCTGCATGTTCAGAAGAATACAGACTATGAACTGATGGATGAGAAAGCAACGACGTCTCAGCAGACTGAAATCATCCTCACTCTTCCCACATCGGAAATTGTCTTGAAGGTGACTAAAATACCTCCTCTTGACGTTCTCGATAGCTCGCTACACAAGGCTATAGTAAGGAGACAGAGGAAAAGGAGAAGGATTAAAACACCTGAACTCCCACCTGGGAATGAGAAAATGGACATAGTTTGGAAGGACACCCCTTCCAACCCAACTGAAAACTTGACTAGATTGTCATAGTTTATGGGAGCATACGTAACTACTACCATTGAAAAAGCTACTGAAATATTTGTTTTGTTGAAAGAAAAAGAAGAAAATATTGCACATCTCGAGTAGAAGCTCGAAACAGAGAGGGCAAGTGTAAATAAGCAGGCTTTTGAATAGCTAGCCCAATTGTAATAGAGCATGGAGGTGCTGAAAGTAAGCTAGAAAGCAGATATATCGACCAAAAATATGCAACTCGAAGGCTTGCAGCAAGCCATGGAAAGATATAAGGATGTTCCTACTGTCGAGGAATTCATTAAAGAGGTGCCAGAGCTTAATTATCTCTTATTGAAGCAGCAAGAACAATTTTTCTAAAAGATGTCACATATTGCTCCTTATCTGATCACTAGTGACCAGCTAACGGATAAAGCAATTGACCAGAGAACTGAGTTTATTGATCTGAACACAAGAATCTCAGAATTCATCGAATGGCAAGAAACAAAAGATGGGAGGAAAGCCAATCTTCCTAAGATTGAGGAGACACACAAGGACATTCTTTTCACAGATTGGGACGCAAGGATCAAACAAGCCAAACTAGCAGTGGCAAGAGCGATCGGGGTGTCAAAGAATATAGTAAAGGTAGTAAACCATACTTTGTTTTCCACCAACTTGGTTAAAGAAGGCAACCTAAAAGAAATGTCTGATTTGAACGACTTTCATAACAGATGGAAGGAAAGAGCAGAAACTCAAGGGGAAGCAATCACAAAATTGGCAAAGACTGATTGGGAGCTGTATTGGTAATACCTCGTCAAGCCACACAGTCAAATCATGACCCTTAACTACTCTTTCCATTCAACTCAGCAGATTATGCCACCTCTCACAAATGCAATTTTCACAGGACAAGTCAGAACACATTTCGAGGCACCTCCTCAAGTCAAACCGATGGCCGATATATGTGATTTAAAGGACAAGTTGGCAGACAGCAAATTATCATCATAGCCTTTGCTCATCAAGCCACTTTTTATTTTTAGAGTTAGTTAACTAATTAAGAGGAAGGTTGTTTGAAACCTCCTCAATTTTTTGTATAATCTATTTTTGAACATTACTTAGAATAGTATTTATACCCTTCTCATGCATTTAGAGAAGGGTCCAGAATTTTATCAAAAGAATTTGCAAATAATGCACTATTGTAAGCTTGTGAATGCTTTGGTGAAATTATGGAACATGATTGTTTCTTTTAAATATCAAACTACTTTCTTTTGTTGATGCACTTTTGTATACTTGGAAGATAATTTGATCTATGTCATTAGTCAAATGAGCACAACTTCACATATATGGTACTTCTATATTATATGATTAGACTTGTTTCTGTTTAATTAGTGACAACACATTATTTTCATGAATTGTATATGAGATATGTTTTTTCTGTTAAAGAATTATTTCCACTATTGTGTGATGCCTAGCTGAGATTTTATATATATATATATATATATATATATATATATATATATATATATATATATATATATATATATATATATATATATATATCATCACATATGCGATATAGTTTATACATTTCTTTGACTAACTTGTTTTATGCGTGATTGATCTTTATTATCACATGTCAAGAAGATATATTTGTAGATCGCATATTATACAAAAATACCCATGTTTATTTTAGATTAAGTTAACTAGAGATTTTCATGATAGAATAGGTCATTCGAGTTATCAGTATTCTATTGCAATCACTCGTAAACCACCCACTCTCATTTTAAAACCCATATTGGGAAACGGGTCCCATTATCCCCAGTCGGAGCCACCACTTTAAATAGAAAAGGAGTTGTCTTAAGGTCCAGACCAGGTGGTTATCCCCCATGTTGGAGCAGCAGAAATCTGAGGCTTCAACACACCCATGTCCCACTGCTTCAACTAAGACCCATGTCCAATGTCAATGCATTGAACTTCTTGTACGACGCTACATTCTCATTATCACCTGCATCCTCAGGTCTTCCTTGCTTATTAGATCACTTTCCTTTAGTATTCTCATTACCTTTCCAATCATGCTTAGACTCATATTTGCAATTTTATTGTTCATAACAATGCTTCAGATTTCTGATGGCTTCCTCCATTGATATAGGATCATCAATCTCAATCATGTTTCTAAATGCTACTGGAAACCCACTAATGAAATTTTGAATCTTTTCTTTCTCTTCCTTGAGGTAAGGAGAATACATTAATAGATCTAAGAATCTTCTAGTGTGCTCATCATCAATCATAGAACCCATCTTCAACTCATAGAACTCCTTTTCCTTGTCATCATAGTATCTTTCAGAGAGATACTTATTCTTTAAAAGTCTCTCCAACTCATCCCAAATCATCTCCTCTTATTTAATGTCTTTGACATTCTTCAAATATTCCCACCAGATAGTTTCTTTCCCTTTCAGACTGAAAATGGTTATCTTGGCTTTCATGTTCTTCGAATAGACATGTAGTTTGAAAAAATGTCTTCATCCAAAGTGACTACGATTCTACATCTTATGGCCCCTTCATCTCTCCATCAAATGTAGGAGGCTTAACTTTCTTTACCTCTTCTGGAAAATATTGCTTCTCACTCCTCCTATAGGGATGATGGTGGTGATGTAGATGGTGTCTCTTGGAACCAAAACTAGAATGAGATCAATAATTACTACCCCTCCTATCAGGTGTATCCAAAGATCTATCACCTATAACTGTGTCCTCTCTATCCAACCTGTGTCCTGATCAAGACTGGCTACCATATACCCCATTAGTCCTTTTCTCTTGTCCATTATTGATCCTTAGTTTCCCCTATCTATGTAGATATCAAAGAGTATAAAGGATGAATGCATTAGCCTCTTCTTTCTTTTCCTGTGCTCTAGCAACCATTTCCTATTCCTTAATCAGCCTACTATTTTTTACCTTGAAACTTTTGATCTATGCCTTTAAACTTCTCAATGTACCTGTTATATTAGGTGAATACTCATCTCCCTTTTGCATATCTAATATGTAAGGAGAGTCACGTGAACTGTATTGCACCATTATTCTCCTCATATTTGGCCTTTTATCTCTTGCCAACATACCATGTTAGATAAACTAATAGAAACATAATCAAATCAGACCTCAGTGTATCTCAAGGGAGGATATCGCATATGCACAAATCAGTCCAGATTAGCATGATATATATATATATATATATATATATATATATATATATATATATATATATATATATATATATATATATATATAATGACATCAACATATCAACACCATGCATGATAATACATAATTGTAACACTACATGATGACCATAGCCACTATGATGCATGCATAGTAAACACATATACAACTAAAATGCATACATGATTGTATGCATTTACTGGAGGTACAACACTACAACCTTGATCTCATACCACCTTGCGGTATCATATATCACCCAAAGAGAAATAAAATCGCTCTGGTACCACCCTATAGCCACCACCTCACCCCACATTTACCCACTTTAATCGGCCTACCAGGGTAAACATGAGACAATTTCTATATGATATGACCCGACATCTAAATTATAGCTATGGAAGTGGTTTCAACATATCGAGAACTTAAAAACATCCCTCGATAACTAGAGACCACTCAAGGGCCTACTAACCACCCAAGGTGCTCAATCCCTATCTTGGGATATTTTCACTAGAGGAACTCCCCAACCACATGAACAACATAGCACGTATGTGGTTATGAGGTCCCAACCACATGCATATACTTTCCTCCATGTGATTATGGCCTAAACTTCCCATTTTTGTGCCAACGATTCCAAGATTTGAGCCATATTTTAGGCTAGCCTCCAAACCATTGCCCAAAACTGCCTATCACTTTTCCAGAATCATAATTAACATGAAGACAATGACAAACATTTAAACTTGAAGCAATAACTTTACCCAAAGACACCTAATTTTATAACAAACCTTTTTTCAAACATATGACAAAAAATGTAATTTATAGCTCATGAATGCATATCTGATCATAAACTAATAATATTCATCTGAGGTTCACTGAGAAGGCTCCAAGCCCTCCTTAGCTAGTTTCAATAACACTTTTTAGGCCATGCATTCATCAACAATTCAAATACTTATCAAAACGTGACAGGAACCACCGATAGAATACATCATGTAACAAACATATAACTAGCATATAACTAGAATGGAAACCATGTAGAATCAGTCATAAGATCAAAAAAATAGTTACTACAAATTCTCATAGATCGCAATAGGAAAATATATCATATTAACATATGAAAATGCCAACCAAGTTAGGGACCTATAGGTACCACCTGACCATAGATTGGGCTTAACCAAATCTCTCTTTCAGCCAATCACCCTTGCACCATATTCCAAGCATGAATGTGAGATATGATGGGTTAAACAAAAAAAACAAAACCATGGATTCCATAGGCAAAACCACCTCAAGCCTCAACCACAATGATTCAACCTCTATGGTCTGGAAATCATTAGCATCAACTAGATCGATCTCCACCCAATCAATCCAAGGCTACAGGAACTAGTAACTCAACCCACAACCTTCTAAGGCTCCAGAGTGTTTGTTCCAACCGTGACATCATGAACTAGTAACTCAACTCACCAAGGGATCCATATCGTTTGTCCCAATCCTCGACTTCAAGAACTGATAACTCAACCCAAGCTGATATGGGGCTCTAGAGCATTTTTTCCAACCCACATCCATAGGGAACGTGTGTACCAATCCAAAAATCAAGTGGGAACCCACAACACCATGGTTATCTAGGAAATGAAAAGGCAAGGCTAAAACCACTGTCAATCCAGGAAAATCTCCATGCCAAAGAAAACACATAACCAAATAATCACATGTATATACCATGCATCCAAAAACCAACAAGGAGATCAAACATGCAACATGTTACCTGCCAAGAAATCTAGTTGTAGTTGTTGATCCTACTATCTCCCTGCGCTTCCTTGATCTCCTTTTCTTTCCCTTTTCTTGCTTTCTTTTCTTCTTCCAAATTTAGGAAAATACTAGAGTTCTCCAAGCATGCTCCAAGAATGATCTAAGTGCATAAGAGTGTATGAGAGAGAGAATTGAAGGAGAAAGCCAAAACTATTTCTGTGATGCCCTTTTATCATTGATGCCACTATTTTCTTTACATAAAAAATCAACCAGGGGTTGTTACAAAACCCTCCCCCTTGAGGAACATCGTCTTCAATGTTCAATGATGATTTTAACCAAGAAAACATATTTCCCATGGAGCTTTATAACACAACTCGATGCAACATTTACATCATACAAAATTGTTAAGACGATTAACACCATTCTACTTATTGGAGCTTTATAACACATCTCGATGCAGTATTTAGAACATACTACATATTCAAGCTTTATAACACAACTAATTGTAATTTCTATAATACAAATATGCATATATCAACATAAACCAAAATACACATACCAACACATGTGCTCAACCAATAAAAATTTATGATCATCCATCTCCCATGTAGCCTCATCGGGCCAAAAGTTCTTCCACCACACTTTAACTTGCTCGAGATCTTGGTTCTAAAGCATGAGTTATTTTGGCTATAAAATGCATTGTGCCTCTGGCTAGAAACTTCCCTCTAGTTCCACCTGCAATACAAACCAATCAATCACATGATCAACATATTGGACATATATCTTAAACAATGAAACATGGAAAACATCATGGACTTCCATTGTTTGCGGTAGCGCAATTCTATCAACCACTAGTCCAATCCTCTCAATGATCTCAAAAGGCCCACAATATCAAGGTTCCAACTTGGCACATGACACAAACCTCAAGGATCTCCTCTTGGGCTTCTTGTGTAAGTACACATGCTCCCTAACCTAAAACTTGTTAAATTCTCTACACTAATTTTCATAACTCTTCCACATACCCAATACTTCCTTTAAATTCCTTTTGATTGACCTGCATCTCCCATTCCCTCTCAGCTAACATGTTTGTCCCAATCAGTACCTTGTTCGCTAGATCACTTCAACTAATAGGAGTATTACAACTCCTCCCATAAAGAGCCTCAAAACAAATCATCCTCAAGGATTCCTAATGCCCATTATTATATGTGAACTCTACCAGTGGAAGATACTCCTCTCACTTCCTCTGTTGATATATGGCATACATCCTCAACATGTCCTTAGGAAACTTGTTGACCATTAGGAAACTTGTTGACCATCTTTGTCTGTCCATCTATCTGTGGATGATAAGTTGTAATGAAAGATAACTCTTTCCCCAAGCCTACAAACAACACTTGCAAAACCTAGAAGTCAACTTGGCATCTTATGATCTTCTTGGGAACACCATGTAATCTCACTATCTCCCTAATGAATATTGGAGCTACCTCACTAATTGAATTAGTAGACTTCACTACAATGAACTTAGCTACCTTGCTCAACTTCTCAACCACAACCATGATGGAATCATGTTGTTTCGATGTCCTTGGTAAAACTATAATGAAATCCATGGAAATGAACTCCCATTTCCATTTTTGAATTAGAACAGAATGCAATAGACCTACTAGGTACTTACACTCAAATTTCACTTTCTAACAGTCCAAACATCTAGCAATTAACTCAACCACCTATTTCTTCAATTTCGGCCAATGATAGAAATTCTTAACTACTGTCAAGGGACTATGATATCTCAAGTGACATGAATATGGCATGACATGAAATTCCCTCAAGATAAGCTTCTTAAGCTCACTTTCATCTAGAACATAAATATTGTTCTTGAATTTGACCAAGCCATCTGTTGTGAGGTGATGCTCCTCATCCCTATCACCTTCACCCTGTTGTAACAATATTTGCTTCAACTACTAGTACATGTCATCATGTTTCTCTACCTTCAAGATGTGCTCCTGAAAGTCTATCCCATATGAATTCATAGTTGAAATGTGATTCACCTGCACTCTCCTACTGAGAGTGTATGTAACCTTATTCTCCTTTCCCTTAATGTACTTGATCTCAAAGTCAAACTCATTGACGGTAGCCAACCATTTACCTTTCTTGGAATTCAGATCGGGTTAGTCAAACAAGTACCTCAACCAGTTATGATCACTCATCAAAATAAACATCATCCCAAGAAGATAATTCTGCCACATCTTCAGTGCATGAATGATAACTTCCAACTCAATCTCATGAGTCACATAGTTCCGTTTGTTCTCATTCAAATTCCTTGACTCATAGCATACCACTTTCCCTTATTGCATCAAGACACCACCATGTCTTTCCTTGAAAGCATGTGTACATACCATGAACTCTTTACTTGGATCTGCAATCTTCAATACTGGAGAATTTGTAAGAAAATGCTTCAACTGCTCAAAGCTCGCTGCATACTCCTCTGTCCATTAAAGCTTCTTCCCTTTTCTCTGGAAAGATGAGATAGGATAACCAATATTTGAGAAGTTCCTGATGAACCTCCAATAATAACCTACAACTCGCATGAATGATAATAACCTGAGTACCAATCAGAAAATCAACTCGCAAATCCACAACACCATGTCTATCCAAGAAATGGAAAGGCAATTCTAAAAGAATTATAAATCTAGGAAAATATCCATGCCAATGATAGGGCATAACGAGATAATCACATGCATATACCATGCATCCAAAAACCAATAAGGAGATCAAACATGAAACTTGTTACCTAACAAGAAATCCAGTTCTATCTATTGACCCAATTGTCTCCCTGCACTTCCTTGATCTCCTTTACTTTCCCTTTGCTTCCTTCCTTGTCTTCCTCCAAATCCAACAGAATACTAGAGTGCACCAAGAATGCTCTAAGTGTGTAAGAGTGTATGACAAAGATACAAGGAAACTCCCTCAAGATAAAATTCTTGAGCTCACTATCATCTGGCATATAAATCTTGTTCTTGAATTTGACCAAGCCATCTACTATGAGGTGATACTCCTCATCCCTATCACCTTCACCCCGTTTTTTCAATCTATACTTCAGCTATTGGTACATGTCATCATGTTTCCCTACCTACTAGATTCGCTCCTACAAGTTTGTCCCTTATGAACTCATTGCTCAAATGTGATTCATGTGCACTCTCCTAATGAGAGTATTTGTAACTGTGTTCTCCTTGCCCTTCATGTACTTTATCTCAAAGCCAAACTCATGAATGGTAGTCAACCATCTACTTTTCCTAGCCTTCCTTAAGCTACAACTTCAATTCTACCAACTTCAAGGTACTCATCTTGTACGGTTCCTTTGATGATGGTTTTTCTACTAGTAATAACTCAATAGATAAATCCACTTCCCTATGAGGCAGAAACCATGGGAAACACATCGTGAAACTATTGCTTCAAGACATCCTCATCCTCAATGTCCTTCCCTTTATCACTAGCACTAAAAATAATAAACATGGTTTCCTGTGACTACGCTTAGCTTTCGTAGTTGTAACCATTCTTACTAATGTAGGCTTCTTCTTTCCTGCAATATTCTCCTTTCTCCATCATCATCTGGGCACTTAATAGCCTTGTCATAGTAATCCACCTTACTCTTATGAATGAACAGCCAGTCCATGCCCAAAAGCATACTATATGATCCAAAAGGAAGCATGTTTAGATGTGTTGATGTAGGCATTCCAATCAGACCAAATGAATAAGATCTCACCTAATGATGAACTCTTCTCTTGGTTCTTGTATCCAGCTACACCAATCAAGATTTTTCATGCACTTCCTAACTCAAGAAACACCTATCCACCAAATTAGGACTGATATAACTATATTTAGATTCAAGATCAATCAAAATAGAAAAAATTGATCATGAATCTTACTTTCCATCTCGATAATAGATACATGATGATCAACCTACCTATTATACATTACTACATAAATCTGAGGAATACTATAACAATTGTCTCCAACTATTTGTGCCTCTTGAGAACTATAAATATGAGGTATGACACCCTGGTTCTATGGACAATCTCTCCTGCAATGATCTCTTCCACAAGTCCAACACCTCAAAGTTTTCCTACCATTTCCCTTGTCCTTGTCCTTAGACTGAGGCGCATGTCCTTTGTCAATTGCATTGAACTTCTTCTTTGGCACTACATTCTCTTTATCACCTGCATCCTAAGGTCTTCCTCGCTTCTTAGCTCACTTTCCTTTAGTCTTATCATTTTTTTCCAATCATGCTTAGACTCATATTTGTAGTTTGATAATTCATAACAATGCTTCAGATTTCTAATGGATTCCTTCAATGATATAGGCTCATCAATCTTAATCATGTTTTAGAATGCTACTAGAAACCCACTGATGAAATTTTGAATCTTTTCTTTCTCCTCCTTTAGGTAAGGCACACACCTCAATAGCTCCAGGAATATGCTAGTGTACCCATCATCGGTCATAGAACCAATCTTGAACTCATAGAACTCATTTTCCCTATCATCATAGTACCTTTCAGATAGATACTTCTTCTTGAAAATTCTCTCGAACTCATCCCAAATTAGCTCCTCTTCTCTAATGTTTCTGACATTATTCATGTCTTCCGACCACATAGTTTCTTTCCCTTTGAGATTGAAAGTGTTTATCTTTCCTTTCATGTTATTTGGATAGGCATGTAGTCTAAAAAACGTCTTCATCCCAAGTGACTACGATTCTACATCTTGTGACCCATTCATCTCTCCACCAAATGTAGGAGGCTTGACCTTCTTTAACTCTTCTAGAAAATATTGTTCCTCACTCCTATTATAGGGATGATGGTGGTGATGGTGATGATGTCTCTTGGAGCTGGAACTAGAATTATGTCCCTAAGTACTACCCATCCTACCAGGTGTGTCCAAATACCTATCACCTTTGAGTATGTCCTCTCTATCCAAATTGTGTCCTGATCGAAACTTACTTCCATATGCCCCATTAGTCCTTTCCTCCTATCCATGATTGATCCTCAGCTGTCCCTGTCTCGATAAACCTGAAAGATAACCTCTTCTTGCTTTTCCTATGCTCTAGAAAGCCTTTCTTGTTCCTCAATCAACCTGTTATTGTTTTCCTTGCAACTTCTGATTTATGCAGTTAAACTTCTAAGTGTATCTGTTATATCAGGGGAATACTCATCTCCTTATTTCTCATCTAATTTGTAAGGAGTGTCATGTGAACTATAGTCCACCATTATGCTAGTCATATTTGGCCTTCTATCTCTTGGAAACATACCATGTTATATAAACTAATAGAAACCTAATCAAATCATACCTCAGTGTATCTCAGGGGAGGATATCTCATATACACAAATCAGTCCATATTAGCATGATATATATATATATATATATATATATATATATATATATATATATATATATATATATATATATATATATATATATATATATATATAGATATAGATATAGATATAGATATATATAGATATATATAACCACCATGCATGATAATACATAACTGTAACACTTCATGATGACCATAGCAACTACGATGCATGCACAATAAACTCAGATACAATTAAAATGCATACATTTCCATATGAATTTACCTAGAGTACCAATACTAAAACCTCGATCTCATACCACCATGTGGTATCATATATCACCCAAAGAGAAGGTAATATACTCTAATACCTCCCTGTAACCACCACCTCAACCCACATTTACCCACTTTAACTAGCCTACCATGGTAAACATGAGGCAAGTGTCACTACGATATGACCCAAAATCCAAATTATAGTGATGGAAGTGGGATCAACATACCGATAACTTACAAACATCCCTCAAGAACTAGAGACCACTCAAGGGCCCGCTAACCACCCCAAGTGCTTAATCCATGAGCTAGAGCTCTTTTCACTAGAGTAACTCCCCAACCACATGAAAAACACATCATGGGTGTGGTTATGAGGTCCCAACCACATGCATAGACTTTCCTTCATGCAATTATGACCCAAAATTCCTAGTTTTGTGCCAATGGTTATGAGATCTGAGTCACTTTTTAGGCTCGCCTCCAGACCACTGACTAGAAATTCCTGCCACTTTCTAGAATCATAATTAACATGATGGCAATGAAAAACATTTAAACTTGAAGTAAGAACTTGACCCAAAAATGCCTAATCCATAATAGATATTTTGTCAAATATATGATAAACATGTAAGTTATAGGTAATGAATGTAGATCTCATCATAAACTAATAATCTTCATATGAGGGTCACTAAGAAGGCTCCAATCCCTCTCTAGCTAGTGCAATAACACTTTTTAGGCCATGAATTCATCAACCATTCATTTACTTATCACAACATGGTAGGACCCCCGATAGAATACATCATGTAACCAACATATAACCATCATATAACTAGAATGGAAACCTTGGAAAATCAGCCATAAGATCACCAAAATAATTACTAAAAATTCTCATAGAACACAATAGGAAAATATCTCATATTTACATATGAAAATGCCAACCAAGTCAGGGACTTCCACGTACCACCTAACAATCGATTGGGCTGAACCAAATCCCTCTTTCATCCAATCACCCCCACACCATATTCCAATCATGAATGTGGGATCTCATGGGTTAAACCAAAACAAAACCAAACCAAGGCTTCCAAAGGCCAAACCACCTCAACCCTCAACCATAGTGATTTCACCTTACGTTCTAGAAATCACTAGTATTAACTAGATCAATCTCTACCCAAGCTGTCTACGGCTCTAGGAACTAGTAACTCAACCCACCGAGGGCTCCAAAGCTATTGTCCCAACCTATGGCTCTAGTAACTAATAACTCAACCCAAGTTGATACAGGATCCCAGATAGTTTGTTTCAACTCATAGCCATAGGTAACTTGAGTACCAATCACAAAATCAAGTGGGAACCCACAACACCATGGATATCTAGGTAATGGAAAGGTAAGGCTGAAACCACTGTCAATCTAGGAAAATATCCATGCCAATGAGAAAACATAACTATAGAATCACATGCATATACCATGCATCCAAAAAAATACAAGGATATCAAACATGCAACCTCTTACCTACCAATAAATCTAGTTGTAGTTATTGACACAAATGTCTCCCTACTCTTCTTTGATCTTCTTTTCTTTCCCTCTGCATCCTTGCTTGTCTTCTTGCAAATCCAAGAGAATACTAGAGTGCTCCAAGCATGCTCAAAGAATGCTTTAAGTGTGCAAGAGTGTATCATAAAGAGAGGATGAAAGGAGAGAGACAAAATAGAACTAACTTAAAAGCTGTAGATTATTTCTCTAATGCCTTTTTATCATTGATGCCTCTATTTTTTTCATTTTACTTCATTTTTCCTCCAATTTCCCTTGCATGCAAATTTTTGTCTCTTCATCTCCCTTTTCTCCTATTTTCCTTTATTTTCATAACTTAATGTCAATTAATGCCTCTTTTATTTTGCCAATTTCCATAGCCATAAATAAACCACAAGTGATGCCCACTATAATGTTTTTCCCACCATTCAACTTGGAATACATGTCCCTTGACCTTGGTCTTATCTTATTTACATAGAAAATCAACCAAGGGATGTTACAAACCCCTCCCCCTTGGGGGAACACCGTCACTTGTATTCAATGATGTTTATAACTAGCAAAACATGTTGCCCATGGAGCTTTATAACACATTTCGATGCAACATTTACATAATGAAAATTTATTGAAACCATGAACATCGTACTGCTTATTGGATCTTTATAACACATCTTGATGCATTATTTACAACATACTTCTTATTGGAGATTTGTAACACATATCATTTCAGTATTTATAATACACATATGCATATATAAACATATACCAACACATGTGCTCAACTAGTAAATAAGGAAGGATACATAGCTCACATTTGATGAACCATATCTTGTGTATCTTCATTGTGCCCAAATTGTTTCCACTACAATTTAACCTTCTCAATTGCTTGGTTCTGGAGCATGAGTTGTTTCCCTTGCAAAATGCACTATGTCTCTAGCTAAAACTCTCCCTCTAGTTCCCCTTGCAATGCATACCAAATAATCACATGATCAACATCATGGATATATATCTTAAGCAAGGAAACATGGAAGACATCATGGGCTTTCAGTATTGGCGGTTGTGCAAGTTTGTAGTCCATTGGTCCAATCCTCTCAAGGATCTCAAAAGTCCCACAATACCGGGGTGCCAACTTGGCACATGACCCAATCCTCAAGGAGATCAGCTTGGGCTTGATTTGTAAACTTGAAACTCCTTGAATTCTATATTTTGATCTACATAACTCTTCTACCTATCATGTGCTTCCTTTAAATTCCTTTCGATGGTTTGTATCTCCTATTCCATCTCAGTCTATATGTCCATTCCAATCAATACCATGTTCACTAGATCGCTCTAGCTGATAGAAGTATTACAACTCCACCCATAAAGAGCCTCAAATGGACTCATCCTCAAGGATTCTTGATACCCATTATTATATACAGATTATACTAGTGGAAGATACACCTCCCACTTCCCTTTTTGATGCATGGCATACATCCTCAACATGTCCTCAAGAATCTTGTTAACACTCTCTGTCTATCTATCTATCTGTGGATGATAAGTTGTACTCAAATCTAACTTTGGCCCCAAGCCTACAAATAACTCCTTCCAAAATGTGGAAATGAACTTGGCATATTTTTCTCATACGATCTTATTGGGAACACCATGTAGTCTCACTATCTCCCTAATGAAAATCTGAGCTACCTCACTAGCTGAATTAGTAGACTTCACTGCAATGAAGTGAGCTACCTTGCTCAACCTGTCAACCACAACCATGATGGAATCATGTTGTCTCAAAGTCATTAGCAAATCTATAATGAATTACATGGAAGACCTCCCATATCCATTCTCATATCATATGATGCTGCAATAGACCATATGGGTGCTTACACTCAGATTTCACCAACTAACAGCCCAAATATCTAGTAACAAACCCAACCACCTCTTTCTTCAAGTTCATCCAATGATAGAACTTCTTTATTGTTGTTAAGTTCTTCTTATATCCTGAGTGACCTAAAATATTGCTTGACATGAAACTCCCTCAATATAAGCTTCTTGAGCTCACTATCATCTGGAACATAAATCTTGTCCCTGAGTTTAACCAAGACATCTGTCATGAGGTGATACTCCACATCCATATCACCTTCACCCTACTACTACGATATATGATTCAGCTATTGGTACATTTCATCATGCTACTCCACTTGCAATAGTGCTTTTGCAAGTCTCATCTTCACTCTCCTACTAAGAACATTTGTCTCCTTGCCCTTAATGTACCTGATCTCAAAGTCAACCTTACTTAGGGTAGTCAACCATCTAAATTTCCTGACATTCATATTGGGTTGGTCAAACAAGTACCTCATCCCACTATGATCACTCATCAAAACAAACATCTTTCCAGGAAGATAATGTATCCACATATTCAGTGCATGAATGAAAGCTTCCAACTCAAGGTCATGATTCACATAGTTCTACTCGTGCTCATTCAAATTCCTTAACTCATAGCATACCACCCATCCTTCCTACATGATAACTCCACCAATTCCTTCCTTGCAAGCATATGTACATACCACAAACTCTTTATCTTGATCTGCAATCTTTAAGATTGGAGAATTTGTAAGTAAATGCTTCAACTACTCAAAGCTAGTTGCACACTCCTCTGTCCATTCAAACTTCTTCCCTTTTCTCTACAAAGATGTGATAGGATAGCCAATATTTAAGAAGTTCCTGGTGAACCTCCTGTAATAAAATACTAGTCCCATGAATGATCTCTCCTCATCCATGTTCCTAGGAGTAGACCACTCCATGATAGTTTTAATCTTTTTTAGGTCCACTACTATCCCTTCCTTGGAAACAACTTGTCGCAAATAATCAAATTCAGTCTAAAATATATGCACTGGTTGAGCTTGGCATACAACTAATTCTCTCTCAATAATCGCAATACTCTTGCCACATGTTCGGCATGCTCTTCCTCATTCTTAGAATATATCAACATATCATCATTGAACACTGTCACAAACTTGTCCAATAAAGGATGCAACATACTATTCATCAAACACATAAAGGTGGTTTGAGCATTAGTAAGACCAAAAGGAACTACCATGGACTCATAATTCCCATACCTCATACAAACTACGGTCTTGTAGATATATTCTTCTTTGATGTGCACATGATGATATCTCAATCTTAAATGAATCTTTGGAAACACTACTACTCCCTTCAACTAATCAAACAAGTCATCAATCTGTGGCAATGGATACCTGTTCTTGATGGTTACTTTTTTCAACTACATGTAATCAATGAAAAATATGAGAGTACCATCCTTCTTCTTGAGAAACAATACTAGTGCATCCTAAGGAAACACACTTGGCCTTATGTATACTTTATCAGGCATTTCCTTAAGTTGCACATTCTATTCTACCAACTCCGAGGTACTCATCCTGTATGGTGCCCTTGATCCGAGTGTTGCTCTTAGTACCAACTCAATAGAGAATTCCACTTCCCTATGAAGCCATAACTTTGGGAGGTTTGCGGGAAACACATCCTGAAACTGCTACAAAACAATATTCTTCTTCAAGACTTCATCATCCTCAACATCCTTCCCTTTGTCAGTGGAAATGTGTAATGTAAATGATAAACATCCTTTCTTGTGGATACGCTTAGCTTGCATATTTGTAATCATTCTTACTGATGTAGCACTCTTCTTTCCCTACAATATTCTCCTTTCTCCATCATCCTCCAAGCATTCAATAGCATTTTCATATCAATTCACCTTAGTCGTATGAATGAAAAACTAGTCCATGCCTAAAACCAGAATATATGATTCCAAAGGAAGCACATTTAGATGTTATAAAATAAGGCATACCATTCAACACAAATCCACAATATCTCACCCAATGATGAACTCTTCTCTTGATTCATGTAGCCAACTGCACCAACCAATATTTTGCATGCACTTCTTTACTCAAGCAACACTTATCCACCAGGTAAAGGCTGATATAACTATAGCTAGATCTAGGATCAATCAAATTAGAAACAACTTGATCATGAAGCTTGTCTACCATCTCAATAATGGATGCCTATTGATCAACCTGCCTATTTTCGATTGTTGCATAAATCTGAGGAATACTATGCATTGTCTCCAACTATTTATGCCTCCTGAGCATTGTATATTTGAGGTCTTCCACACTAATGTTGTGGATAATCTCTCCTGTGATGCTCTCCACCAAAAGTCCAACACCGCAAAGGTTGCCTACCATCACTCCTGTCCTACTCCTTACATTGAGACCAGTGTCCTCTGTTAACTTCATTGAACTTCTTGTACAATGCTACATTCTCCTTATCACCTACATCCTAAGGTCTTTCTCACTTCTTAGCCTACTTTCTTTTAGTCTTATCATTACCTCTCCAATCCTGCATAGACATAGATTTTCACTTTGATTTTTCATAAGAATTAGTTGGCTTTCAGATGCCTTCCTCCAACGATCTAGGCTCATCAAACTCAATCATGTTTCTGAATGCTACTAGAAACCTACTAATGAACCTTTGAATATTTTCCTCCTCCTTAGGTAAGACACATACTTCAACATCTCTAGGAATATTCTAGTGTACTCATCATTGGTCATAGAAACCATCTTCAACTCGTAGAACTCCCATTCCATATCATCACAATCGCTTTTAGAGAGATACCTCTTCTTGAAAAGTCTCTAGAACTCATCCCAAACCAACTCCTCTTCTATAATGCTTCTAACATTCTTCACATCTTCCCACCAGATAGTTTCTTTCCCTTTGAGATTGAAAGTGGCTATATTGGTTTTCATGTTCTCCAAATAGGCATGCAATATTAAAAATGTCTTCATCCCAAGAAGCCACGCTTCTTCAGCTTGTGACCCCTTCATCTCTCCATCAAATATAGGAGGCTTGTCTTTCTTGAAATATTCTATAAAATATCGCTTATCACTCCTCCTATAGGGGTGATGGCGGTGATGGTGGTGATGTCTCTAGGAACCAGAACTAGAATGAGATCCATAAGTACTAGCCCTCCTATCAGGTGTTTCCAAATATCTTCCACCTTTGATTGTGTCCTCTCTATCCAACATGTGTCCTGATTGAGACTTGTTGCCATATGCCCCATTAGTCCTTTCCTGATGTCCATGACTGATCCTAAACTATCATTGTCTCTACAAATCTGAAAGACTCTAAAGGATGACTGCATTAACCTCTACTTATGTTTCCTGTGCTCTAGAGGGCCTTTCCTCTACCTTAATAAACATGTTATTGTTTACCTTGCAACTTATGATTTCTGCCTTTAAAATTCTCAGTGTATCTTCTATATCAAGGGAACACTCCTATCCTTGCTATTCATACGATCTAAAAGGAGAGTCATGTGAATTGTACTCCACCACTATGCTCGTAATAGTTAGCCTTCTATCTCCTGACAGCATACCATGTTAGATAAACTAATAGAAACATAATCAAACCATACCTCGATGTATCTCAAGGGAGGTTATCTACCATGCATGACAATATAGAATTGTATCACTAAATGATGACCATAGCCACTATGATGCATGCACAGTAAACCCATATACAACTCACATGCATGCATGACCATATTCATTTACCTCGAGGTCCAGTGTTGCAACCTCACACTGATACCACCCTCTAGTATCATATATCACCCAAAGAGAATGGAACCCACTATGATAATACCATGTAATCGCCACCTCACCCCACATTTACCCAGTTTAATCGACATTTCATGCTAAACATGAGACAAGTGTCACTATGATATCAACCATATTGGTATCACTAATATCAACCAGATCGATAACATTAATATCAACCAGATTGGTCTCTACCCAAGTTTTCCAGGGTTCTAAGAATTAACATAATCCACCAAGGGCTTGAGAGCGTCTGTTCCAACCTATGGATCTAGGAACTAATAACTCAACCCAAGCTAATACAGGGATCCACAACATTTATTCCAACCCACAACCATAAGGAACCTGAGTACCATTCATGAAATCAATCGTGAACCCACAACACCATGGCTATCCAAGAAATGGAAATGAAATGCTAAAATAACTATTAATACAAGAAAATAGCATAATCACATGTATATACCATGCATCCAAAAACCAACAAGGAGATCAAACATGAAACTTATTACCTACCAAGAAATCCAGTTCTATCTACTGATCCAACTATCTCCCTACACTTCCTTGATCTCCTTTACCTTCCCTTCGCTTCCTTCCTTGTCTTCTTCCAAATCCAAGAGAATATTGGAGTGCTCCAAGCATTCTCTAAGTGTGAAAGAGTGTATGAGAGAGAGACAAGGAAACTCCCTCAATATATGCTTCTTGAGCTCACTATCATCTAGCATATTAATCTTGTTCTTGAATCTGACCAAGCCATCTACTGTGAGGTGATGCTCCTCATCCCTATCACCTTCACCTTGTTGTTGTAATCTCTTCTTCAGCTACTAGTACCTGTCATCATGTTTCCCTATGTGCAAGATTCGCTCCTACAAGTATGTCTCGTATGAAATCATAGCTGAAATGTGATTCACATGCACTCTCCAAATGAGAATATGTGTAACCATATTCTCCCAACCCTTAATGTACTTGATCTCAAAGTCAAACTAATTGAGGGTATCCAACCATCTACCTTTCCTAGCATTCATATTGGGTTAGTCAAACAATTACCTCAACCCACTATGATCACTCATCAAAATAAACCCCATGCCAAGAAGAAAATGCCTCCACATCTTTAGTGCATGAATGATAGCTTCCAACTCAAGGTCATGAGTCACATAGTTCTGCTCGTGCTCATTCAAATTCCTTGACTCATAGCATACCACATGTCCTTTCTCTATCAACACTGCACCAAGTCCTTGCTTGCAAGCATTTGTACATACCAAAAACTCTTTATTTGGATCCATAATCTTCAAGACTGGAGAATTTGTAAGAAAATGATTCATCTTCTCAAAGCTAGCTGCATACTCCTCTAACCATTCAAACTTCTTCCATTTTCTATGTAAAGATGAAATAAGATAACCAATCTTTGAGAAGTTCCTAATGAACCTCCAATAATAACCTACTAGTCCCATGAATGATCTCTCCTCATCCACATTCATAGGAGTAGGCCACTCAATGATAGCTTTAATATTTTCTGATTCCATTGTTATCCCTTCCATGGAAAAAACATATCCCAAGTATTGAACTTCAATCTAAAAGAAGTTTCTCTTGTTGAGCTTGGAAAACAATTAATGATCTCTCAACAATATTAGTACTTCTGCCATGTGTTCTGCATTCTCTTCCTCATTCTTAGAATATATCAATATATCATCAATGAACACAATCACAAACTTTTCAAAGTAAGGATGCAACACACTATTCATTAATCACATAAAGTTGGTTGGAGCATTATTAAGATCAAAAGGAACTACTAAAAACTTATAATGCACATACCTTGTACGAAATATGGTCTTGTAGGTATCTTGTTCTATGATGCTTACTTGATGATATCCCAATCTCATATCAATCTTTGAGACCACTATTGTTCCATTCAACTAATCAAAAAAGTTATCAATTCATGAGAATGGATACATGTTATTGATGGTCACCTTGTTCAACTTCTTGTAATCAATGCACAATCTGATAGTACCATCCTTCTTCCTAACAAAAAATAATAGTGCACCCCAAGGCAACACAATCGACATTATGTATCATTTATCAATCATTTCCCTAATCTGTGACTTCAATCCTACTAAATTATGGATACTCATCTTGCATGGTTCCTTTGATGATGGTGTTTCTCCTGGTACTAACTCAATAGAGAAATCCACTTCCCTATGAGGCAAAAACTCTAGGATCTTTGCGGGAAACACATCCTGTAACTACTACTTCAAGACTTATTCATCCTCAACATCCTTCCCTTCATCAATGGAAGTATGCACTGAAAATAATAAACATGCTTTCTTGCGACTACGCTTAGCTTGCATATTTGTAACAATTCTTACTAATGTAGGCTTCTTCTTTCCCTGCAATATTCTCCTTTCTCCATCATCATCGAGGCACTTAATAGCCTTGTCATAGCAATCCACCTTAGTCCTATGAATGAAAAACTAGTCCATGCCCAAAAGCATACTATATGATCCCAAAGGAAGCACATTTAGATGTGCTTATGTAGGAATTCCATTCATATCAAATGAATAAAATCTCACCCAATGATGAACTCTTTTCTTGGTTCTTGTATCCAACTGCACCAATCAAGATTTTGCATGCACTTTTTTTACTCAAGAAACACTTATCCACTAGGTCAGGGCTGATATAACTATATTTAGATACAAGAATAATAAGAATAGAAACAACTTGATCATGAAGCTTACCTTCCATCTCAATACTAGAGTCATGACGATTAGTCTGCCTATTATACACTACTGCATAAATCTTAGGAATACTATAACAATTGTCTCCAACTATTTGGACCTCCTGAGAACTATAAATTTGAGGTATGACACCCTGATTCTATGGAAAATCTCTCAGACAATGCTCTCCACCACAATTCCAGTACCTCAAATATTTCCTACCATTTCCCTTGTCCTGCTACTTAGACTGAGACCCATGTCCTCTCTCAAACTACATTGAACTTCTTTTATGGCACTAAATTCTTCTTATCACCTGCATCCTAAGGTCTTCCTCACTTCTTAGCTCACTTTCATTTATTATTCTCATTACCTTTCCAATAATTCTTAGACTCATATTTGTAGTTTGATTGTTCATAACAATGCTTCATATTTCTGATGGATTCCTCCAATGATATAGGCTTATCAATATCACTCATGTTTCTGAATGCTACTGGAAACCCATTAATGAAAATTTTAAGATTTTCTTTCTCCTCCTTGAGTTAAGGCACACACCTCAATATATCCAAGAATATGCGAGTGTACTCATAACTATTCATAGAAACCTTCTTCAACTCATAGAACTCATTTTCCTTATCATCATACTACCTTTTAGAGAGATACATCTTCTTGAAAAGTCTCTCGAACTCATCCCAAATCAACTCCTCTTCTCTATTTTTTTGACATTCTTCACATCTTCCCATGAGATAGTTTCTTTCCCTTTGAGACTAAAATTGAACGTCTTGGCTTTCATGTTCCCTGAATAGGCATGCAGTCTTAAAAAACTTCTTCATCCCAAGCGACTACAATTCTACATCATGTGAACCCTTCATCTCTGCATCAAATGTAGGAGGTATGACCTTCTTTAAATCTTCTGGAAAATACTACTTCTCACTCCTCTTATAAGGATGATGGTGGTGATGGAGATGATGTCTCTTGGAACTAGAATAAGAATGATATCCATAAGTACTACCCCTCCTACCAGGTGTATCCAAATATCTACCACCTCTGACTGTGTCCTCTCTATCCAACCTGTGTCGTGATCAATACCACTTTTCATATGCCCCGTTAGTCCTTTTCTCCTGTCCATGATTGATCCTTAGTTGTTCCCATCTATGTAGATCTTAAAGATAACCTCTACATCCTTTTCATGTGCTCTATCAAGCCTTTCCTACGCCTCAAGAAACCTCTTATTGTTTTCCTTGCTACTTCTGATTTCTTCCTTTAAACTTCTTAGTGTATCTGTTATATTAGGGGAATACTCATATCCTTGTTTCTCATCTAATTTGTAAGGAGTGTCACGTGAAATGTAGTCCACAATTATGCTCATCATATTTGTCCTTCTATCTCCTGGAAACATACCATGTTTTGTATCCTTTTACAAAGGTCATATTGGTATTGTCGTATCGGTTCCACTTCCTTAATTGTACATGGGGAGTTGAATCATATCATAGTAACTCTTTGTCACATTGTTACCCCGGTGGGCCATTTAGCTTGGGTAAATGTGGGAGGAGGGTGTTACAGAGTGGTATCAGAGATGGTTTTTTCTCTTTGGGTGGTGTTTGGTTTCCGTCCTCTTTGGGTGATATCTGATACCATAGAGTGGTATTGGAGCATGGTTCAACACTCGGACTGGATGGGCGGAATGTGTTTTTCATGCATACATGTAAGTTGTGTATGTGTTTATGATGTGTATGCATGGTGATGGTCATTGTTGCAGTTGTGTTTTCATGTAGAAGTTGATGATGTTGTTGGTGGCATGTGTTTTTCATGAATGCATGTTGATTGTATATGCATGCCAGTGTCTGTATGTTGTTATGCATGCATTGTCATGGTTATAGTTATGCGTGTATAGTAGGTCAAACAATCATTGTGAGGTCATTGTATGTAATTTGTGTCATCATGATGTTGTTTTTCGTTTTGATGCTAATATGTTGGTTGAGATAGAGAAGGAGAAGAATATTATTAGAGCATGGTTACGGCACTAGACTTTGAGGTAAGAGCAGATCGACATACAAGTTTGTATGTTGGGTATGTAGGTATGTTATTTAATGGTTGTTATGAGCATTATGATTATTTATATTCCTATGATTATATTGTTGTTGTAGTTACATGCATGATAGATGCTAGTTGATCAGTATAAGTCATATGAACATGCGTCAGATAGTCATGAATTGTAGTACTTATTGTTATATGCATTGCAATCATATGCATGATGAGTATCGCCATTGCATTTAAAATCTTGATGTTACTAATTTGGATTGGCATGTGTATATGTTTATGGTTATGATATTCAGGTATGAGTCGATGTACTTGTGATTTACCTCGTACTAATATAGACTGACTTGTGCAGACACGATATCCTCCCCTGTGATACATTAAGCTATGAGTTTGATTATGTCGTCTAGTTGATCTATATACCATGGTATGTTTACAGTTTGTTTGAATGTTTGATTAATTGTATGAAGGAATGATTTCGTTTTAAGATGCTCGTACTAACACATTATGTGATGAGACAGTTGATATGCAGTTTAGTGTAAGTAGGTGCTAGTTGTAATATTATGATTGTTGACTTTGAGCTGATTATGGCATGGTTGTTAGCCTTGATAAGGATGATTTCAAAATAATAGACATGATATCTTGATATTTGGAACATGTGCATGACATGTGTGAGAAGTTGCAGGGCAACATGTTTGGCATTAGTGTCACAAGGTAACAAGTAATTTGTTTATATAGATAACAATTGGTTGATGTGATAGCACATAGTAAGACTCAATTGTCGCAAGGTAAAAGTTAAAAGAAAGGAATTGGGTGAGAATTCCTTTGGATGTGTTTGGAAAATGCAATTCCAAATGAATGAGTGCTTTACATGAACACATGAAGTCTTCTTAACCTTAATTTTGTCTGACATTATGTGGATATATGTTATATTACTAAAACATGTGTTTGATAGGTATAACAATTGGTTTTCCATTATGGATGGATTCGTCAAGGGAATGGATCCCCTTGAGAGATGATATATGTACGAGTTCAGTTACAGGTTAGCATGTTGGGTACAAAAAGGTAAGGTAACTAGTATATTGTATATTTATTTATACACTGATAGTTATATGTTTATGGTAGTATGATGCAAGGATTTCATGGAAAAAGAGACTACCATGAAATCTCGAAGAAGGCTTGGGTTGACCTTTCCCTTGGAAGCATTGGGAACCCATGGAAAATTGAGTCATGGTGTTTGTTGCTAGTTTTTTGCTTCCAGTGCATTATGATTTATTTGCACTTGATTGGAAATTTTGTTTATGTTTGGTGAATGCCCATGCCACTTAGTTTGTGGTGTCATATTTCTATTGGTGTTTCATGCTTTCCTTCTTGTTTGTTTCTTGTGCTTGTCATTTGGGTTTTTATGGTCTTTGGAATTGGTTGGGAAGGAGGAATTGAATGGATCTCGAGGAGAGCTTAATGAAACTCGACAGGTAATGTAAGACTTGAATGAAGCTGAGTGCATGTATAAGGGTAGTTGAAGGGAAGAGTAGGACAACCAGTTTGATTGGTAGGGTCCATTGAGGTAAATTGAAGACGGTAGGACAATCATGAGAAAGGTAATTGGGAAAGGTAAAGTAAATGGATTTGAGGTGTCACATGCCTTTGCTAAATTGGGAACTATTTTTCTCAATGTTGTGCATGTTGTGCATGGATAAAGGGGGTTCTCTTGACCTTGACCTTGTGATATCTAGTAATTATGTTGTGACCATTATTATGTTGATGTCTCTATATGTATATATGTATGTATTTATGTATTTGTCTGACAGGGTCGTCAGAGATGATCATGTGTTTTATTCTAATACTTGTATGTATGTATGTCATTGTCTAACAGGGTCATCAAGGATCATGCCTATCAAGGAATGATTGCTTATGCAGGTGAATGGCATGAAGAGGTTCCTAGTCTTATGAGGAATCAAGTGGGAAAAGTGGCCCTGGAAAATCTATGAGGTCGGTATCATGTGGATATGAATTGCTATTATGTGATTATACTATGTCTATGCTATGGGAGGTAATGTTGAGGGGAAAATTAGTGGAATGAAATCAGTGTGATATACGGCATGTTGGGGAAAGCATGGATGGTGGAAAGACACTAGAAGCAAGGTTTCCTAGTAGAGACAGTTTAGTCTCTGGATGTGTAATACTACTATTGTGTATATGTTGTACATATTGTACATGTTGTACCTGTGATGTTGTATACATGTGGTGTTATGTATATATGGTGTTGTGTACATGTCGTTTATGTAATGTTGTGTACAAATGGTGTTGTGCGCATGTTGGCTATGTGGTGTTGTGTACATATGGTGTTTTGTGCATGTTGAATATGCGATGTTGTGTACATATGGTTCTTTTTGCATGTTGCATATGTGGTGTTGTGTACATATGTCATTGTGTGCATGTTGTATATGTGGTGCTATGTACATGTGGTGTTGTGTACATGATTGTACATGTGGCATTGTGTGCATGTGGGGTTGTGTACATGTTGTACATGGGGTGTTGTGTGTAGATGGTGTTGTGTACATGTCATACATATGGTGTTGTGTACACATCATGCATGTGGTGTTGTGTAAAAGTGGTGTTGTGTACACGTTGTGTAGGTGGTGTTGTGTACATGTTGTGCAAGTGGCACTATGTACATGTGGTATTATGTACACGTCATATAGGTTGTGTTTTGCACATGTGGTATTGTTTTATTATGTTATTGGCATTGTGTAACCGTTGTATTCTGACATGTTTATTTGTTTTGTTGTACTCTATGTACATATATGTATTGTGTTGTATGTCGGGTGTAGGTGTATGTATTGTGTTTTGTTGTACATCGAGTGTAAGTATATGTGTTGTGATGTATACTATGTGTATGTGTACATGATTGAAGAGGAGACAAGGCACTAAGTGCTTGCTAGGTGTGGAAACCAATTTGTTGTGTACAGAAATGACAAATGATGAAGGTAGAAGAAAAGGACCGATTAAAGGATAAGTACAAATATTTTATTTTAGTTTTATTATGCATGTGATCTATGATTATGATTTATGATGGTTACATGTGATCTATGATTATGTTTTATGATGATTTCATGTGATTTATGATTTTGATATATGATGGTTTTGTTTTGAGCTAACCAAATGTGATATGTTTATACATGATGATTTGGTCAAGAGATGGTTTGGCTTGTTGTGGCAAGAAGTGAACATAATTGCAAGTATACCTTATTAACAGGCAAGCAATGAGGTATGATTTGGATTTATTTCAATTCATTTTGAATCTAATGGGAATTATGTGCATGATATAGGAAAACGTGGAAATTTCTAAACTGGGTAGTTGAAAATGATTGCAAGAATTAGCAACATCGATGAATGGAATTGGAACAAGAAGTAGTATGTGGTTAAAGCACTATAAGAGTAGGGCCATTGTGGAACACTGGTACCCAATAGTGTCCATTGATTTCCATGAGAATGCTATGACTGGTATGATGGTTTTGAGGTAGGGATATGCCTTAGTTTTTGGACCTTCCGATGCGAGGAAACCTTTCCAAGGGAGGGGCTTCCCGAGGGACTGTGTAGCAGAGAAGGGGATGCCCGCAAAACTTGGAATATGTGTGATTGCATGGAAGGGGGTGACCGGATTACCTGAGGGACTGTGTAGCAGAGAAGGGAAGGTTGAGGATGGATTTTTTTTGTCATTAGCATTGCCAAATGGAATCAAATGCACATTCAGAGTGTCCCCTAGAACAATGAGTCGATAACTGTTCACTAAGAGGACAAGTGGCACAGGATTGTAGCACTAGATATTGGATGCGGCTTTGAATTTTGGAGTGGATTTTGGACTTCCTAGGAAGGAGGTGAATCTTGGTATTACTTTGATGGTGGAGGTGTGAGCCTCTAGATTCCCTTGTTGTTGATATGGGCATCATGCCCTTTATTTGTTGGTTGAGCAAATGTGCATATTTGTATATGTGTATATTATTGTAAATAATGTATCGAGTTAGCTTTATAAATCTCTATAGACAGTATGATTATTTGATAGTCGAAGAAAATGTGTATGAGTATATATGTGGTTATTATTGTAAATATCGTAATGAGTTGTGTTATAAATATCTAGTAAATGATATGTGTGTCTTGTTTTCAGCACTGGTCATTGTAAATACTGCAATGATCTATGTTATAAAGCTCCATAGGTAGTATGTTTTTTTTTCAATGGTTTGTTGGTTTATAGGTGTCATTAAACATCGAGGATAGTTTCCCCCCAAGGGGGAGGGTTCTGTAATAGCCCCGGGTTAAATTTAAATGTAAAAAAAATATAAGACCAAGATCACGGTACATGTATTCCAAGCTGAATGGCAAGTAAAACATCCTATTGGCTGTCACTTTTGGTTTATTATGATTAAGAAAATTGGCAAAGGCATTTCCAAAGGCCAAGAGGCATTAATTAGCATTTTATTTATGGAAATAAAGGAAATTAGGAGAAAAGGGAGATGAAAGCTCACAAATTTGCATGAGGAGGAAATTGAAGCAAAAATAGAAGAAAATGAAGAAAATAAAGGCATCAATGATAAAAAGGCTTATAAAGATCAGTTCATGGTTTTTTTCTGTTTTAGCTTAGAGTTATCACTCTATTCTCTCTCTCTCTCTCTCTCATGCCCTTAGACACTTAGAGTTTCTTGGAGCACTCTTGGAGGAGTGTGGCATACCTTGTATTTGAAGAAAGAAGGCAAAGGAAAAGAAAAAAAGTGCAAGGAGACAGCAGGATCAACAGCTGCAACTAGATTTATTTGTAGGTATCAAGTTGCATGTATGGTTTCCTTTCTAGGTTTCACATGTATGGCCCATATATGTGGTTTATTAGTTATAATATGCCATTGACATGGAGGATTTCCTAGATTGACAGTGGTTTTGTCTAGCCTTGCTATTTTCTAAATAGCCATGTTGTTGTGGGTTTTATCTTTGTTTTCTGGTTGGTGCCTGTATTCCTTATGGTTATGGGTTGAGTTATTAGTTCTTGGAGCCTTGGTTGGAAAAACTCTATGGAAGCCATGTAATAGCTTGGGTTGAGTTACTAGTCCTAGAAGCCCTGGTTGGAAAAATTCTCTAGAGCCTAGTAGCAGTGGTGGGTTGAGTTACTAGTCTTGGAAGCCTTGGTTGGAAAAAACACTCTAGAGCCCTTGATATCCTAGGTAGAGACCGATCTGGTGATGGTTAGTGATGTCTGACTATGAGATGGAATCACTAGTTGAGGGTTGAGGTGGTTTTGTCTCTGGAAGCCTTGTTTTGGTGTTCTTGGTTTATTCCGTGATATCCCACATTCATGCTTGGAATATGGCACGGGGGTGACTGGATTAATGAAAGATTTGGTTTCAGCCCTGTCTATGGTCGGGTGGTACGTGGAAGTCCCTTACTTGTTTGGATTTTCATATTTTAATAATAACTCATTTTCCTTGGTATTTCATGATTAAATTTGTTTTTCATTATGTGGCTTTAATGGTGGTTTCATCATTGATATTTATTTCGTTATTTCTTGGTTATAAGCATGTTTTATGACAGACTTGAATTATGGCTCTCATCATGTTTTGATTAGTAGATGAAATGATAATGAATGCATGACCTAATAGATGATTTTGTAGCTATTAGGAGGAGGCGTCAACCTTTTTTGATGATTCTCAGATAAGTATGAGATCCCTATGTTCATATGTGTATTTATGAGATGTACATTACATGTTTATGATATATTTGACGAAATGCATGTCATGGCTGGTAGGGGTCAGGTCAAGTCCTTGTTCAAGTGTTTGCATTAGTAGCCTTATTTCATTGGTATTTACCATTTCTGGAATTTTCATGAATTTATGGGCATAGGCTTGAGTCCTAGCCCTGAAAAAGTGGCTCGGAATTTGACGCTGCTAGCATAAAACTGCCTGAAAATTGCTATAGTTGCATGGATGCTTTGTTGTGGGAGATACTAGAGGGTCTCATTCACAAGGAAGGCTTGTCATGGGAGTGACTAGGGGCCCAGTTCAGCGTAACATCAAGTTGTTTCAATGGTTAGACACCTGGAGGGGTTGGTTGGCTCCTAAAATTTTGTAGCTTCTCAAGAAGGTCATATTGGTATTGTCTTGTCAGTTCCACTTCCTTAACTCTACATGGAGAGTTGAATCATATCATAGTAACTCTTCGTCACATGTTACCCCGGTGGACTAGTTAACTTGGGTAAATGTGGGAGGAGGGTGCTACAGAGCGGTAAAGAGAGGGTATTGTTCTCTTTGGGTGGTGTCTAGTTTCCGTCCTCTTTGGGTGATATATGATACCACAGAGTGGTATCAGAACATGGTTCAACACTGGAACTGGATGGGCAGAATGTGTTTGTCATGCATACATGTAGGTTGTGTATATGTTTGATGTGTATGCATGGTGGTGGTCATTGTTGTATTTTTTTTGTTATGTACAAGTTGATGATGTTGTTGTTGGGATGTGTTCGTCATGAATGCATGTCGGTTGTATATGCATTTGTTATACATGTTAGTGGCATGCATTTTCATGGTTATAGTTATTCATGTATAGTAGGTCATACATACATTGTGAGGTCATTGAACGTAGTTTGTGTCATCATGATGTTATTGGTTGTTGTGATGATAATATGTTGGTTGCGATAGAGCATGAGAAGAATATTATTAGAGTGAGGTTGCAGCACTAGACTTTGGGGTAAGAGAAAATCGAAATACAATTTTGTATATTGCGTATGCAGGTATGTTATTTAATGGTTGTTATGAGAATTATGGTTATGTATATGCCTATCATTCCATTTTTGGTGTGGTTACATGCATGATAGATGCTAATTGACTAGTGAGTCATATGAACATGCGTCAGATAATCATGAATTGTAGTACTTGTTTTTATATGCATTGCAGTCATATTCATAATGAGTATGGTCATTACATTTAAGATCTGGATGTTATATGTACGTGCTAATTTGGATTGGCATGTGCATATGATTATGGTTTTGATATCTAGGTATGACTCAATATACTTGTGATGTTGCCTCATACTAATCTAGACTGACTTGTGCAAATGTGAAAGACTCCCCTGAGATACATTAAGGTATGAGTTTGATTATGTCGTATAGTTGATTTATCTAAGATGGTACGTTTACAAATTGTTTGAATGTTTGATTAATTGCATGATATGAGTATGTGTCTATAATATTGCATGAAGGAATGATTTTGCTTTAAAGTGGTTGTACTAACACATTATGTGTCGCGATAGTTGATATGAAATTGAGTGTAAGTAGGTGCTAGTTGTAGTATTATGATTGCTGACTATGAGTTGATTATGGTATGGTTGTTAGCCTTGATAAAGGCTGATTTCAAATTAATAGAAATGATATCTTAATATTTTCAACATGTGAATGACATGTGTGAGCAGTTGCAGGGAAACATGTTTTGCATTAGTGTGACAAGGTAAGAGTTGATTTGTATATATAACTAACATATGGTTGATGTGATAACACATGGTCATACTCAATTTCAACAAGGTAAAATTTAAAAACAAAGGAATTGGTTGATAATTCCTTTCGTTGTGTTTGGAAACCACAATTCCAAATGAATGAGTGTTTTGCATGAACACAGGAAGTCTTCTTAACCTTGATTTTGTCTAACATTATTTGGATATATGTTATATTCCTAAAAGATGTATTTGATAGGTATAACAATTTTATTTTTTTTCAGTTATGGCTAGATTCGTCAAGGGAATGGAGTCCCTTGAGAGATTATATATGTATGAGCTCAGTTACAGGTTAGTGTGTTGGGTACAACAAGGTAAGGTAATTGGTATGTTGTATATTTATTTATACGCTAAAAGTATTTGTTTATGGTAGTATGATGTAAGGATTGCATGGAAAAAGAGACTTCCATGAAACCTTGAAGAAAGATTGGGTTGAGCTTTCCCTTGGAAGCATTGGGAACCCATGGGGAATTGAGTCATGGTGTTTGTTGCTAGTTATGTGCTTTCTGTTATCACTCAGATTTTCCTTAGAAGTTATTGGAAAGAAGGAAGGATCCAAGGTAACTACAAACCAATCTTTTAGACTCGGGTTCTAGCCAACCTAAGTCCAGAGAGGGCTCTCACTTTGTGATTTAGCTTTGTTTGCTGGGATATTAGGCTAGTTATAAAAGTTGAAGGATGTTTTGATTTTGATTGGGTGGTGGAATTATAGGAACAGATGGGTAGAGCAAGCCTTCAGTCCATTGGGATATGGAGTCAAACAAAGAGTAGCTTAACTGGATCCGATCAATTGCTAAAGGAAGAATTCACAGGGTAAGCTAGTACAACAGAAAGCAAATATGTGGGTTGAAATGGATGAGGTAAACCTAGTCAAGGTAGAAGGGAAATGAAGAATCATTAAACTGGGATTAGGATGAGGAATAGATGGAGGTCAGTGGTAAAGGGAAATTAAGAATCCTTCACTTTTGACCTAAGGGAAAAAACTGCGGAAGTAGGGGAGCAACTAAGATTTTCCAAACCAAGGTAATTCAATAGAAAACAATGAGAATGTAAACATGTCAAAACTGAGAGCTTAAAGCTAATTCTAAAATATTTTTCTTTGTTTACTATTCAAATTTTATAAAGAAAACATGTGAATATTTATAACATGATGAGAAAACAATAATAACATGAAGAGATAATACTTATTTGGTTTCCATCATGCACAAGAATCCTGTGAAATGTCTTTAACTTTATTTTATGATCCAGCGGCCAATCCAGACTTGATTACAATAGCTCACTAGCTTGATATGAAATGTATCAAAATCCACCCTCATGACTTCAATTTCTGAAGTATTTATACAAAAATTACACAAAAATATCTCATAACCATATGAGATTTATTATAGGAAATACAAAATATATTTTACATAAAGATAGAGACAGATGGAAAACAGATTGTTGTTGTCCCTTTATTTATGAACGAGCTGGATGTTGGAACTCAGATTTGCCTCTTGCAGTTTCTTTTGTAATTGTGTGCTGGATCTTCTTCTTACTTTCATCTGATGACACTCTTTACCTATGTTTTGATACTCTTTACCTGTGTTCTGATACTCTTTACCTGTTTTCTGATACTCTTTACCTGTGTTACCAGACCTTACCGTAGTAAATATTTTATACTTTACAGATTTACTACAGTAACTTATAGTATCTCTGTCATATTAGTCCACCATTCATCATTTGGTATTTTCATTCTGATCAATTTCCTGTACACTTCGTCAGCTTCAGTGTACTTTGCAAAATTGGGCTGGACCGTGAACAGGTGTTTCACTTCATGTTCAATATAAAAAATATTTTCTAAACCATCATAAAGCACCTTTCCTGTAGGTAGTGCTTTTGTTGTAGAAGAGTTGGCTTGACTTCTGGCTTGTTTGTGTAGTTTCTCAATGTAATCATCATGGGTCATTAACTTATCATTTATGACCAGTGGGCTTGGAAGGCCTTTGTCTCTTAGAATGCCATATTTTAACATAAAATCATCTATGTCCTCCTGAATACTTTGACATCTTTTTTCCAAATTAAGCATCAAGTTCTTTTTAATAAGAACTTTCTTAATTTCTAGGATGGTGGCAGTTCTATCCTCAATTTCCAATTGCTCCAGTTGGTGCCTGTTTCTGCTATTCAAAAAGTTAATCAATTGGGTTGCCTCTTCAGGTTTCTCTCCCAATTCTTCTCTGGTTTTCTATATGGCCTCCACAGCTATTTTAACTAGCTTAGTCTATTCAAAAATGATTTGGATGGAAGGCCAAATATCATTGATGGAATCAATGATATTGGTCCATAAGATATCTTTAATATCTCTCAAAGGTTTTTCTAATGTTAAGTCCTTTTCCAGGACTTTGATTCTTTCTTCCATCCTTTTGTTTTTCCTTTCTTCTTCTTTGTTCTGAATCTGTGCAAGCTCATAATTGGTTTCTAAGCTTGACATTTGTTCTTTAAGTCTCTTCAACTCAGTTGCCTGGATGCTCATTTGTTCCATGGCTTTGATCATTTCATCTATCTTTTCTGATGCTGACTCTGTGCTGGCTAGTGTACCTGTAGTCGAAGTGGTCCCTGTTACTGGCAGTGTTGTGACTGGTGGTAGTGTTGGTGCCAAGGCAGTTTCCAGAGTAGAAGGCATAGTTGTAGAAACTATGGGAATAATAGTCTGAGAAGTGGTCGACTCACTTTGCTTGGACTGTATTTATTTTTCCAGTTCGTCCTCAGTTTCCTTTAGCTGGTCATTTAGTCTTAGGACCAAGTCCATAAGTTCTTCCTCCTTTTTCATTTCTATAATTTCTACAGTTTGGGGATGATGGAGTGGAGGGATATTAAGCTGCTTTTTCAAGGCAGCAATGTCATCATTCTTCTTTTTAATTAATAGTTCAGCTGCCTTCACATCTTTGGGATCATGTCCCAATTCTATTATCAGATCTTCTAAAGCTTTTATTCTGGTGTCCTTAGCTTGAGAGGAAGATTTTTCTAATTGCAGCTGTGCAAAAGTGTTATGCAATGAATTTTGCAGTTGATGGGCTGCAATGGCTTTGCTAGTTAAAGTAGAATAAACCATTTCCCCGGTCTGCTTATGTAGTTCTATTTGGTCAATAGGATGAATATCCTTTGCCAATACTTCAAAATCAGTTTTAAAGTAATCTGCCATGGATTTTGGCTGTTGTATAGTGGGCTTGAGGAAACTCATCTGCATTTTCCCTTCCTTTATGTCAAAAGCTGACATAAGTCTGGTCTGGTTGGTTGGGGCCATTTTGAGGTAATGGGCATAAGTTTGTGCTTTCAATGTCTCATTCCTCGCTTTTATTTCTTTATACTTACCCTTGATATCCAAGCTCTGTTCAGAGGAAGCCCTGAAGGATGACACCTCAATGCTCTGTTGTCTTTCCAATACTTGCATATGTGAAGTAGATGGGGTCCCACCTGTTGGGATAGTTTGCCTGCTCTCTGTTCTTTCTGCCACTATGTTGCCTGTGGTCTCCTCAATGAACTCTTCTTCTGCATAGGGATTCAACCTTTTCCTTTTAGCAAAGGTTTGATCAGTAGGCCTGCTAGAAGGAGTGGCCTCTTCCCGGTCTCTTTTAGGATTCCTTTCCTCATTGAGAGGAGTTTGTAAAACTAGAGGGTTGCTCATGATTTGTTGAGGTTGAGCTAACTCCTCTGAAATTTCGGGATGCTCTGACTCTTCTTGTTGTCCTAAAGTTCCTGCTTGGTCTGATGTATCTTGATGCTCTAATGGTTGAGTGTTGGGTTCTTGTGGCTGTTTTGGTGATGAAGTCTCTCCTAGCACCTGTACAAAGGAATTTTCATCAATATTTCTTTCCAAATCTACCCATACATTGTCAACTTCAACTTGTGTGCTATCCCGGTCTCTTAGAGTTCCTTCCACCCATTCAGACTGATTTGCATATTGCTCAATCTCTAGGATCCTATAGTGGATGTAGGGGGATAGATTATGCTCTTTCCTTCTGTCATAGACGAATTTATGAGGATCATATGGCCAGATGAAGCTCTTTTCTAATCTCAATCTCTTAAGGATTTCCTCTGCCTCTTGCCCTGCTCTTTTGTTGTTGCAAATAAAGGGGACTAGGTGATCCTTTATCCTTAGCTGAGCTTTATTCTTAGTCTTTACAGAGTGGACTTCATTGGAATTGATCATTTTCCTATAGTACTCTAGAGAAAATAATCGCATGGAGAGATATTTGGGTAGTTTATAGGAAGGAAGCTCACACCCATAAATTCTGGTCTCGGTATGGCTCTAGTATAAGTACCAATCACCCACCTTGTACTGCTTGGATAACTGAAGAACTCTTTTAATGTCGACATGTTAGAAAATTATATATTACGGAGCAATGGAACACATAAAATATTGCAGAAATATAAACACACACAAAACAAGAGAGACACAGATATACGTGGTTCACCCAGTTTGGGCTACGTACACCCCAAACAGCCAGTCCTTCCTTTCTATTATCCAGCAAAATGAAGAGACACAACCTACAGCAAATCCGCTGTAATATCCTCTATTTTCTCTCACAGTCTCACCTCTCTGTTTCTCGCTCATAGAATACACATCTATCACGCAGCCTCAAATACAATACCCTCATACAAAGAGAGGGGTTGCCTTCTAGGGCAAAAAACCCTAAACTAAACATAAGTTCTACCTTCATATCATCCGCCTAATGAACGGCCCAGATTGACTAGAAATTACTATACTTTTACAAGGCAATTTTACAGTTGTTTTTAGCTTCGGGGGCGTTGCCCCCGAAACCCCCCGCCAGGGGGGGGCTCCCAAAGGTCGCAACCGCCCCCCCCCCCCCCCGGACCCCCCTTGCAGCGAATATTTTACGGGCCTATGTGGCGATACCTTTGAATATAGAAGATAATCAGGCTCCACACCCAACAATCTCCCACTTGGAGACTGATTGTAGCAACTCCACCGCTGCTTCATTTGCTGGACAATGACCCCTCTTTGGACCTGGCTATTTCTCATCTTCATCGTCATCCTTGAAGACCAACTGAAACTGAGCATATTCTCAGTTTCTCCCTGGTTACAACTTTTGTTAGCATATCTGCAGGATTCTGGCTAGTGTGTATCTTTTCCAGCTTCAACTCTCCATCTTCCAACACTGATCATATGAAATGGTACTTGAGATGTATGTGTTTAGTCCTGGAATGAAATGCTGAGTTCTTTGCAAGATGAATGGCACTTTGACTCTCACTGTATAACGTGCCCATATCATGCTCCTTACCCAATTCACCCATAAACCTTTGTAGCCAAATCATTTCTTTACTAGCCTCTGTAGCAGCAACATACTCTGCTTCTGTTGTTGAAAGTGCAACAACACTTTGGATTTTTGAAACCCAACTGACAGTTGTTCCTCCAACAATAAATACATATCCTGTAGTGCTCCTCCTATTATCTCTGTCACCTGCCATATCCGCATCAACATATCCTTGTAGGGAGATGTTTGAACCACCAAAGCATAATGCTTGATTTGTGGTACCTTTCAAATATCTGAGAATCCATTTCACTGCCATCCAATGTTCCTTTCCTGGATTGTTCATGTACCTGCTTACAACTCCCACCGCATGTGCAATATCAGGCCTTGTGCAGACCATTGCATACATTAAGCTTCCAACTGCTGATGCATATGGAACTTTAGACATATAATCCATGTCTTCTTGGGTCTTTGGGCACATTTCCTTGCTAAGTTTGAAATGGCTAGCAAAAGGTGTACTAACTGGTTTTGCATTGTGCATGTTAAATATTTTCAACACCTTTTGTATGTACTCATTCTGAGACAATGTTAATTTACGGTTTTTCCTGTCTCTAGTTATTCTCATACCAAGGATTTGTTTTGCAGCTCCCAAATCCTTCATTGCAAATGAATTTGCCAATTTTCTTTTGAGCACATTTATTTCCTGCATGTTAGATCCTGCAACAAGCATGTCATCTACATACAATAACAATATAATATAGCTGCCATCATTTTGCTTTTTAAAATAAACACAATGATCAGAGTGACATCTAGTATAACCTTGTTCAGACATAAACTTGTCAAATTTTAGATACCACTGCCTTGGAGCCTGTTTTAAGCCATACAAGCTCTTCTTCAACCTGCACACTAGTTTCTCCTTCCCTTTCACCTCATATCCTTGTGGCTGCTGCATATATATCTCTTCTTCCAAATCCCCATGGAGAAAGGTTGTCTTTACATCTAACTTCTCAAGATGCAAATCTTCAGCTACTACAAGACTTAAAATGGTTTTGATTGAAGTCATTTTAACAACAGGAGAAAATATTTCATCAAAATCAATACCTTTCTTCTGTGCAAACCCCTTTACCACAAGTCTAGCTTTATACCTCTGTTTTCATCCATCTTCTTCCTTCAGCCTGTAAACCCATTTATTCTTCAATGTAGTTTTTCCTACAAGCAACCTGACTAAATCCCAAGTCTGGTTATGCATTAAGGAGTCCATCTCTTCTTCCATGGCTACCTCCCACTTCTTCCTGCTTTCAACCTGCATTGCTTCTTCATAACATTCGGGTTCACCGGAATCAGTCAACAATAAATAATATAATGAAGGAGAGTATCGTTCAGGGGGTCTACTTATCCTAGTAGATCTTCTAACACCATTTTCAGGTGTTTGGGATGCCTGTTGTTGTTGTGGTGGTTGTTGTTGTTGTGGTTGTTGATTATTATTATTTTCAGGCACCTTTCCTTTTTCAGTGATTTCATCAAGAACTGCGTATTCCTTGTTTTCCTTTTCCTGTTTCTTTTCCTGCAACTGATTCTTATACAAGACCTTTTCATTGAATATTACATCTCTGCTTCTAATGATTTTGTGATTTTCGTAATCATATAAGCGATAACCAAAATCATTAATGCCATATCCAATAAAGGTACATTTCTTTGACTTTGCCTCAAGCTTTGTTCTATTTTCTTTATCAATATGGACAAAGGCCTCACAACCAAAAGGCTTTAAAATAGAGTAGTTTACCTTTTTACCTGTCCATGCTTCCTCTGGAACACCACCATCCAAGGAACTTGAAGGCCCTCTGTTTATTAGATAAACAGCAGTATCTACAGCATCTGCCCAAAACTGTAAAGGCAATCCTACATGCAATCTCATGCACCTTGCACACTCCATGATTGTTCTGTTCATCCTTTCTGACACACCATTTTCTTGTGGTGTTCTTGGAAATGTCTTCTCTCTGCGAATTCCATGCTCTGAACATTACCTATCAAACTCTTTGCTGCAATATTCACCTCCATTATCTGATCTAAGACACTTCAATTTCTTTCCTATCTCAATCTCAACCAAAGCTTTCCATTTCTTGAAAGTATCAAATACATCAGATCTATTCTTAATACAATAAATCCAAGTTTTTCTAGTTGCATCATCAATAAAAGTAACATAATAACGAGAGCCACCGAGAGATGATCCCTGAGCAGGTCCCCATACATCTGTATGCACAAGCTCTAATTTTTCATTCTTCTTTTCTTTCCCAACTCTGAGAAATCTGACTCTCTTCTGTTTTCCATAAATGCAATTATCACAGAAGTCCAAATCAACATTCTTCAAACCCAAAAACAAATTCCTTGAGTGAAGAATCTTCATCCCCTTTTCACTCATGTGTCCGAGCCTATGATGCCATAATGCTGCATCTGCTCCTTTGGAAGTTAAAGCATTAACAAAGTTAGAAATACCATTGCATAAATACAATGTACCAACCTTTTCGCCTTTTGCTATTACCAGGGCTCCTTTGGTGACCTTCCAAGCTTTATCTGTGAAAGTTGTCACACAACCTTCACCGCCTAACTGCCCTGTTGAAATCAGATTTTTCTTTAGATCTGGAACATGCCTTACCTCCTTTAATAGCCATCGGTTTCCATTCTGCTATTTTACAAGAACCTTACCCATTCCAACGATTTTACAGGGTTTATCATCACCCAGACGAACTTGTCCAAAATCTCCTTGAACATAGTCATGAAAGTATTTCTTATCAGGTGTGGCATGGAATGAAGCCCTTGAATCTACCACCCAGGAATCAGTAATATTTTCGAAAGAAAGAATCAAAGCATCTTGTAACACCTCACCTGTCACATTTGCTTCATGATTGTTTTCTTGTTGTGCATCTCCTTCTTTTCCCTTTCGAGATCTACAGTCTTTCTTTAGATGTCCTTTCTTTCCACATTTCCAGCACACTATCCTCGATCTGGACTTGGATCTGCTCTTTCCTCTTTCCATTTTTCTTCCTCTAGACTCTGCACTCAAAGCATTTCCCGATGTCTCACCGGAGCTTTTCCGTCGCATTTCCTCGCTAGGGATAGCACCGACAACATCATCAAACTTTAAAGTACTAGATCCAGAAACGGAGTTACTAATGGCCATTACCAAACCATTCCAACTTTCTGGTAATGAGCACAAGAATAACAGAGCTCTAACTTCATCATCAAAGTTTACCCCTATAGAACTTAACTGACTTGTAACTGTATTAAAATCATTTAAATGGTTTGCAACAGATCCACCTTCCGACATATTCATATTAAATAACCATTTCATAACAAATACCTTGTTTGAGGCCGAGGGTTTTTCATATAGTTTCGACAACGTCTGCATCAAACCCTCTGTCATGGTTTCCTTCGAAATGTTAAAGGCGACTGACGCAGCAAGGCACAACCGTATTGTTCCGAGTGCTTTTCTATCGAGAAGGTTCCATTCTTCATCTTTCATACCCGTCGGCATCTTTGTTTTTCGCCCAATGGTAGGTATAGATCTTTCTAATACAGATAATCTTCCATCTGCATCTTCCACAGCGAGAATTTTTTGCCGTTAAATTTCTCGACCCTAAACTTACCATCTTCCGCCATTGCTCCCACTCGAACCAGGAACCCTTCTTTCCTGCGAGTTTATCAGCCAAATAGACCTTCGGCTCTGATACCAATTGTTAGAAAATTATATATTACAGAGCAATGGAACACATAAAATATTGCAGAAATATAAACACAGAAAACGCATAAAACAAGAGAGACACAGATATACGTGGTTCACCCAGTTTGGGCTACGTCCACCCCGAACAGCCAATCCTTCCTTTCTATTATCCAGCAAAATGAAGAGACACAACCTACAGCGAATCCGCTATAATATCCTCTGTTTTCTCTCACAGTCTCACCTCTCTGTTTCTCACTCATAGAATACACATCTATCACACAGCCTCAAATACAATACCCTCATACAAAGAGAGGGGTTGCCTTCTAGGGCAAAAAACCCTAAACTAAACATAAGTTCTACCGTCAGATCATCCTCCTAATGAACGGCCTAGATTGACTAGAAATTACTATACTTTTACAAGGCAATTTTACAGCTGTTTTTAGCTTCGGGGGCGCTGCCCCCGAAACCCCCCGCCAAGGGGGGGGCTCCCAAAGGTCGCAACCACCCCCCCTGGACCCCCCTTGCAATCAATATTTTACGGGCGGCGTTGCCGCCCCCATTTCGAACTGGGGTCCTATGTGGCTATACCTTTGAATATAGAAGATAATCAGGCTCCACACCCAACAATATCCTTAGCTGAGCTTTCTTCTTAGTCTTTACAGAGTGGACTTCATCGGAATTGATCATTTTCCTATAGTACTCTAGAGCAAATAATCGCATGGAGAGATATTTGGGTAGTTTATAGGAAGGAAGCTCACACCCATAAATTCTGATCGCGGTATGGCTCTAGTATAAGTACCAATCACCCACCTTGTACTGCTTTGATAACTGAAGAACTCTTTTAATGTCTACACTGATCCTGGGAGGAGGATTTCCCAATAACATAGTAGTTACTGGATGTATAAATAATTCAATGAAATCTGTGTAAGGATGAGGAGAAGAGCTAGAATAGTGGAAAATTGAGGTCCAAAAGATAACAGATCTAGGATTCCCTTTAGTATCAAGATTTTGGACAAAGAAAGGGAATTTATTAGTTTGGTAGTAGAGAAAAAGATGATACAAGACTAAATAATATTTAAATACTCTCTCGTGCTCTAATCTCATGAACTGGTCATGCATCTTATCTGCAATGAATGTAGCATAGTCAAATTTGGTTGCAGGAGGTTGACCAGGGGTAAAAATAGACATGTAGGCTAAGGTCATCTCATCTACATACTCATTAGTAGTAAAACCCAAAATGCAAGCAATCATGGTGATGATATCTCTGCCCAAACTAGTAAAGAAGCATGACATGTAAGGTGGGGGGTCTTTTGGCCTGTATTTTTCTTCCATGAAAGTCTAACAGATTTGGGTAATTTCAGAACTAGACAGCTTTGAATATTTTTCAAGTAAATCGGAAATGGAAAGGGGAGTGAGGTCCTGACCAAGCTGTAACTGTAACATCTCATTTATGGATTCGGCTGTAATGGTGAATAGGATTTTCTGGTCTAGGGACATTACAGCTCTCATATTAGGGTCGTAGTTTTCATGGCATTGGTGGATAATATTTGGGAAAATATGGACAGTGGGAAATTTATATTTAGGTAGGTTTGATTCCCAAAGACCTATGTTATCAGCATGGTTCAGATAATTGTCCCAGTACTTACAATATAACCTCAAGGGGGTTTCATCAAAAGTAAAGTCCTTTATTTGAAAATCTTCGTCAGCCAAAGGAAGGTGGTCCAAATCCCTGTGGGGAGAAGTAAGTGGCATAACATTTAGGGTGATTGGAGCTTCCATCCTTGGTTCTTGTGTATTCTAGGACGTCGATGGGGAAATTCAGGGATCTTATGGAGAACCAGGTTGTTCTAGGGAGTATTCAGAGTATTGGACCATTTAAATTTTGATAAAAACACTCAATTTCTAAAGCAATTCAGTCCTGGTTTGATATAAACATAGGGTTTTCCAGTAGAAGTGGGTAAATACCTAGTTATGGTGGTATGGGAAACGGAATGACACTGGTGTGTAGTCTGGATGGGGCGTGCTAGTCTACAGTGGCGATTGGGAGTTCAACGGCCTCTTGGAGTTGATGGTTTGCATGCAGGGTGATAACATGAATGTGCTTCTGTGTGCATGGAGAATAGGAGGTTCTATTGTTTTGGTAAAACAAAAATAATGAGTGTTTTCATTTTATTTGCAAAGTCAAAATGTTTGGCGGGTGTGGTGAAAGGGACAAATGGCGCCAGTCAATGGATGGGACATTTTTTCATTTAGCAATGGTGGTAAGCGGAAGCGGTAATGGTTTTCATCACACAGTTTTTGAGCGCTACGCGGTTTTGGGAGAGGTCCGCCCGATGCCATTCATCCGACAACACGTAGCGGCCGGCAAATAGTGAAACCACTCACATCAAGGGGGTAAAGTTCAGTATCAGAGGCCACCCAATATGAGCATTGACCGTCAGATCTGAAAGGGTCAGATCATACGGTGATTGGGGCACAGATTTGATCGGGAGTTAATGGAGGGGCCCGATGGGAACTAATTGCAAATTTAAGGAAATTAATAACATTGGGGGTGATGTGATTGGGCAAAGATAGATTATTAATTAACCACAGATTGGTTAATTAATCTCTGTTATTTGGCGGGAGTCTTAGGTTATTAATTAATTGCAAATCAATTAATTAATCCCTTATTTTAATTATTTTATTATTAAGGCTTATGTTTCAAACCTCGAGACGGGATTATTAATATATGGGGTTTTTAACAATAAAATATACGGGAAAAGGATGATTTTTGGGATTTAATACATAAGTAAAATCAGATGTTAATATGAGATGAAAATAAAAGTGCGCTAAGTATAATGTGTCTAACATTAATTTGTTTTTCATATTAAAACATTATAACTTAGGCTAAAGGGATTTTGTGGGGTAATTACTTTTCCTTAGCAAATAGTGAATTTGCTTAGGGAAAAGGGGTTTTTAGAAGAAGTGAATAAATGATGAAGGGGTGAATGTTGATGAGGGGTTTTTAGCACCTTTGACCTTATAAGTTATTGGGCCGAGGGTCCGGTCCCTCCAGAAGTCAGAGAAATGCTCTGAGCCCCTTTAACTTAAGGTTTTTTGGAACTTTTACTTGTGGGAAATTAATTACAATAAGGGGTAAAATGAATGAGGAAATTAATCATGCAACCTTGTAAATGTGCCTTTGTCATCCATGCTTTTCCAAAGTAATGTAATGATGAAAGCAAATGATTTGAGCTTTTAACTTAACCATTCATCATACATAATCCTCAACCAATCATCTACTTACCCACCAACACATCCTACCATTTTTACTTCTTTTATTAGGGTGCACTTAAACTAGCAAACCCTTATCAATTTTTTCTTTTCTTTTACAATGGAAATCTATCTAAGTCTATCCTTACTACATCCGTGGGCTCAGATTAAACTATTGAGCTTATTTTATTTACTCTACCTATCTACTTATCTGCCAAGATTAAATAGTTTGGTCAGATTTTATTCTCTATTTATAGACATAAAAATTTAAAACATGAAATAGTCAAGTTTAAACTATTTGACTACCATGGATTGTGGCATAAGTGACAAGATGCACACAATCTTTTTATTTTTCACCAAAGTAAATGGTGGTGGCATTTTGACTTGCACACTTTCATGGTCTTTTTATTTTTCTTGGGATTCATTTTTCATCTTTTTTGACCTTTTCTTTTTATTCTTTTTATCCTTTGATTTTCTTTTAGGATATATCCTCTTTACATTTTTTTAATTTCTTTTGAATTTTTGAATACAGAAAGCAAAGGTATGTACATATTACAGAGATAAACTAAGTCAATCACAAATTATGACACCTGTTGGTATAGGAACATAACACTTTTGATGCTTTGTGATTTGTTTGTGCTTGATTTGTAGTTTTGTTTATGTTTGGTGCATGGTCATGCCACTTGATTTGTGGTGGCATATTGCTATTAGTGTTTCATGGTTTTCTTCTTGTTTGTTTCTTGTTCATTCCTTTTGTGTTTTTAGGGTCTTGGGAATTGGTTGGGAAGGAGAAATTTAATGGAGCTCAGGGAGAGTTGAATGAAACCCAACAGGTAATGTAAGACACGGATGAAGCTAAGTGCATGTATAAGCGAAGTAGAAGGAAAGAGTATGGCAGCTAGATGGATTGGTTTGGTCCATGGAGTTAAATTGATGGTGGTAGGACAGTCATGAGAAAGGTAATCAGGAAGGGTAAAGTAAATGGATTTGAGGCATTAGACGCCTTGGCTAAGTTGGGACTTGTTGTTCCTAATGTTGTGATGTTATACATGGATAAAGAGGGTTCTCCTAACCTTGACCTTATGATATCTGGTAATTATGTTGTGATCATGATTATGTTGATGTCCTTATATGTATATATGTATGTATGTATGGAATTGTCTGACAGGGTCATCAGAGATCATGATAGTTTTATTCTAATTTTATATGTGTGTGTGTGTGTGTGTGTAACAAGGTCATCAGGGATCATGCTTGTGGAGGAATGATTACTTATGCAAGTGAATGGCATGAAGAGGTTCCTGGTCTTATGAGGAATCAAGTGGGAAGAGTGGCCCTGAAAAATCTACGAGGTCAGTATCATGTGGGTATGAATTGATATTATGTGATTATACTATGTCTATGTTATGGCAGGTGATGTTGAGGGGTACATCAAGGAAATTAAATAAGTGTGATTTGTGGCATGTTGGAGCAAGCATGGATGGTGGAAAGACACTAGAAGCAATGTTTCCCGGTAGAGACAGTGTAGTCTGTGGATGTGCAGTGCTGCTATTGTGTATATGTTGTACATGTGATGTTATATACATGTGGTGTTGTGTACATGTCGTTTATGCAGTGTTGTGTATAGATGGTGTTGTGCATATGTTGGATATGTGGTCTTGTGTACATATGGTGTTGTTTGCAGGATGGATATGCAACATTGTGTAAATATGGTGGTTTGTGCATGTTGCATATGTTGTGTTGTGTACATATGGCATTGTGTGCATGTTGTATATGTGGTGCTATGTACATGTGTTGTGTGCATGATTGTACATGTGGTGTTGTGTGTGCATGTAGTGTTGTACACATGTTGTATATGGGGTGATGTGTGTATTTGGTGTTGTGTACATGTCGTGCATAAGGTGTTGTACACATTTGGTGTTGTGTACACATTGTGCATGTGGTGTTGTATACAAGTGGTGTTGTGTACACGTTGTGCAAGTGGTTTTGTGTACATGTTGTGTAGGTGGAACTATGTATATGTGGTATTGTGTACATGTCATACACATTGTGTTGTGTACATGTGGTATTGTGTTATTATGTTACGGGGATTGTGTAGCCATTGTATCATGACATGTGTATTCATTGTGTTGTACTTTTGGTATGTATGTGTATTGTGTTGTATGCCAGGTGTAGGTGTATGTATTGTGTTGTGTTGTACACCAGGTGTAAGTGTATGTGTTGTGATGTATATTATGTGTATGTGTACATGATTGAAGAGGAGAGAAGGCACTAGGTGCTTGCTGGGTGTGGCAACCAATCTAGTGTGTGTACAAAAAGGACAAAGGACAAAGGTAGAAGAAAAAGACCGATTAAAGGATAAGTATCAATATTTTATTTCAATTTTATTGTGCATGTGATCTATGATTCTGGTTTATGATGGTCACATGTGATCTATGATTCTAGTTTTTGATGATTGTATGTGATTCATGATTTTGATCTATGATGGATGTGTTTTTAGCTAACCAGATGTGATATGTTTATACATGATGATTTGGTCACGAGTTGATTTGGCTTGTTGTGTCAGGAAGTGAACATAAGTGTAACTATACCTTATTGATGGGAAACCAATGAGGTATGATTTGGATTTATTTCAATTCGTTTTGGATCTAATGGAAGTTATGTGCATGGTATAGGAAAGCATGGAAATGCTTGGACTGGGTGGTTGAAACTGACTGCAAGAATTAGCAACATTATCGAAAGGAATTGGAACAAGTATGAGTATGTTGGTAAAGCACTTCAAGAGTAGGGCCATTGTGAGACACTAGTACCCAATAGTGTCCATTTATTTCCATGAGCATGTTATGACTAGTATGATGGTTTTGAGGTAGGGATATGCCTTGGTTTTTCGACCTTCCGATGCGAGGAAACCTTTCCAAAGGAGGGGTTGCCCAAGGGACTATGTAGCAGAGAAGGGGATGCCCATAGAACTTGGAAGATGTGTGACTGCATGGAAGGGGGCGACTGGATTTCAGGAGGGACTATGTAGCGGAGAAGAGAAGCTTGGCAATGGATTTTTTTTGGTCATTAGCATTTTCATATGGAATCAGAAGCACATTAGGAGTCTGCCCTAGAACAATGAGTTGGTAATTATTCATTGAGAGGACAAGTGGCACAGGATTGTAGAGCTAGACATTGCATGCAACATTCACTTTGCCAGTGGATTTTGGATGTCCTGGGAAGGAAGTGAATCATCGTATTACTTTGAGGGTGGAGTTATGAGCCCCTAGATTCCCTTGTTGATGATACGAGCGTTGTGTTCTTTATTTGTTGGTTGAGAAAATGTGCATATGTGTATATTATTGTAAATATTGTATCAAGCTAGATTTATAAACATCCATAGACAATATGATTATTTTTTGGTTGAAGAAAATGTGCATGAGTATATATTTGGTTGTTATTGCAAATATCGTAATGATTTGTGTTATAAATGGTCATTGTAAATATTGCAACAAGCCATGTTAGAAAGCTCCATAGGCAGTATGTTTTGTTTTCAGCGGTTTACTAGTTTATAGGTGTCATTGGATATTGAGGATGGAGTTCCATCAATGGGGAGGGTTGTGTAACAGCCCCTGATTGAACTTAAATGTAAAAGAATATAAGACCGAGGCAATCAGACACATATTCCATGTTGCATGGCGGGAAAAACATCCTAGTGGGTGTCACTTTCAGTTTTTTATGGATAAAGAAATTAGCAAAGGCAAAGAGGCATTAATTGGAATTTTATTTATGGAAATAAAGGAAATTAGTAGAAAAGGGAGATGAAAGGTCACAAATTTACATGAGGAGGAAATTCAAGGAAAAATAGAGGAAAACGAAGAAAATAGAGGCCTTGACGATGAAAATGTTTCTCAAGATCAGTTCATGGCTTTTTTCAGTTTGAGCTTGGAGATATCATTCTATTCTCTCTCTCTCTCTCATAATTTTAGACACTTAGAGTTTCTTAGAGCACTCTTGGAGGAGTGTGGCATACATTGGATTTGGAGAAAGAAGGCAAAGGAAAAGCAAGAAAGCGCAAGGGGATTACTGGATCAGTAGCTACAACTGAATTTCTTTACAGGTATCGAGTTGAATGTATGGTTTCCTTGCTAGTTTTGACATGCATGGTCCATGCATGTGGTTTCTTGGTTATGATTTTTCATTGGCATGGAGGATTACCTAGATTGATATTGATTTTTCCTAGCCTTGCCATTTCCTGGATAGCCATGATGTTGTGGGTTTTATCTTTTCTTTTGGTTGGTTTTCATGTTCCTTAAGGTTATGGGTTGAGTTATTAGTTCCTGGAGACTTGGTTGGAAAAACACTCTAGAATCCGTATAAAAACTTGGTTTGATTTACTATTCCTTGATGCCCTGGCTGGAAAAACGCTCTAGAGCCCAATAGCATTTTTTGGTTGAATTACTAAACTTGGAAGCCTTGGTTGGAACAAATGTTATGGAGACCTAGACAGCCTGGGTAGAGACTAATATGGTGATGGTTAGTGATGTCTGACCGTGAGGTAGAATCACTAGTTGAGGGTTGAGGTGGTTTGGCCTCTGGAAGCCATGGTTTGGTGTTCTTGGTTTATTCCATGAGATCCCACATTCGTGATTGGAATATGGAATGAGGGTGACTAGCTAAAAGAAATATCTGGTTCAGCCCAATCTATGGTCGTGTGGTACATGGAAGTCCCTCACTTGGTTGTATTTTCATATGTTAATAAGAGCTCCTTTTCCTTTGGTATTTCATGAGTAAATGTTCTTCTCATTATGTGGCTTTAATGTAGGTTTTATCATTGATATTTCTATGGTTATTTGTTGGTTATAAGCATGTTTTATGATAGACTTGAGTTATGGATCTCATCATGTTTTGATTATTAGATGAAATTTTAATGAATGCATGACCTAATAGATGATATTGCAACTATTATGAGGAGGCATCAATCCTTCTTGATGATTCTCAGATAAGTATGAGACCCCTATGTTCATATGTGTATTTATGACATGTACATTATATGTTTATGATATGTTTGGTAGAAAGATTTTCATGGCAGGTAGGGGTATGGTCAAGTCCTTGTTCAAGTGTTTGCATTAGTAGCCTTATTTTATTTATATTTACTATTTTTGGAAATTTTATGAATTTTTTGGGCAGAGGCTTGAGTCTTAGCCCTGAAAAAACGGCTCAAAATTTGGGGTCGTTGGCACAGAACTACCTGAAAAATAATATAGTTGCATGGATGCCTTGCTTTGGGAGCAACTGAAGGGTCTCAATCACATGGAAGGCTTGTCATGGGAGTGACTATGGATCTAGTTCAGCATAACATCAAGTTTTATGATGGGTTGGACACCTGGAAGGGTTGGTTGGCTCCTGAAGGTTCTGTAGCTTCTGAGGAAGGTTAGATCGAACTTGTCTTGTCAGTTCTACTTCCTTAATTGTACATTAGGAGTTGAATCATATCATAGTAACTCTTCATTACATGTTTACCCCAGTGAACTGGTTAGCTTGGGTAAATGTGGGATGAGGGTGTTACAAAAAGAGAGATTTGGTTCAGCCCAATCTATGGTCAGGTGGTACATGGAAGTCCCTGACTTGGTTGGAATTTTCATATGTTAATATGAACTGTTTTCCTATTGTGATCTATGAGCACTTGTATTTATTATTATGGTGATCTTATGGATGACTCTTCATAGTTTCTATTATAGTTATATGTTGGTTATATGCACGGTTTTATGATGTTCTCTAACTATGGATTTCTCTCATGAATTGATATGTTACTGGATAGTTGATGAATTCATGGGCTAACAAGTGTTATTGTAGTTAGCTTGAGGGGGCATTGAGCCTTCTTGGTGAGTCATAGATGAAGTTCAGAATTTTATGATCATATATGCATTCATGACCTTAGCTTATATGTTGGCATGTGTTTGATGAAATTTCTATCTTGCATTAGAAATGTATTGGTCAAGATATAGCTCAAGTTATATTGTTTTAGCGTTGTTATCCTTATTGTCGTGATTCTGGAAAGTTACAGGAAGTTTTGGGTAGTGGTTTGAAGGATTTCTTGAAAAAGTGGCATAGATCTAGTGACCGCATGCACTGAACTGAGGAATTTAGATCATAACTGCTAGTAGCCATTCCTATGCATGTGGTTATAGCCTCCCAACCACATGCATGCAGTGTTATGGGTGCAGTTGAGGATTTTCCCTTGTGAAAAATAGTTCCAACTCAGGGATTGATCACATGGGGTCGTTTGTAGGCTCCTAACGATTAGTAGTCTCTATGGGATTTCAGTTTACTTATATTTTGTAGGCCCCACTTCCATAACTGTAGCTTGGAGGTTGGTGACACTTAGCTCATGTTTACCCTGGAGAGATTGTTAAAGTGGGTAAATGTGGTAGGAGATGTTACAACTATTGTTTGATGCATTACAAGATTATATTGATTATGCAAGGAATATTGAAAGACAAGAAGAGTACATATGGAAGGAGTAGTTAATCTCATGTGTATTTCCACTGATAAGTAGACAAATGATACTTTTTCAAAGCCTCTTTCTATAAGGATGATTGTGCACTTTCAAGAAAAACTTAGATTTATGGAGATTACATCCTTGGTTGAGAGGGAGTGGGGATGATATTTCATCATGGATATGGATTCTCCCTATGTGATGTATTTTGAATTAAATTAGGGAGATTATCCCTATGTAAAGTACATTGACCAGAATTAGTGAGATTGGGTTGATAGATTTGATAACATCATGGACATCCATTCTTCCTATGTCATGTACTCTGATCAGAATTAGGGATGTTATCCCTGTATCAAGTATATTGAACAGAATTAGGAAGAATAGTATGGTGGACATACATTAACCCTATGTCAATTACTATGACCGGAATTAGGGATTTTATCCCTGTGCCAATTACTATAACTGTAATTAGGGAGAATAATTTGTTAAAGGATACTCGAAAGAGTTAGTTCTCATCAATGTTTTGGTTCGATCACTCTATAAGAGTAGGTGCCTTTCCAACATCATGATTAGTTACTCATTAAGTGAGCCCATATAGCATCATGGCCTGGAATGGAAACCCTATGGTGTAAGGATATGTATGTCCTTTGGGGTTTAACCATGGTGATGGCAACCCTATGGTGTAAGGATGTGGATGTCCTTTAGGGTTTGACCATGGTGTTGGTAACCATATGGTGTAAGTATGTGGATGTCCTCTAGGGTTTGGCCAACCCTATGAAGTTGGAATATGGATGTTCCCTAAAATTTGATCATGGTGAAGGAAAACATGTACTAGACATTATACCATGAGGTTGAGGCACCGACTAAATCATGGTGACTAATTAAGGGTGATATTGTACCATAGGTTAGGTGTGCTAAACTAGATGATGGTACCTAATGGATGTTGATGATGTACCATAGGTTAGGTGTGCTAACCTGGAATAATGGTACTAAATGAATGTTATGATCATTATAGGTCAAGGTTTTTGTTCTACATGACTATGAAACCTTATTTTAGAGAAAATGTTTCAAAATAGAATATCTAGATAGTTATTAGAATACCTCCCTAGCTAAGAGGGATTATTGAATTTTGTAGCTATGGTCGGTCTTCATAATGCACATTGGTGTACTTGTAAAGATAAAATTAAATTATATTTATGGTGAGAGAAAATATTAGTTACCATGTTCTTCATGCTTGTGAGAAAAGGAAAAATTATTTATTTATTTTGTCAAAAGATTATTTTATGAGGGATTTTCTTCATGCCCTTTTCAAAGTAAATAAATTGATTTTTTTCAAAAGAAAAATATAGACTCAAAAAGATTTCAAGTAGGCTCCTTTGATGCTTAATTCATCTTAGACCCTAATGACATCATTTAAGACCCCTTCCTATGCATATAAATATGATACATGTCCTTCCTCCAAAGGCACCATTTGACCTTACTACAAGAGCAATTATCATCTGATCTAAGGTGAAGAAAAGGAGGATACAAAGTGGGAGTTATCTTTGTGGCAATGTCATATTATCCCTATGAGAAAGTGTGAGTTATTTGTGACAATGCGAGATTATATTGTGATGAAGTGTGAGTTATCTTTGCGGTAGTGTGAGATTATCTCTATGGAAAAATGCAAGTTACCTCTATGGTAATGCAACATTATCTTTGTGACAAGGTGAGAGATTATATCTATGACAAGTACAAGTTACATGATCCAAGTCAGTAGTACCGAGCATACTCTTTGATGTTGGTATGAGACAGTGATGATCCAAGACTATGATGATTTGATATTGTGATGATCTAAGACTGTAATGAGCCTAGTTGTGATGATCTGAGCTTGTGATGATCTAAGTTATGATGATCCAAATATGTTTCATGGCCTAAACCTATGGTGCGATCCAAGTATGTGTATTATAGTCACATTATGATGAGATTTTGTGGGAGAAGGAGGTCAATACTTGGACCTTGTTCCTGACCTTAAATGAGTTTTTTGAGGACCAATTTTGGACAAGTGAAAGAGTTGGACTTAACATCTTGTTGATTGTCTTATGAGTGTGACCATAAGCATTGAGTTTGATGTATCTCACGTTGAATTGAATATTTCACTAAGAAGAAGGTTGTTGGGATTTCCCCCAAGTGGGTTTTCTCAGGCTAAACATTGTGTCTCTATTATGCATTATGATCTCTACTGTTTCATTGTATTTATGGTAGAATTTATGAATGAGTAATTTCTTAATGATACACTAAAAACTGCCAAACAAACATCTACATCATTGGAAGTAATTATCAAGTTTCAGAAATAAAGTGCTTGCGTAAATTTCACTTGAAAAATCAACATGGAATTAGAGATTTTGGTGAAAGGATTGAGCATTGAGATCACCTTCTAAAGAAGGTCAATTTCCATAAACTAAAAGCTCAAGTCCATCCTATACTTGATCTATACAAGCCCTACCCAATTGAGCAAAATTTTTGACCTCTTTGGAAGAATATATATTGAAGTCACTCATTCCCCCTCATGACATAATTCAAATTCATAAGAACATATATGTATGTATGTATGTATGTATATGTATGTATGTATATGTATGTATGTATGTAGATATATGTATATATATATATATATATATATATATATATATATATATATATATATATGTGTATATATATATATATGTATATATATATGTATATATATATATGTATATATATATGTATATATATATATATATATATATATATATATATATATGTATATATATATATATATATATATATGTATATATATATATACATATATATGTACATATATATATGTACATATATATATACATATATATATGTACATATATAGATATATACATATATATATGTACATACATATATATATATATATATATATATATATATATATATATATATATATATATATATATATATCTTTAATGAAGACAAATCAAAATAGAAGAGAAGAAGCATCCGAGTAGCCTACTATAGTCCGAAATATTTTTTGAAGAAGTCTGAATTAGTTCTACTACAAAGGTTTTGTGACACAAGCTTGAGTTGACTAAAATACAAGTCCAAATTTCTTGTCTAAGGCTTTGTGGTATATGATCCAACTTATGTTAAAGATTGATTTCTTTATCATACAAGTTTGAATTACTAATCAAAGCGGTAAATCCTTAGACAACTCTATCGTACTAATTCGAAGTTACTCAGGTTTGAGTTTTTCGTAAGTAGAAAACTATGTAGCAACTCAAGTTCCTGTGGTGTAGTCAAAGAATATTTGATGACTTAAAGTACTAAAGATCTAAAGAAGCATTGATTAGACAAAGGGGCTACAAATAAAAAGTATGATCACTAAGATGCATTGCAACATATTTTTCTCAGGAATTTCAAAGTCAAAGTTTCTCTAAAAACTTGTCAAATGAGAAAGTATAGGTCTGATTGAAGGTATGTATTATAGACTTTTGTCAAATTGACCTCTAGTATCTTGAAAAGTGAAATTGCATTAGAGGTGTATGTCATATGCAATTATGAAAAGAATCAATAAAGAATCATAGAGGAACAAGATTTGAATTCAAGAAGAAGCAAGATCTAGATTCAGAGGGAGAAGTCTAATCTTCAAGGTTGAAGCATGTCTTGAAGTGACGCCTTGCTAGGACTCATCTGTTAAAAGGAGTAGTCATGGCAAAATGATTTGACTCTGTTATAGATTAGGAGGGAGTTGGTTATTGAATTTGATATGAAGGGCTTTTGTTTGATGTATTACTTGAGACTAGAAGTTTAGAATGATGGCTTATATGTCCATGATGAACAATATAAGTTTGAGTAGTTGATTGGCTCCCTAGAAGGTTGGGAGTTTACTTTGAAATATGTATTGAGTTATCTACATGAAACTATGGTTTGAGGTGTTGAAGAATCATATTTATTTGGAAAGGAATGTTGAAAGATAGGAAGAGTACATCTAGAAGGAGTAGTGAAGCTCATATGTATTTCTATTGATAAGCAAAAAATCGATGTTTTGTCAAAGCCTCTTTCTAGAAGGAATTTTATGCACTTCTGAGACAAGCTTAGATTTGTGGATATTACATCCTTGGTTGAGAGGGAGTGACGATGATATTTCATCATGGATATGGATTCTCCCTGAGTCACGTACTTTGATCGGAATTAGGGAGGTTATCCATTTGTAGAGCACATTTACTGGAATTATGGAGAATGGTTTGATAGGTTTGATATCATCGTGGAAATTCACTCTTCTTGTCTCATGTACTTTGATCAAAATTAGGGATGTTATCCATGTCTCAAGTAAATTGACCAAAATTAGGAAGAATGGTATGGTGGACATACATTCTCCCTATGTCAATTATTGTGAATGGAATTAGGGATATTATCCCTATGTCAAGTATTAAAACCAAAATTAGAGAGAATGATCTAGTAGAGGCTTCTCAAAGAGTGGTTTTTTATTAGTGTTTTGGCCCAATCACTCCATAAGAGTAGGTTCCTTTTCAGCATCAAGATTGGTTACTCATTGAGTAAGCTCATATAGCATCATGGCCTAGAACGGAAACCTTGTGGCGTAAGGATGTGGATGTCCTTTAGGGTTTGACCATGTTCAGCATGTACCTATTGGGGTATCTTGAAATAAGAGGAAGAGTGGTGGAGAGAAGTTCAGTAATATACAAGATAGATTAAATCATCAAAACGAGGCAAATAGTTCCATGATCAGTCTTATAGTTATTCCTATGGAACGATATTAATTATTAATGATTCAAAGACTATGCCCATGGTGATGCAGGGAAGGAAAGGGGCAGGGATGGTCATCACACTTCGTTAATCCTATCCTGGTCATTAATTATAATGGTCAGGCCATATTAAAATATACATCATCTATCACATCATTAAATACTACATAACCTGGTGGATAGTGTAGTTCGCCATTAGTGCATGTTGGCATTACCTAGAACTATGTCGGGTGCAGGAGTGTCACAACTTCGTGGCATGTTCGGAACTCACAATAGACTTCAAGAAAATAGCGTTCCATTACAAACTTATAATTTTGCTGGAACTCTAGACCAGGGTTGGAATTTGACGAGCATTTTTCTCATGATAGGGAATTTTAATCGTATTTTATGTTTAAAACATTTAAAATATAGTTTCTTGTGATGGGTTTTGAAACGTAAGGGACGTATTTTTTAAGGTTCATGTTTTAATGAAAATGTCATTACTATTTGTCAAACAACTCTTAGGCACTTGCACCTGGGCAACATGTCTAGAATTTGATGGAACTTATGTCTTTGTGAAATATTATATTGACACGTCAATAATTAAGAACTATAATATTTTGAATTCATGCCATAATATTTGCTTTTATTTAAATATCTTAGGTTCATGTTACTTAAAGATATATGTGTATTATTTTATGGAAATAATTATATTTTCTATTTTTATAAAACCTTTATTCTAACATGGTTTATGCCATGGTTTACCTCCTTCTTTCACCCGCGTATTAATAACTATAGGAAAACAATGAGTAGAGTATACAAAGGTTTTAGAACAAAATCAAAGTGGTTTTAATTTTCATATAAAATAGGATGAAACAAATTAGATTGGATGTCGTGCCCATTAGGTGGTATCATTTTTTAGGCTCTAATGCAAAACTAACCCGTGTGTACCTTACCAATCTGAAATCAATGTAGATCATTGGATGAATATAACTTTAATATTATTGCAGATATCCATAATGACCGAATTAGCCAAAATAAAAGATTGAAATTGGAATTGAAAATGGGAGGTGGCTAGAAGATATTGAGCGAGTGACATACATGTGGGTAGCTGGCATAGTAAATGAATGAACCATTGAATGAAATTGTTATAAAAAAAAGAGGTGTAGGAAAAATACATTAGAATTTTGAGATAGAATCAACTGTAGTTTATTGATAGATCTGAGCATATCGAGAGCATGGTATCTTCATCCAAACCACATGCCCAAATTATGTTGAAAGAACACATAGAAGCAAATATGCATGTAGTGGAAGTTCATGAGAAAATTAACACGGTCCTCTCCGGATGGTCGAGCAACTAAAGTTCCTCTCCTTATCAGTCGAGTGTGGAGATATTAGAGAAAGCACAGATCATGAACTTTTAGGAATTTTACATTACAGATGAAACACACATTCCAGAACTATTACACCATTACCATGCTTCAACAGTCACTAAGCTATCAAATTCTAGTTTTAAGTCAAACTTTGAAGATCTCCCTAGTGTGATTTGGTAGTTCAAGTTTCATCTTTGATACAATGGTCAGATGGAATTTGTCAAGAGCATGAGGAGCATTTTTTCTCTGAAAATTCATGCAAGATTTTGAATTATTTAAATTTAGAAACCCATATAACACTCTCGAAGCATTGAGAAGCTTTGGAATGTCATGGAAAATAACCTCTCGAAGGAACCAATGACTGGGTTGAGGAAGATGGTAGCACAACTTTAGCACAAATTACACTTCAATACAACAAGTTGAAGTGTGCTTTGACCTCGATAAGGTGCAAGAACATGCTTCCTATGTCTTCAACAACTATTAAGTTAAGAATGGGATGTTGCCTAACACTTGTGACTTCGTCCGGAGTGAAACTCTTACTATGCAAGTTAATCCATATGAGTTTTAAATATATTTAAGTCTCTTACCATTAATAATATGTTTATTACTATGAAAATATGTTTGTTGTAATTTAGTATTGCACGAACCTCCCTTTAAGTTGCAAGCTCTGGAAACCTCTTACCCAAATAGATGCAACTTATTTTTATAAAAAGAAATATTTCTTTGTTGTTCTCAAGAAGCCTCTGCTACAAATTTCTCATCATTATTAACCAACGTAACTTGCTTCAGGCTTAACCAAGGACATTTTTTTAATTAACATTTATAATAATTTATAATTTGAGTAGTAGTAGGAATAGTCATCTAGTTAAAATACACCTGATCTCATTACTAATAAGTTAAGTTTGGAGAGTTATTAAGCCTGAAGTTTCGTGAGGCCAATTCTAAAATAAGTGCAAAGGAGAGGAAGTGTTTCCATTAGTTTAACATTCTAAATTAAAAAGTAAGAATTTGCATGGGAAATATTATCTACCTTTAGATTTTCATTTGTTTTTTTTAATTCTACAAATTCAGCGTTATATCTACATTTTTCATAGAACATGGACTAGTGCATGTGACTTTTGCATGTCACACCAAGAACCTCTATTCTATTGTGGTAATGATACAAGAGTAAACCTCGCGAATTGTTCACTTAACAACAAAGCCAAAAGACCTACAATTGAAAGTGCCTCCAAAATTCCTCTGAACTCACAAACATCACTGACGCAAACATATACAAGATCTAACATTAGGCAAATAGATATTTTTAAAATTATAGACTATGGTTATGAAAAACAGGATTAAAAATGATATTTGTTTATGTATGATTGACTATTTGGTATGGTCCCAAAAATTAAAAAATGTCATGTGAATGATGTAGTGGGAATGATGTACTCTAGTCTCGTTGTTTTTCTCCAACGAGAAGAAAAATAAATAAGGTGGATTATAGTTGTGTTGGTTATGAATGTTAGATGTAGTAATTTTTTTACAATACTCATTCTTTTTCCAATTTTAAAATTTCCGCTATTGATAATAGGTTATCGACCAAAACTCCTATGTAAAAAAATATGAAATATTAAAAAACTTTTAATACGTTGTGTTGGTTTTACTATAAATTTGGACCCCATATCAATTCCATGTGATTATGATGGTGGAGAGAACAAGGAACCTAGATAAGAAGTCAACTTGGGAGTCCTTGAAATGGAAATTTCTTTTTGGTAAACATTCTTGTTGGCATTGGTGAAAAAAATCCATTTGTTTTTACTGAAATTGCAACATTTAAATGCTTTGATAGAAATCCAAGTTGAGAATATTGAAATAGGAGTAGATTGATTGCAATAATGAGAGGTCAGGTGTGAGTAAAATATATTTTTAGATTTACCCACAATTTGTGTATCCTATGTTTCGGAGAAGACTCGATAAGTGGAATATGGTTGGTTTGGGAGTTGTGGATCCCATCAATAAGTGAGTAAAATGATCCCATCAATATTTAGATTTTCCCATCATTTTTGTATCCTGTGTTTTGGAGAAGGATTGATAAGTGGAATATGGTTGGTTTGGGAGTTGTGGATCCCATCAATAAGTGAGTAAAATCATCCCATCAATATGTGAGTAAAATAAACTTCATAAGCATTATGATTATGTTGCTTTTTTCTTATGAAAAATATGAAAAAAAATTAACATAATTAGATTATTGAAAAATACTTTTTTAATTATACCATTATTGATAAAGAGTCAAATTTTTATCAAAACATTATAAAAAACAAAAATTTAAACATACCTAAAAACCTAAAACATCATGTAGTATAATTAAAAATCCAAATTCCAACCTTGCTGCTCGAGAGTCGAGCCTTCAACTGAATAGTACTATATAAGAAAGGTAACTTTTCAGCATGATCGGTCCGCTCACATCTGTGGAAACAGTTGGCCGACCAAGAAAAATACGAGTCCATCTACAGGTGGCCTATAAAACAATTCCATCTACCTGGTCGCAGCATGAACTTTGGAGATTGGTCGGACCATCGAGAAAAGCGCCGACCCTCTCATTAATCTGGGTCCCATGAATCAGGCTGCAAAAACGAGTAGAACCAAACGTAAAGTCAGTGTTACAAAGGAAAAAAATGAATTTGAATGTGGGAAAGAATTTTCGTTGAGACCGACAATGAAAGAGAGGGTGTTGCATTTCACTTAGGGTTGACCAATCCAATTTAGAATGGAAAATTTTAAACTTAGTAAAATATATACTTGATTTTTAATTAAATTTATCAAAAGTTTACTAATTTCTTCTTTATTCAGTATAATTGATCATCAATTTCAAGCTTTATGCAGTGTTAGCCATATAATATCGTTCTCTATGTTAAATTAAATTTAATGAATGGAACAAATGTTTACTAATTTTTTGGTTTTTGTTATTGATAGCGGAGTTACTTAGTATATCCATTGACTTAGTACATTCAACGATGAATGATTTGATGTAAAAATAAATTAATTAATTTTAAAAAAATATAATATGGAAATAGGTACACATTTTTTATTTTAAAATATAAATTTTGGTATTTTAATTAAATAAATATGATAATTATATTTAAAAATATTTATGCTTATTTAATATAAATTTTAAAATGGTAAATTTTTAAGATAAATTTCATAATTTTTATTTAAATATAAATTTATAATTTTTTATAATAAAATTAAAATACATATAATATATATTAGTTAATTTGTATAACGTTTAGTTTTTTAAAAAATTTAAATTTAAATTTTATAAAATTGAATTGAAGCTAACAGCGAATTATAAAAATTGACACATTTGAAGATTACTTAATCTAGCTAGTTTTTTATCTTGGATTTAGACAACACTTGTTATGGTTCCCTCGCTTTCTAACTTCCTCCAACCCCTTGTTTGGTCTCAAAGTTTTGGTTATTGGTTTGTTTTGGGGCCCTAAACAATGGTGGGGTGTATTCTCCAACCCTCAAATTCATGCCCTCCTTTCTGTTTACAAGCTAGCCCCAATCTACTATACCAGCACTCGCCTTGCACCTAACTTCAACTCTCAATCCAATGCTAATATAGGCCCATGGTCACATACTCAAAGGTGACTAAGAGCCTCCACTTGAATTTAACCCTTAACCTCTAATAGCGACAATTAACTATGGCAAATCCGTGACGGAGATTGATGGCAAGGAACCCTCCCCCCATGTCGTCAGCAGGGGGAGGGAGATCCACACTCGTGATTTTGAATGGAGGTTTCACTCAATTCATCAAACAATAGAGTTTTGGGAGAGGAGATCAACGGCTTACAGGGGGTTGACCCCTGACATCAGTGAGGAGGGGGGTTCGCAATCGCAATTCCATCTTGCCATAACCTTGAACCAAAAACTTCACATGTTTTGATGACTAAATAAGGGGCTTTGGAATGATACTCCACTACAGAATAGTCCCTGCCTACCATTTTGTCAGAATATGCCCCACCCAAGTTTCTCCTTGCTCTTGCGCTCGTGCTAGGGATGTGTTTGGGTTCACACCAAGATTTATAGAACCACACTCACCCTAAAAAAAAAACTAGTTCATTCAATAGTTGTCATGGTCCAGGGATGTCCCTTGTTGTTTTGGGTTCAAAGCTCAAACTCACTCTATACCTCGAAACAGGTCTCTGAGACATCAACAATTTAATTGTCGTGATAGAATACTTAGTATGTTGATGCGATGGGAAATTTAAGCTTTCCTACACTAAACCTTGATACATGCTCCATCGGGAATCAAGGTACACACACAACATGTAAAAATAGTTATGCATAAAACATATTATGTTTCTTTAATAGGGTTTACAAAGAACTTATGCGGCCTTTATTCAAGCTACCTCTCTTAGGTCACTTGAGCTCTACTTCCCTTTTCATCCTTGACTCAAGTTCTAACTATACACATGTATACATATCTAACTACAAGCAAAATATCTTCTAACAAAATTAAGATGTTTTGGACACTTGTCCCAAGTCATAAAATTGTATAACAACTCAACTTTGAGACTTGTTATTTTTACAGAGGCTCATTTGGCCAAAAAACACCATCACACCTAATAGCCTAACCACCTAGATTCTCCTAGAATCTAGACACTTGTATTAACACTAAAAACCCACTATTTAACAATTATACAAATTTCATTTGAGGGAAAAAAAATCCCTTTGGAAACTTCATGAACCCTTTGGGGTCTAATCAAAAAAATGTTGGCTAGGGGTTGATGCTCCTACATCAGATTCCCTAGGTTGAAAATTTGCATTACCTCTTGGTCATGTTCTTTGATTATTGAATCCCTTATAATCCCAAATTTTATGTTTTTTTGGTCATTGGCTTCCATGATCCCATGCTTTAGATTATTGTTGTTTTCCTTGGATGATGTTGTCTATGACTGTCAACCAAGTTTTGTAGTTGATTACTTTTTATTTCCCGCTGCACCATTTCTTAGGTATCATCAGCATCCACAATTCATTAACTTCAGTGTCTAGCTTATTTCCTTGTTGAACCAAACTCTTGGTACCACTCACTATCAATAGTGTCTTCAAAAATTGCATGGCTTCATTTTCCACCTCATCATATGGTTCCTATTCTTCATTATCAAAGTTTTATAACCTTTCCCAAGGTTTCTATATGGAAGATAGACTTCCATTCTTTGCATAGGGAATGAACCTATTACAATAATTAATTTATTTACCTTCATCAGGAGGTTATTTGTAGATGTACCACTATTTTTTCCCATTGCAACTTCTCTCAAGGAAAATTCTTGCTTTATATCCCATGGCTAAAAATGAAGTAAAATTTTTATTTCATGAGACAAATTTGTCTCATGTGCCCCTTTTTCTCCTTCTCCTAACAATAGTAGATGTCGTTTTCTTATAATCCCATTAGTCATTACATACTAATCTTTATAAAAATTACTAGAATAACTAGATGTGTTTGGCACTACTGTTTCTTCCTACTTCTCCTCTTCTTGCTTTGAATGGAATAAAATTTCATCCTTATGAGACATGCTTCAATTTGTTTCATTTGCAATCACATAATTAATTTGAAGAACAAACAATTTCTCTATTTTAAACATAGGTTCCTTCTCTTCATTGAATTTCATGAGCATTTCCTCTAACTACTACATTTTATCTCCTTGATACTTCCTTTAGTTGTCTTGACAAGCTTCATCCCTCATGTAGTGTTCCTCAAATCTTGGATTATTCGGCCAGACTTTAATGAAAATCATTGTGATAGGATGTTATCCCTTCTCTCTTATGAAGTTGTCCTCTTCATCTGCACTTTTCTTTATAACCATTCTTATTGGTTGTCCTTCAACTTATCTTCCTTTAGTAACATCTTTAAATAGCTCCACTTCACCTTCAACATGGTTATAAGCCAACGCAATATTGTTTTCTATGTTGACAACCCCTATTAATTGTTTGTAGGGCTCCTTTTGCTTTTTCTCAAGAAATAGAATTGTTTCAACTTACCTCTATTTTTGAAAAATAGTTCTTACCCCTTCTTCTTTATTTTGTACAATATGTCCAAACTCTTGACCTATAAAGCCTACATTCACATAAAATTTACTAGTTTTAAAAATGACGCCATCTAACCTCTTTTGTTGTCTTCACCACCAACTCCTCTTGTTGTGAATGGATTTATTTCTAGTTCCCTTTATGAGACCGTATTGTCTCGTCTTCTTTTATGATGGATTTTAAATTATTTCTTCCATGCTTTGGCAAGGTGTTTCTTCATTTTATTTTGTCAGATTAATAGTTATAAATTATTGTCCTTCTTTTTCATCCTTTTGACCTACAACCATACACAAAACATTTGTATTAAAAGCATAAGGCTTTCTAGCCCCATTTGGTGCGCCTACAACCACACCCTCTATGAGCATCTCCTTTTGCTATTTTGGACCCTTCATGTAGTCCATGAGACTCTCAGTCAGTTTATCCTTAACATCTTTCTCACCCTCTTCTCCAAGGAATGCTCCTTTACTTTGTTCACATTAGTGAACCTTCTCCTCTTCACGATCAATTAATATGAGTTCACCATTTCTCAATTGAGCACTCAACTGGTGCCTTAACTTCCTAACATATAGTTGTCTAATAAGTCATTGGATATTTTTATTTAGATCCCATCCACATATTTGGTCATCCTTCTCCCTTTCTTGTAGCGACATGTTTATCACACCGAGTCTCTCTTTCAACTCAGTCATCTCCATATCAAACTCCTATTAGCTTATCTTTCTCCTTATGATTTCATCTGCGTTGGCATCTTTCTCTATTCTTATGTTGCTTTCACCTGAACCCTTATCATGACCATAAATGGCCATTTCTTTCTCCTTCCCCATGAGCTTCTCCATGATAATTGTGAGCTATAAACAAGCCTCCATAAGACACCTCATCAATATCTCTCCTTCAGGCTTGGCCTTTTGGTATCACAAGTTCTCTTCCTGAATGGAACCTCCTAAGCCTACTCTCCTCTTCTCAATGTTGTACCCTACTCACCTCCCTCGAGAACTTCACTTGTTCTTTTTACTTCCTTGAGGATTTGGTATATCCTCTTTTGTTTCCAATATCAGCTAGAACAACTTATCTCTCTTTTTTTAGCCTCTTTGCTACAAGGGTACTTTTCCATGATCCTTAAGTACATCACTTGTTCTCTGCGACATCTCTCGTTGTTGTAGTCAATTCCACCATACCTTCTACTTCTGCCACTACTACATTTGTTAGCTTCTTGCCAAAATTAAAACAAAATTTAAAGACCAAATTACCTGCCAAGTCTTCTCATACTAAGCTTTTCAATGTTCTACATTCCTTGCTTTCAACAATCATTCCATATTTTCTTCTTGGATAATATTTTTTCTAGTCTATTATAATCCTTCTTCAGTCTTTGTTCTACTTTCCTTCTACCTCTACCACCAGTTATCCTCTTTCATAACAACTTTTGAAAGTTTTCCATATTCATGCTAATCATTTCTAGCATACACATAATTAGTTTGACAACTGAAATCAATGTTTTTTTTCCAGATGTTATGGACATCTCTCTTTTTCTTAGCACTTGCAAACATTTCATGCCATTGACTAAAATCTCTTCTTCTACTTCTGATTCTTTGAACAACCTTAATTCTTCATCACCTTCATGAGTAGTCTCCTTTCCCTCACTAGCTACAAATCTTTGATTCTTTGTTGGCTGCAAATTTCTTATGACCAGTTCCTTTACTTTTTATTCCCAAGGAGTGTAATTGTCACTCTCATTCCACTTGACATGACCAACCTTCAAGACCACCTGATGCCTATATACCCTAGATCTATAGTACACTCATTTCATGCCCTTGGTTTTGCAACTTCCTTCAACCCCTTGTTTGGTCTTGGCCCCTTAGTTATTGGCTTTTTTTGGGAAATTTAAATAATGGTGGGTGTATTCCCTAAGCCTCAACTCCTTTCCCTCCTTTCTATTCATAAGTTAACCCTGATCTACCATACCGAGGCTAGCATTATGCTTAACTTCATATCGTTGGCTAAGGCTAATCTTTCCCCATGATGACATACTTAGCGGTGACCGAGTAACTCCACTCAAAGTTGGACCTTAACTTCCAACAGTCACAATTAACCGTGACAAATCCATGGCAGAGGTGGATTACAAGAGGGATCCCCTTGTGATGTCAACGGGGGGGGGAGGTTCACACTCATAGTTTTGAGTGTATGCTCCACTCAGTTCATTGAACAACGGAGTTTTCATAGAGGAGATTAATTTCTTGTGAGAGGGTCAACCCTGACATTAGTGAGGAGGGGGAAGGGGGTCCAAAATCACAGTTTGGCCCTGTTGTAACCTTTCACTTAAAACTTCACATGTTATGAACATCTCTCCTCTGCTTAGCACTTGCAAAATTTTCATGTCATTGACTAAAATCTCTTCTTCTACTTCTGATCCTTTGAACAACCTTAATTCTTCATCACCTTCATGAGTAGTAGTATCCTTTCCCTCACTAGCTACAAATCTTTGATTCTTTGTTGGCTACAAATTTCTTATGACAAGTTCCTTTACTTTTTATTCGCAAGGAGTGTAATTGTCACTCTGATGCCACTTGACATGACCAACCTTCAAGACCACCTGATGCCTTTATACCCTAGATCTATAGTACACTCATTTCATGCCCTTGGTTTTGCAACTTCCTCTAACCCCTTGTTTGGTCTTGGCCCCTTAGTTATTGTTTTTTCTTGGGAAATTTAAACAATGATAGGTGTATTCCCTAAGCCTCAACTCCTTTCCCTCCTTTCTATTCACAAGTTAACCCTGATCTACCATACCAATGTTGGCATTATGCTTAACTTCATATCTTTGGCCAAGGCTAATCTTTCCCCATGGTCACATACTTAGCAGTGACCAGGTAGCTCCACTCAAAGTTGGCCCTTAACTTCCAACAGTCACAATTAACTGTGACAGATCCATGACAGTGGTGGATTACAAGGGGGATCCCCCTGTGATGTCAACGGGGAGGAGGTTCACACTCATGGTTTTGAGTGGAGGCTCCACTCAGTTCATTTAACAATGGAATTTTCGTAGAGGAGATTAATTTCTTGTGAGAAGGTCAACCCTGACATTAGTGGAGGGGGAAGGGGCTCCAAAATCACAGTTTGGCCATGTTGTAAACTTTCACTTAAAACTTCACATGTTATGGACATCTCTCCTCTGCTTAGCACTTGCAAACATTTCATGTCATTGACTAAAATCTCTTCTTCTACTTTTGATTCTTTGAACAACCTTAATTATTCATCACCTTCATGAGTAGTCTCCTTTCCCTCACTAGCTACAAATCTTTGATTCTTTGTTGGCTGCAAATTTCTTATGACCAATTCATTTACTTTTTATTCCCAAGGAGTGTAATTGTCACTCTGATGCCACTTGACATGACCAACCTTCAAGACCACCTGATGCCTCTATACCCTGGATCTAGAGTACAATCGTTTCATGCCCTTGGTTTTGCAACTTCCTCCAACCCCTTGTTTGGTCTTGGCCCCTTAGCTATTGGTTTTTTTGGGAAATTTAAACAATGGTGGGTGTATTCCCTAAGCCTCAACTCCTTTCCCAATGGTCACATACTTAGCAGTGACCGGGTAGCTCCACTCAAAGTTGGCCCTTAACTTCCAACAGTCACAATTAACTGTGACAAATCCATGGCAGAGGTGGATTACAAGGGGGATCCCCATGTGATGTCAATGGGGGGGACGTTCACACTCATGGTTTTGAGTGGATGCTCCATTCAGTTCATTGAACAATGAAGTTTTCGTAGAGGAGATTAATTTCTTGTGAGAGGGTCAACCCTGGCATTAGTGAGGAGGGGGGAGGGGGTCCAAAATCATTGTTTGGCCCTGTTGTAACCTTTCACTTAAAACTTCACATGTTTCACTGACTAAAAAAGGGGATTCGAGTTGATGCTCCACTACATAATAGTCCCTTCTTATTGTTATGTCAAAATACGCCTCGCTTGGGTTTCTTGTTGCTATTACACTTGAAACGGGTATGTATCTGGGCTCACACCAAGATTTATAGAAACACACTCATCCTCTAAAGTATCTAGTTTATACAACATCTGGAATTGTTTAGGGTTATCCCTTGTTGTTGCGGGTTCAAAGCTAAAAATCACTCTATACCTCGATATAGGTCTATGAGGCATCGACAATTTGAATATAATAACTGAATTCTAATTATGCCAGTGCAATGGGAAATTTGATCTTCCTTATGCCATACCTGTATACATGCTCCATTTGGAATCAAGGTACACACACAACATGTACAAACACATGTGTACAAAACATGTTATATTTCTTTAGCATGGTGTATTTACAATGAACTTATGCAACCTTTCTTCAAGCTACCTCTCTTAGGCTCCTTGAGCTCTAGTTCCCCTTTCCTCCTTGGCTCAAGTTTTAATTGTACAAATGTATACATATGTAACTACAAGTAAAATATCTTCTAATAGAATGAAGATTCTTTGTAAACTTGTTCCAAGTCCTAAAACTATATAACAACTCAACTTTGACACTTTTACAAAGACCCATTTGAGCCAAAAACACCAACTCATCTAACAACATAACCACTCAGATTCTCCTTGAATATGGACACTCGTATTAACACTAAAAAGGCACTATTTCAAAATTAAACAAATTTCATTTGAGGGGAAAAAATTCCCTTTGAAAATTTCCTGACCCCCTTGAGGTCTAAACAAAAAAACGTTAAGTAGGGTTTGATGCTCCTGAATCAAAAATAAACACTACCATGAAAAACATCTTACGCTTATACAATTTATAAACGTGTAAAATTCATTATTATGCTCTAAAGTTTAACTTTGGAGAGATCAAATAGAACCATGTTAAAGGAAAGTGATAATATCTTGCTATCACATGTTAGATAGAGTTTCAAATAGAACCCATCAAGTTGTTCTTGCATTGTGTTAGTACTAGTATAGATCCATCTTAATCACGGATCTACTAAGCACCAAGAGGATCAATTTTTTTGAGGTGCAAACGTCTTTTAGACTGCAAAACATAAAAACAAAAAAATAAGTTTGTAGCTCAAGAGATTTGGTCCCCATTACACCGTGATACATCAGTGGTTAAAATTGTATTTTTGAATGCAAAATGTATTCAATGCCTTCAAAATCTCTCTAGCCACTTGAGTTGTGTATAAGACTTAACTTAAATTTGCAATTCCAACAAATCTTTGAATTGTGTATAAGACTTAACTTAAATTTGCAATTCCAATATACAAAATTAACAAAAATATACATTTAAAAAAAAACCAAAATATAAAATAATAAAATTGCTTAGAATTCTTTAAAGAAAAAAATTTAATTTTTTTCAATTTATATATATATATAATTTCATGTTTAACCAAATATATATGAGAAAATTTTGAAAATTTTCACTTAACATATATACACACCTATATATTCTACATGAAATTAATCTTTAATTAAATTAATTTATATAAATATTTAAATATTTTATACAACTTCTCCTTACACTAAACATTGTATTTTATTACCGCTAACATACTTTTCTTATTTAGATAATATTTTTTTTATTTGGAAGGTACTGATGTTAGGTCCAGTCCACCTTGAACATAGATAGGATATTGCACTCTAAAATGTACCTCTTGGCACAACGAAATAAACGGTAAACGGTTTAGTAATGAGTAAAAGCATTTAGTGAGCGTTTGTATATATATATATATATGAATTCTTTGTATTTTGAAGTTTTTATATTTTAAAATTTGTGAAGGGTTATCGGATAAATCCATATCAATGGTGTTCATTTAAAAAGTGCCTGAGTTGTATTAAACATAAGAACAAAACTCTGCGGTAACGATACTGAAATAGGAAACCACATGAAGTAATTGTACCACAGAGATTAGATCAAAATGATTGTACAAGGTGAGCATAATCGGAAAAAATTCATACGCATTCTCTGTTTTCCTCGTTGAGAGAGACGTAGAACACACGAGCCTCCAAGTAAAATTAGCATGTCGGTCAGGTTAAATGTTAATGTCAATGGGAGGACTAGTGACTGCGATACAGAGATGCCAGTATCCGTCAGTTAAGTGGAGCCACCACAAGTCCTGAACCATCACATGCTATTCCCGAAAAGTGCGGTAAGCATTCATTCAGACATTCCCTTTGTCTATTTATATGATATCATCAGAAAGGAGAGAGATCATCAAATTATCATCTATCCATTCCCCCTCACTGCACTGTATTGTCCCTTACCTTGTCTCGCTCAGCAGACATTGGGCTCTGTGGAAGGAACAAAGAGTAATGGAGAGACTGAGCAGCACCAGTCGATCAGCAATATACAAGATAAGCCAAATCATCAAAACAAAGCTGATAGCTCGACGATGGCACAAACTGGCCACCATTACTGCAATGATCACTGGCATTAAGCACGTGCTGTTGATGAAAGGGCGGCGGCAGCCCAGATTTCCTTACGCTTCCGGTTACGGCAATCAGAGCGCGGAGGAGGAAATATTATTAGGGAGTGGCCAGGATCCGAAGAGGTCCGTCTCCGGAGTAGTCCCTGGCGATGTTCCGGAAGGCCACCTGGCAGTCTACGCAGTGGAGGAGGAGCGGGTGGCGCGCTTCGTTATTCCGGTAGGTTATTTGAAGCATCCCTTGTTCATGAAGCTCCTCCACAACGCCGAAGACGAGTTCGGCTTCAACTACCGCCATGGTGGGCTTACTCTTCCCTGCGACCCATCGGTTTTGGCCCATATCATACACCTCTTGAGTCATGGCCCCCTTCATCACCATCGCAATCTTAGCATGGACACTGCCCTGCAAAACAATGCAGGTACTAGTTCTGCTGCATGGGCTTGGCCAGACACCCAAAGTCATTCACAGACCACTATCTGCAGGGACATCGCCATCGATATGAAAGGCAAAAGTGTCGCTGTACATGGATAATTCTTGGCATGAAAGGCATAAGTGTCGCTGTATATTGATAATTCTTGTTCCAACTTTGAGTGTAATAGTTTCTCCATAGTGTAGATAGATTGCAACCCTATAATATATTTTTAATTTACAGCATCGACTATGTGTTTCTTAATTTCAGATCTCTCAAATATGTAAGAAGATGAAAAAAATTGATGCATTTTCAATTTACAGTATCCACTATCAAATATTTAAATGAAAAAAATTTGAGTACCATATCACGTAACTCATTAATTAGCATTCCATTCATTGCCCTATTAAATTTCAATATTTATTTATACAATGTACATTCTTTCTTCCAACACCCATCCATTCAATTAATTCACACAATAGATCACATGTCCCTACACTGGTTATTTCCCTATTAAATTTCAATATAAAATACACAATATTTCTTCGAACCCACATCAATTCAATTAACCCCTCCACTGGTTTAAGTGATTAAAAAAATAATAATTTAAATTTGGTATTATCATTGTAATCATGCACCCAAGTTAATCGTGATTTCACATCTAACCTCCTCTACCCTCCTACATATCCATCTCTTTATTTGTTCCAATATATCTAACTTTTTATGCACTAACTACGCATGTGTTACCCTACCCTCCTACATATCCATCTCTTTATTTATTCCAATATATCTAACTTTTTATGCACTAACTACGCATGTGTTACCCTATACTTCCCTCCTTGCATTATCATTCATTTTTCATACCATGAAGTATACTTTCAACTCCATTCCATAATAAACAGGTCAACCATATCCCATTGTTTTTACAAGGAGGGAATATTTTTAACACTTAGTTATTTATTTCATGAAAGTATAATATTTTTTTTTTTTAAATTAATTACATTCTCTCGTTTATTAAATGGAAATATTATAGGATTTAAGAAACAAGAAACTAATCATTAATTTATTTAATCATATTTAATATGTTGTTTTTTAAAGTCTCGATATAATATCAATATCATTATTTTAGGAGAATTAAAATAGATGGTGATGGGGTGTAATGTTAATGTACTTCGTAATGTAAAGGTCACGGTTGGAATGGCTTAGGTTGTGCAATCCCCAAATAATTTTAGCTTAGATGCTTGTGGGTCTCAAGGTATTTTTTTTCTTTATTAGTGACTTCACACACTACTAATAGCCCTACAACTCTTTAACTAAAACTAGCATAGATAGGATCTAACATGGGCGGAGAGGGATCAAATTTCTTCACGTGCAAACTTTTTAACAATGTAAAATACAATGTGTTATTTTTCATTGTTTAAATTGTATTTTTGGATGCTAAATAGACATTTTATGACGCAAATTAAAATGGTTTTTTATTATTAACATATTTTAAGTATACGTCAATATTAATTGGTATTAAAATATTTTATCAATAACCAAATTAGAATATTTAAATATCTTAATCACATATTTTTTTACTTTTACTTACTTTACAATATATTCATTTTTTTATAACGAACATTATTTTTCTATTTAAAACATAATTTTTAACTTTTCTTTTTATTTTAAAAGGAAAAGGATAGACAAACATACTTACACATCCCCTCAATAACAAAAATACGAATGCAATTTAAATATTTTATGTTTTATTTTATTTTTATATATTTTCAAATTAATAAAAAATTATTGAAAAACAAATTTAAACTTCAAAAAAATTAAAACAAATAATCCATTTATAAATTTAAAAATACACTCTCACTAATACAAAATTACCATTAAAACTATATCACCAAATTTCAATCAAAATTTCCAAAACCTAAAATACTTAAATCATCTACAAAATATATCAAATGCTTCATCCAAATTTCTCACTAACTTGAAACAACCTTCCACCACTTCCACTTATCCTACATGTTTGCAAAACCAACGCATGAACCGGTACCTCGACAAAACAAAACACGCATGCTCATCTTGTCGCATGCTTCGTGGATCCCCTTTTATTTTATTTCAAGAGGTTACTCTTCATTATCATTTTCCGAGGGGAATTAATTTAACAACTACAATTAAGCAGCTAAATTGTTTTATCATTGAGTATTTTAACGCGCACATACAGTTCATAATTATAACAGTGTATATGTAGGCTATAACGAAAATCTTCATTACAAGTATTCTGATCATAAATTACAAAATTATAAGAGTGAGCAAAGACTAAAGTTAAATAATTCGTATCATTAGGTGAAAATAAATTTTAATTTTAATACTGCACAGTATTAACAGTTTCAACCGTCTTACCAAGTAAGAGTGTTTTTAGTAAAATACATAAGGTATCATTTCTTAATCGATACGAATAAAGTTAAACAACTAACTTTACTCCTAAATATTTTCAAAATCTGTAATTAAGTTAAATTCAGTGGTCATTGTTTAGCGGGCATTATCAGCAACATAACTATTGCTCAATTCAACAAATAACAAATAATACATGATCAACCAGCATTATATTCTAAATTTTTTTGTTTCATAAATTTAACAAGGTATATATGTATATATTATGTTGACCAGCTTTTCTTTTATGAACATTTGCAAATTCATCTTTTCTTAACTCCAAATCTTTATCTTGTGGTCATAAATGAAAGATGTTGTCTGGTTGTCTCTTATAGCAGGAATTTCAAATATTAACTGAGTTAGCATGTCTAAATCTATGCTTACCTTTTCACGTTTACCTAATACAATTATAAATTTTCTTGTAAATTATCAAATAGCAAATGATATCATGTAAATATATATTTACTTTTTCATATTTACTAGATATAATTATAAAATTATTATGCAAATTATCAAATAACAAATAATATTATATGAATTCTTGAGTTTATAAAATAAACAATTGTGATAAAACCAGCCCAGATCCTTTTAGAGAGATCAAATCTATTGATATACAAACCTCTTTTAAAGTGAAAAAAGATTTGATCCCTCTCGGTGAGATAGATCTCAGATTAAGATGGACCTAGGTTGGTTTTTATATACACATACTATATCTAAGTTGGATCTATCTCTCCTTCTCTCTCTCCCCTCCTGCTCTACTCTCTCCCTCCTCTCCTTCTATCTCTAAAGTCTTCTCTCTCCCTTTATCTCCCACCTCCCTTGTCTCTCCCCGCATCTCTCTCTTTCTACCCTCCAACTCTATGACTATCTCCCTCCATCTATGTCTCCCTCTCTCTCTCCTCTCCTTCTCTTTGTCTTCCCTCCTCTCCTCTCTCTCTCCCTTGTCATTCCCTCTCTCTACATCTATCTCTCTATGTCTTTGTTCTTCCCTCCCTCTCTCTCTCCTCTCCCTCCCCTCTTCTCTCTCTCTCTCTCTCTCTCTCTCTCTCTCTCTCTCTTCATTCCTCCCCATTAGTCTCTCTTTCTACACCTTCCAACTTTGTCACTATCTCTCTCCCCCTCTCCTTCTCCAACCCCCCTCTCTCTACCCCTTCCATCCATATGATGGAGAATCTTCACTCTATGTAATCAATGCTATATGTGATGTCTAAAATATTTTACATTTTGATTTTTTATTATTAGATAAGTTATGATTTTTGGTATTGATAAGCCATGGTATTGGCCCATGGCATTGTAACAAAACATTTACAAGTTAATAATATCCATGGTAAAGTGGGGGTGGATATCCATGGTTAAGAAACTTGTTATATTGTACATTTATTGTAAGTATTAAGTTTTCATTTGCTTATTAATTAAATTTAAATATGGTTATGCAAATTATAATGTTTAACTTTGAAAAATGAATATTTATTTTTCAATATTATTATAAAAAATAAATAAATAAATCAAACATTTGATTGTACCATAACTTGAAGATATTATTAGCATCCTTTGCACAATATAATTCCATGTAGATAATTGTCTTACATACTTTATGTCATAATTTATGGATATGGTTGCAATATTCATGCATGACTTTTAGATATTTGTGTAGTGACTTTTTATTTTAAAGCTTTGTAGCAAAACCATCCAAATATAAAGTACTTCAAAATAACTTATACTTAAGTAAATAACATACCTACCATGAATTACTTCCCACCATAATTTAAGCAAGCCATTGCATAAGAATAGATAGGAATAAGATGTACAAAATATAGAGTTACTTTCCACCATTATTTATGTTCTCTTCAACGCTTATGTGGGAGTGAACTTGTAAATGGGTAGACTTACTAGTGGTTACTACCCACCAAAAGTTATGCAAGTTTTTTTTCTTGAGAAAATAATTTATTTATCCACTTAACATCTCAATTTATTAGTTACTGAAAAACCAAGACTATAGGATGATTTGTCTATCAACCATTATTAATTTAGCATTAACTAATGTAACTTATAATTATTACGTCGTAAGGTGTTCCTTTGAGAAGAACTTCTCTCTCGCCCATATGTCATCACTCTACGTTGTTGGATTATATGTTAGACAATTGGAGAATGTTGAGTCATTGGATTATGATAGCCTCAAGGTAGTTGGAAAGAAGGGTTATTAAACCCTAACCCCCTACATGAAAAACAAGTTGACATTATGACTGCGCACAATAAATAAGAAAATATGAAATTGAATGGGGTACTAAGAATTCTTGGAGCACAGAAAAACAATGATTAGAATAAGAAAAAGTAGAGATAATGAGGAACACGTTTCTTACATTGTCTAGATCGATGTACTCAAAACCGAAATCAAGATTTGTCGAAGCTCGACAGAGTCCGTTGAATGTTGTCGAAGGGAACATCAATCCTTTCTTGAAAAAATCACCTGACAAAGCTTCTTCCCCTATTCTTTTTCCCCTTGTTGTGTTGGTGGGAATCTTGATTTCAAGCTTAATAGTGGGTTTCCTAGAGAATCACATGGTCCTCGGGTTGGAGATTTGGAAATAGTGTTTGTTGGTATTGGTTGTCTTCTATGGGAGATTGGTTTCATATTGGTTTATTAGTATTCTTGTCTTCATGGTCGAAAAAAACTTCATTCTCAAGAAGAGGGTTATGTTGTAGCAGCGACAACACCCTCCAAAATTTTGGCCTACACTCAAATTTTGGAGCCTGTTGTGGATCCTATGATCGGTCACTCCTTAGTCACTTATTGGTCAGCTGATGATTTTAAGCTCCCTCTTAGATCTCAAGTGTCTTTCATACTTTTATCTTTATATAGCAAGTGTCGTCTTTGGGTACAGGAATTATTGCTTATCATGCAAAGGGGAGTTTTGATTTGCTTCAAGGGGAAATATTTGTGAAAATGACTTTTTATTATCATATAGACATGTTCCGCACTCATTTCCAAAGATTCACGCACTCTTACACAAGTGTCATCATTATCATCACAAAGTCTATCTTCGGTGTCGCACTTGTCGTAAGTTGCCACAAAGGTTGTTACATTAAGGGAAGTATGCTTTCATAAGTTCTGGATGATCTATTTTGTCTCACCAAGTTTCCAAGTGTGTGGTCATAGTCAATTTCTGTCACTGTTCACATCGGTTCCACTAATCCCACACTTAACCAAACTCTGGAGGATTCCTAGCAACCTAACCTCATCCAACCTTCCTAAACTGCGCAATCTCATCCCTCAAACAAAAATTTTGTTCCTTGGCACTACACAATGCTCATTCTCTTCCTCCTAGAACTGCACATTACACAACCTTAGTGTTCAATCCCAAGCCCTAACTCTCATAATTGCGCAATCCTTCTCCCAGCCCAAACAGAACTATGTAGTTGCACAATCACTCACCCTTATTTATCCTCCAGAACCGCGCATTTGACTGAATTAATTCCTAATCTCTTATCTCAACTCACTCAGCCCCAAAACTGTGCAATCTTATCCCTCAGTCCATCCCATTCACTGAGCCTTCCCCCTTCTCCCACTACGAGTTCCAGCTTAGTCAATGGGTTATCATGCACCATCTTAGACCAGGGGTTTATCAAACAGATGTCGTTTTGTCATGAGTGGATTGCAGCTACAGGAATTATGCCATTCTATGGAAAGATGATTAAGAAGGAGACGACGAAGGAGGACATGCTAGATTACATTTAAGGAGACGAGGAGAAAAGATAACCAATAGATAAGAAGACCAAGGAACCTTGGGGTATGATACAAGATCAGAGATGAGGACCGCATGAAAACTCCATTTGGTTCACAACCTTTTAGAGGGTAGGTACGAAGAACAAGGCACATATTTCATGAATTTGAAATTCACCTCTTAGTGTATTATGAAGGACAACTTATCAATGTCATATCATTATGTCTTCAATGATATGTATGGTTGGAAACACTGAAATTCATTCCATGTATTTTCTCTAAGTGTTTTACTCCCTTTCGTAAGATAGGCAAGATGTCATTTTTTCACATGCTGATTATCATACTTTATGCAAAATCTGATTATGGTGGTTTCAAGGGACGATATTTGTGTTTATGACTTTTCCTAACCATATAAGCACATGTCGCACTAATTCATAGTTTTCTTTTCATTGTCACACAAGTGTTGTCATGATCGTCGTGAAGCATATCTTAGATGTCACACGTGTCGTAATTGGTCATGGAGTGGTCACACATAGCTATTTGTATTGTTTATATGTCATGGGTGATCTATTTTATTGATTCTTCAAGTATTCCAAGTGTTATCTTTGTTGAAGCCTTATCACTTCACACATCAGTCCCACGGGTCAAACACTTAGTCATTTCCAAAGAGGTTTCCCGACCCTTCAACTTGACTTCACCCAGCGTGTCTGGACTGTGCACTGTGCAGACATAGTACTCTAGTAGTGACTTTGGCCCTTGAATCTGTACAGTGAGCAGTTCCTGCCTCCCAGGGTTACTGCACTGTGAAATTCCTCAGCCTAAGACCCAGCCTTCACCTCCAGAATTGTGCAATCTTCTTAGACAACTTGGCCTAAATGTACATTTCACTAGCACAAGCATCAAGCTACCTTCATGTGCTCTTGAACTTCATAATCCCACAGAAGACTAGCCTCCTTGCATGTCCATAATTGCACAGAAGCTTCTCCCAAGGGTCATTCCCCTCAGCCTAACCCAATGTCTATGAAAATTGTGCAAAGATTGTCACTCATCCCATCTTGAACTGTGCATTACGCAGTTCCAGGCCTCAAGCCTCATCCTTGGCTACTAGGACTACACAATGCACAATCACTGAGCCTCCCTTCCATACTTGTAACTCAGTCTGGCATTATCCCTAGACCAGAATGCACCAACTTAGGCAAGGAGGTTTTTGGGTTGATGTCATCTCATCATGAGTGAATTGAAGATACAAGAACCTGGCGGGATGATGAAGGAGAAACACATGCAAAAGAAATTCTTGTAGTTGAGCATGAAATCTAATCTATCAAGGCAAAGCAAAGGGACACCAACTCGCAACCACAACCCAAGACTTGATATCATTGATAATTCTTGCCACCAAGCCATGAGGAGGTGGAAGACAAGCGTATTCTTAATCAGACATCATTCATAGCAGAAATAGTGGCTTAACATTGCCATATCACTCAAGTAGTTCATAGTAGCAGTGCCATGTCATGTCTTGTCACGAGTTGTCATATGCCTCATTATCATTACAAATCGTGTATATCGTATTCATTGTAAAGTGGAAGTCCAAATGACACCTATGTAATATGGAGAGTCATGTAAGTTGAAAATTCATAGGAAGTCAAATAGTCACGAGGGTAGTCAAGAGTCATAAGGAGGGGAAGCATCGCCCCTTGGTTATATCTACTCCCTCATTGTATGAGCAAAGAGCTTTTTCACCTTGGCTCCTCCTGCAAGGCATTAGAGAGAGATCAATTAGTTCTTTGAGGAGAAAGGAGTGGCTCCAATGTCCCACTATTGGGGCTACTAATGTACATTGAAACACGTGTCTTGGAACTTTCACTTAATAACATAAGCCTTTAATGCCAACATGTTCTTCATGCTTGGACTATTAATGTTTGTAAGACTATTTTTTGGACATTTGTATTTCATGTTTTCTTTCACATGTACTAAGATAGTTGAACTATTTCAATTATTTTAGTTCTTATCTTCTTTATAATGTGTTGTATGGTTGTTATTGTTATCCCATCCTTGTGGACTATTCCGCGAGATATTATAGAGATCTTTCCATGATTTTTGATTGTAAATACTATCACATCCACTGTGGACTATTCCACTGGATGTTAAGTAGATCCTTCTTGTTCATGTGTGTCTCTTGCTAGGTGGTACTATGACATCTCACATAGAGGCTCATTTTTCTCCCCCCTTTGCAATAGAATAACCTTGACACAGTAACAACTGCACACTCACCAGGCACACCTCCCTTTATTTTCGAAGACACCATTCCATCCCTCTCCTGTGTTGATAGTTAGAGCCAAGGCATATCTTTGATATATATGGAAACCGGGTTAATATTCTAGATGGTGATCCTACACCAAATGGTGTGAGATCTAATTGGGACTTCACAATAGGGAGACCCCCTTGGTTGACATATTTATAGCACCATCAACAAAATGGTGCTAGAGGGAGGGGAAGATGAAAAGTTGAACCCATTGAATCTAGTTTTAACCTCTTACCTAAAATGCATCATTCCAAAATCTTTCTCCCAAGGTGTTTTTCTAATTTTTCCCTTGATCAATTTTCAATCCCCAATGAGCCTCTCTATCATTTGTCCCAGTTAATGTTTCATGGTAACGACAAAACATCCATAACCAAGCACATTTATGTTTTTCTTAAATTTTGTGAATCTTACATCTTTGGGGTCATACCTAGTTTAATCATCAGGTCCTCCAATGATTTAATCCCAGTGTACTTAGCTAAAGATGAAATTTTTTCAAGTTTTAGTTGTGACTGCATGTTGTTGAGTGAGGCCTGAAACTTGGAAGTTGTCATGGTAGTGTTGGTCAAGGTAGAGTACAACATTTATGTAATCTGTTTATGCAAGTCTATTTGGTAAATGGGGTGTATCTGCTCAGTATCAAATAAGAATATTGATTTCTTATAATCAGCTGGAGTCTTGGGAAATGGAATCTGTGCTTGGAGGAAATTACTTTTCATTTTCCCCTTCTTTGTATCGAAGGCTGAAAGAAGAATGTGTTTTGAAGAAGATGTTTTTTTCTAGAATTGAGTGTATTTGGAGGCCTTGAGCTGTTGATTCTTCTTCTTAATATCCCTATATTTTGGAAATATATTTGGTTCATCCTAGTCCTAAACCAATTCTAATGTCTGAGTTGTATCTGGGGGATCTTGGGAAGTTGAGGAGGCTAGAGATCCTGTGAAGATGTCTTCTCCTCGGATAGAATCATGATGGCCTATCAGAACTATAATAGCCTGCCCCTCATCCTCGTACTGAAAAACTTGATGAGAACTAGTCTCGTGCTTCTTCTTGTAAATCTTTGACTCCAATCTTTGTCACTGAAGGGGAAGCCTCCTCCCTTGGTCTCTTGTCTTTTTTCTCTTGAGGTACTAGATTCTATGAGGTTGTTGTAGATATGACATGTTCTTCTACCTCTTGTAGTGTGTTTTCCTCCCATTGATTTTGATTCATGAACTTCTCTATTTCTGGTCTTGGAGTATGAGTGTAGGGAGTGGTTTTTTGTTCCACTCTCACCTTGGATATGATTCTGAAAGGGTCATATCACTAGGTAAAACTCAATTTGAAGTTCATTTGTTTGAGGAGTAAATCTTCCTCTTCTCCTGCTACCCTGGTGTTACAAATAAATGGTCCTGCCTGTGCTTTTATATTGAACTGAGATTTCTTCTTTGTTGCAACAAAATGTAAGTCATCCATATGTATCATCTGCATGATATATTCCAATGAGAAGATTCTCATGGGAACAAACTTAGGAAGTTTGTAGGGTGACAACTCACACCCATAAATTCTAATTTCTGTGTAATTTTGTTATAAATACTAATCCTTTGTTTTGGTATGCTCACTGAGATGTATAATTCTTTGAATTTATGGTCCTATCCTAGGCTCTACATCATTGTTTAGTAAGTTTGCAGTTGTATGGAGGAACTGATCAACATAATATGATAACTTGTACTCGGTGGAATTCTTCCTCGCCAAGGAGGTGCAAAGGATTACAGACTGTGGATTACTCTGATCATCTAACTTCTGCAAAGGAAATGAAAATATGTATGCTTGATGATAAAGAAATAAATACACCAATACTGAAGAATGCTTAAAAGTCCCCTCAGTAGAGAACTTGAGGACCTGGTCATGGATTGACTCTGTAATGAACTCACTGTAATTGAAAACAGGGGTTTCTCACCAGTTGTAAAGACTGATAGGAAACCAATAATGGCCTCATCAACCCACTAATCAGATTTATAGCCAAGTATGCATGAAATGATGGCAATTACCTATTTAGTCATCTTAGGGAACATAGAGGATGAGTAGGGGGATTTTTCTTAGGTAATTGGGCATCCTCTAGGAGAAAAATCTCAAAAAATTTGGCTCTCTGTGGGAAGGTCAAGTTTTTGTAGAATTCCATGAGGGAATATACTAAAATTGGATTCAGGGAGTCATAATTTGGCAATTGTAGCATCTGAGAGATATATTATGCAATCATGGTGAAAAGGATGTCACCATTCTAGGCCACAATTTCTCTTTGGTTGGGGATGTAGCAAAATTGGCACCAAGACACGAATTCTGAGAAGTGATAGGTCTGAGGGAAAATGAATTGGGGCAAGGAAGACTCCCACAAGCCTAATTCATCATTGAGGTAAAGGTACTTCTGCCTCAACCAGCTATGAAGCTCATAGAGGTCAAAATCACAATTAGTTTCAGCAAACTTGTATTGTTGGTCCACTCATAGTAGGTGACCTAGGTTTATAGTAGGGAGCAGCATAGGGTTGTCATCAGAGGATTTATATTTTTTAGGTTCCATTATCAAAGAGGAGAGAGAAGGGAGGAAAAACAGGTGAAATTGATGTCCGGATACAAATTGCACGCTAGGTAATTGGTCGCAGTAGCTCATTATGTTGGTCATTGACAAAATGCTAAAGCAAATTGGTTCTAGTTGGATGTTACTACAATTTCGCGATTACCTGCTTATCATAAAACAGAGAAAGGAGGGGCATAACAAGTTTATGGTAGATTATAAAGAAAAATCAAAATTACCATTATGGATTTACCATTACAACGGAGCAGGTCCATTGTCGTGGTAAACAGGCAAGTCATTAATTGGGCAACGGTTTGCTGACGTGGTGGGGGGAGTACCAAGTGGAAATATCCTATTGGGGAAAGGAGTAATGACAAGAATGTGCTTTGGCAGAAGGGTAGCAGGGTCTGTAAGCATGAAGTGGCGGACAGGCAGTGGAGGAGTATGACAGACATGGGAGCGAATGGGGGGATGAGGGAGTCCACATGGCGAGAGGTAAGTGGCGCAGAAGTGGGCATGGGGTCCATGGTCAACTCAAGCAGGAAACGCGGGATGGTGGTTTTCATAGGGGGGTAGGAGTGGTAAGCAGGAAAAAGTTTGGGGGTGCGAAATAGCCTAAAGTTGCCACGTCGTAAAAATATACCACCTTTTCAGAACCCCCCTGCTGGTTAAACCTTGGAGGGGCTCAGGTGGGGGGAAGAAGACGATCCCCCGTCGTTGATCCAGGTGGGGTGGATCAGAACCTTTGCACCTGTCGCAAGCTATTCTTCCATACAGACGATTCTTGCTCTCTCAGCGCAGATGGGGTGGCACATTCATCAGATGGATGTGAAGACTGTGTTCCTCAACGGATTTATTGAGGAGAAGGTGTACATAAAGCAGCCTGAACGTTTCGAGATCTTCAGCAGCGAGTCACATGTGTACAGGCTCAAGAAAGCACTGTATGGGTTGAAACAAGCACCACGTGCTTGGTACACACGGATATACAATTATTTCACCGGACTTGGATTCTCCAAGAGTGAGGCGGATCCTAACCTATACCAGATTGTGGTGAAGGGTAAGTTGCTTATAATTGTACTTTATGTAGATGATTTGATTCTAACAGGTGATGAGCTGTTGATACTTTCATGCAAGGATGATCTTGCTAAGGAGTTTGAGATGAAGGACTTGGGCCTCCTTCATTATTTCCTGGGATTGGAAATTTGGCAGCGCAGTGATGGACTATTTGTTTCTCAACGTAAGTATGCTCGGGAGATACTGGAGAAGTTCAACATGCATGGCTACAAGCCTATTGATACTCCTCTTCCTAGAGGTTGGAGGAAGGAGGATGCTACTTCAGCAGAAGTAGTGGATGCCACTGTTTATCGACAGTTGGTGGGGTCGCTTATGTATCTGGTCAATACACGACCCGATATATGCTATGCTGTTAACCAGCTTTCACAAGCTATGGTTAAGCCAACCAAGCTCTTCTGGAAGGCAGGTAAGCATGTATTGTGTTATCTCAGAGGCACATCGGGATATGGATTGTGGTACAGAAAGGAGGATGAGGTGAAGCTATGTGGCTTCATGGATGCAGATTGGGCAGGGAGCCCAACGGACAGAAAGAGCACATCTGGAGGGGTCTTTAGTATCGGTTCGACAGCATTTTCTTGATACAGAAGGAAGCAGAGATCCGTGGCACTCAGTTCAGCAGAGGCCGAGTATATGGCAGCAAGTTTGGCTGCATGCAAGGCTATATGGATGTGGAAGATCCTGGTCGGGTTGTTCGGTTCATACTTGGAGCCTACAGTGATTTATTGTGATAACCAGAGTTGCATTAAACTCTCGGCTAATCCAGTATTTCATGATAGATCTAAGCACATTGACATCAGGTACCATCATATCAGAGATTTTGTGCAGTAGAGAATCATGTTACTTTCATACATTCCAACGGAGGATCAGGATGCTGATATATTGACGAAGGCACTCACCAGGAGCAAATTCAAATACCACTGAGGCAAGATAGGGGTTGCTGATAATCCATATCTTGTTGAGAGGGAGTGTTGAGAATGCAACAAGATGATGGAGCTTAGTGAAAAGAAGTTGCCTTCACTAAGTGGGCCTGCAGGCTATTTTTGGCGCAAAATCTATTTTTAGACTATGTCTATTTTTAGACATATGGATCATGGTCTATGAGTTGCAGGATGCTATTTGTGGATGATTGGTCATGTTGGTAAAAATATATCGACTTCTATTTTTAGACATATGGGCGGTTTCTATTTTTAGACTACCAGGCTAAAAATAGAACAGTCGAATATTATTAGCTCATAATAATATTTGGACTATAAACATTATCTTATCCTCTTGGAGCACTTCAGTTTGAGCTATAGATGTGGCACATGTAGCTGTCAGAAGGAAATATGCTTTTCTTGTGAGTCAGTTGAGCTATTGCATGCAGGACTTCAATTAGAACTCATGTGGTTGAGTTTGGTGGAGTTGATTGTGGAGTTGATGGAGTTGTGTTCAGTTTGACTTGGTTAAACTAGTTGTATTTAGTCTAACTGCAGAATACACTAGTGATGAGTGATGTGAATTAATTTTTAATTAATTCACTAATTATTAACTCATAAAGCAACTAAAGAATACATCAGTTAACTCAGTGCATGGACAGTTCAGTGGAGATAGGTGTTAGAGGTTGAGATTGCTATCAGTTGTGACTATAGTTGTGCATGAGATCTTGCACAATCAATCGGATTGAGTAATGCCAATGAGGATTGCGCGGTTTAGCCAAGGAAATACGAGTTTTCTTCAGCCATTCATCATTATTCTCTTGCAGGATTGCGCAGTGGAGGCAGGCAGACAGTGGAGGAGATTTGAGGCATCAGATCTGAGCTAGTTTGTGTGTAACAGGTGGAGATAGTACTGAGTACTTGTGAGGAGTATTGTACTATGTATTGTTACATGTTCTCAATCATTATAATATACATATAGTGTGGGGTTTTCAGCTGTATGCTTTCCCCGGGTTACATACTGTTTTAATGTGTGCATGTGATTGATGTTTCATTGTTTTTAATACTGCAAAATTGATGATCAACGTAGAGGAGGTTATGTTTTATGCATGTATTCCGCAATAGTGTATAATCGTGATAATCTCTGTGAATAAGTGTCATATTATTCAAAATTTCTACAAAATCCAACTAATTAGGAGCAAGAGAGAACTTTTAGGAATTAATTAGAGTAGATATGGACCATTAAGCTGATAAGGAGACTTTTCTGTTTTAAAACAGAGAAAAAGCTATAGTGGATAAAGTCTACCACATATGCATGCATGTAGCGAGCTTTAGGCTTTTGTTAAAGGATGAGATCAGGTCCTTCATAGTAATCCAATCCCAGTTTCCATAAAAACATATGTAAGCCTACAGGCAGAGGAGGAGGCCACAAATGTTGAGAATCAGGCCTATGTGAGAGACCGAGAGTCTCAGTTGTAATCAATTATTTTTATGTTTTTATACAGAGGAGGAACTCGATTCTGAGTGTGCATATGTGTGAATTAAGTGTTTATGATTGATTACTGTGTCAACTCGTAGATTTTGTAACAGTGGTTACAGGCAGAGTTTAGAGGATGCGTAGAGGAAGAAGAATGATTCAGAGGAATCTTTAATGGGTCATTGAATCCAATTAAGTTAGCAAAATCAAGCTCTGGAGAGGTAGCGGAGTGAGGATTCACTAAGGAGTGAAGCTCAGAGAATTTGAGCAATAGAGACGGAAGAATAAACCCTTTGAAGAAACCGGAAGGAAAAGAACCGAACCATGGAGAAATGCTGAAGAAATCAGCGTAAAAACCAAGTAAAAGGGACGAGTGGAGAAGTGAAGAGTGACACTCAGCAACCGTTAGATCTCATAAATCAATGACCGAGATTTGATCACATCGGCGGGAGGCTCCTTTTTTTTTAAGTTATCGGAATCGGCCTTATAACAATGCAATCACGATCTTGCGATTAATCGTCAACCGTCAGATCAAGAGCCAGGATTGACGGTTGTGATTAAATCGTTGATTGCAAATCGGAGAATCCAATTGACCGTGGGCAGTGGAATGCCGAACACCGATAGCGATAAAGCCAATCGGCAATCAGAGACCGGGCCAAGCAGAGTTCGGCCTATCGGAGAAATGGCGACTAAAGAGTGGACCCGACAGGGTTATAGTGGCAATTGTATACCATTTGAAGTCTGATATATGTAATTGGAGCTGTTTTCTTGTGTAAACACATGTTGCGTAAAGTTAGATGTTAACGCTCCGATAGTCACTTATCAGAAAAGGAGGGGATATGAGCATATATGTGTGACCATTGAATAAGCCGACAGTCGATTGTGATTGAGGTATAGCCTCGGGAAACCTGACGAGACTGTACGGAAAGTGGATAAAAGGGTATGTTGCACAGTTTTCCTTTGTAAACGGGTTTAGTAGGAAATAGCGCCGATAAAGCATTTCATGCGATTAAACATATGTAACCAATGCATAAAAGACCAAGATTATGTATATGTGGCAAATGAAGGATTTTAAAGGTTAAGAAGGGTTTTTAAGTCCCAATAAGAGAGATTTAATGGAAGGCTTTGTTAAAGTCTTATGTGAAGGTTATAAGAGCAGATATAATCCCGATAGAGATTTAAGGCAGGGTAATTGAGTTCCTATGTACAGGAATTGTTGATGAATGGGTCGTGACCATTTATGGTCTGTAGGTTTGACTCCATTGTAGAGTCAAATGACCTGGGACAATTGTAGATGCATTATTATTGAAGAATGCATACTGTGGGTATGTGCGGGTGGTTACCCTGGAATCAGTTTGACTAATTGTGGTTATATGCTGGGACCTTGCACCATTAGTGGTATCAGAGTATATTTTTAATCTGTAAGAGAAATTTTGAAGTTCTTGGAAGGCTGTAGCAGTCCCAACAGAGGTTTGGAATAGCAAGAACAAAAGATTCCTTGAAGGAAGGAGGAATCTAGATTTCTTAATGAAATTTCTGAAGGAAAGAGGACTTGGAAACCAACCATAGGACAATCCATTCAAATTGCAGAAGAATGGGTGAAACAATATCATGTTGAGATCTTGAAGGTATGTTCTGTTTTAAATTAAGAATGTGTGTTTTTATACTAATGCATAGGTGACAGCAAGAGAAGCTGTGAGAGAAGAACCAAGTGAATTCTTGAGGACAGAGTAAGGAGAATACTCTAATAGAAAAGTGGCAGTGAACCTGAAGAATCCAATAAGAAATTGGACAGAGAGGACAGCTGAAGTGTTCTCAAGAGAGAGTGAGATATTGCAGAAGCCTAGAAGGAACAAAGGTGTTGCTCAAGAAGGGGAGGTTCCAGACAGAGGACTCGTGCTTACGAGAATACTGAGTGAGGAGAGCTTAGTGAGCTAAGATTGCAGCCAGGAGGACTAGCTGTTGCAGAGGCTTGTTGCAAAGGAGCTCATGAAGAAAGAAGAGAAGAAGATGACTACTGATAGTCATAGCAGAGGTTCAGAGAGAAGCCACAATAGAGGATATAAGAAAGAGGATGCCAAATCAAATGGAAAGAAGATGAGTCAAGAAGAAATTGACAAAGAGGTTGCTAAATTAAAAGAACAACTCAATGCATTAAGGAGAATGCTTGAGGAAGAAGCCAGTAGAATGGCATGAGATGTAGAGAAGGCTACAACAAAAGAAAGTGAAGTGGTTGAAGGGAAAACTCAAGGAAGTTGAATTAGAAATGGAAGAATCCATTTGTGAACCAGAACAAGGAGAATTTCTGGGAGATAGTGAAGATGAAGACTTGAAGACTGAAACTTCAAGTAAGGCCGAAGGGTCACATGTTTTTAAATCTGACAATTCGTGTATGTTTACAGGTGAAGGACAGTTGGCTGATATTGTCATGAAGAAGGAAAAAGACCATCAAAACCAAAATTATGTTCTGAAAGAAGATGAGGTAGATAGATCTCATATACAGCTGGTGGAAGATGTCAAGCAACCAAGTGAAGGGCTGGAGGATATTGAAGAAGAGACTATCAAAGAAATTATGAATCATATGAATGATTTAGAACATCAAGGAGAAATGATGGTCGAACCATCAAGTGAGACCATAGGGTCTTATCTTTTTAAAACTGATAGTTTGTGTATGATGGCAGATATTGCAAGAGAAAAGCAACCATTTGAAGATATCTTCAGAGAAGATAAATAGCAAGGGACTGAAGGCAAACTTGAGAAAGAGACTATGTTAGTTGAAAACATAGTAAAGGATCATCAATTCACTATGATGATAGGCACAGTGGAGATAGCCATGGAAATTGTTGAGACAGATAGTGGGGAAGAAGAACATCTACTGAAAGATGTTAAGGAAGAGGAAGTCTATGGGAAAGACTTAGCAAAGAGAAAAGGAACACTAACAAAAGAGTGTTTTGAAGAGGATGGATAGTCTTTTGAAGATGTCAAAAGTCTAGAGGAGTACTCTAGAAGAACAAAGTATGATGGAGAAGACCTCTTGAAGGAGGGAAGTAGTGATTTGCTACAGTAGAAAGACCTTGATATTACAAGGGTCAAAGGAAGACAATATTTTAATACTGTAACACGGCATGTGAAGGATGAAGCTGGAAGAAGAGAGAATTTTGATGAAGTGCTTGCTAAGTGTGAAGAGGAAGTTAAACTGCTGGAGAAACTGATGAGAGAACCTGATGGTAGAACAAAAGTTGCAGTTATAGTTTCTGAAGAAGAAGATGTGTCTCAAGTAGCCATGGAGACAGGAAGGTGTAATAATTTGTTTGCAGGTTCATTAAACAGCATGAATGAGTATGAGTATGTGATCAAAGAGATTGAGCAGAGGTTGTTTGAAGATGGTAAAGAGGCAGTAGGAATCAAACAATTTCAAAGTGAAGATAATCAGCAATAGGTTAAGGGAGAAGAAGTTCACTACTGTGAACCCAAGCAAGAAGACATCATTAGAACAAATGATGTAGAAGAGAGATTAACTGACGGTCTCATGAATTCTGCTGAGAATTCGAATCAGCATACTGATGTGTTGACAGAGGAGAAGGAGAAAGCAGAGCAGCAAACTAAATTGTTGCCAAAGAAAGAAGAGGCACCAAGGCCTCATGTTTTTAATTTTAACAAGTGCTTTGTGAATGTAGGTTTTGTTGCAAATGCTGGAGGAGATTTGGCACAAGTGAATAGTCAAATAAAAGTGAAAGAAGAATTCTATGGAAGAACTCAATCCATGGAATGGAGAAATTAAGTTGCTGGAAAGAATGCTGAATAGTCATGATTCAGTTATGAGAGAGGGTAAAGATGATAGGGAGGTAGTCAGTAAAGCGAGAAAAGCAAAAGTTGGAGCAAATAAAAGAGAAGTTAGCATAGGACTCACAGCAAAAGTTGAAGCAAGCAAAGCCAGCGTAGAAGACAACAACAATAACCTGAAACAAAGAGAAAGAGACAGAAATTCAAAGCAGAAAATGGACCAGTTCAAAGATATGTTGGACATAGAAATTGAAGAAATGTGGCAGCAGATGATGAATCAATCTAGATGGAGGAAAATGGTAGCAGCAGCAAACACGATCAATCAGAAGTTGAATCTGATTGACAGGAAGAATAAAATGGAGCAAAAGACAGCAAAAATGCAGCAGCAACAAGGGAACAAAGCATGTGGATAGTTACATAACAAAGTATGGGATCTAGGAAGACAAGATCAGAAGACACATGATCAAGAGATCATGAATATTTTCTACTTTGGGAGTTTGATGCAGGAGCATTCAGCCAAGGGAAAATCATTGTAAATAGTAGACATAGGGGGTCATGCATTCTGGGAAATTAGTTTCCTAAGTCTCAAGTCAACTTAATATTTAGGCTTTTAAGTGATTTAATGAGATAATGGGAGAATATGTGAATGCTGTCAAAATAAATAAATGAGAACATGAGTGGTAGAAGTCAAATCCAACTCTCTAGGAGCAAGAGAGAGCTTTTAGAAATTAATTAGAGTAGATATGGACCATTGAGCTGATAAGGAGACTTTTCTGTTTTAAAATAGAGAAAAAGCTAGATTGGATAAAGTCTGCCACATATGCATGCATGTAGCAAGCTTTAGGCTTTTGTTAAAGGATGGGATCGGGTCCTTCATAGTAATCCAATCCCAGTTTCCATAAAAACATATGTAAGCCTACGAGCAGAGGAGGAGGCCACAAATGTTGAGAATCAGGCCTGTGTGAGAGACCGAGAGTCTCAATTGTAATCAATTATTTTTATGTTTTTATATAGAGGAGGAATTCGATTTTGAGTGTGCATATGTGTGAATTAAGTGTTTATGATTGATTGTTGTGTCAACTCATAGATTCTGTAACAGTGGTTGCAGGAAGAGTTCAGAGGACACGCAAAGGAAGAAGAACAATTCAGAGGAATATTTAATGGTCCTTTGAATCCAATTAAGTTAGCAAAATGAAGCTCTGGAGAGGTAGTGGAGTGATGATTCACTAAGGAGTGAAGCTCAGAGAATTTGAGCAGCAGAGACGGAAGAATAAACCCTTTGAAGAAACCGGAAGGAAAAGAACCGAACCATGGAGAAACGCTGAAGAAATCAGCGTAAAATCCAAGTAAAAGGGATGAGCGGAGAAGTGAAGAGTGACACTCAACAGTCGTTAGATCTCATAGATCAACGGCTGAGATTTAATCACATCGGCGAGAGGGTCCTTTTTTTAAGTTATCGGAATCAGCCTTATAACAATGCGATCACGATCCTGTGATTAATCGTCAACCATCAGATCAAGAGCCAGGATCGACAGCTGCAATTAAATCACTAATCGCAAATCGGAGAATCCAATTGACCATGGGCGGTGGAATGCCGAACACCGATAGCGATAAAGCCAATCGGCAATCGGAGATCAGGCCAAGTAAAGTTCGACCTATCGGAGGAGTGGCAACTAAAGAGAGGACCTGACAGGGTTATAGTGGCAATTGTATACCATTTGAAGTCCGATATATGTAATTGGAGTGGTTTTCCTGTGTAAACTCATGTTGCGTTAAAGTTAGATGTTAACACTTCGATAGTCACATATCGGAAAAGGAGGGGATATGAGCATATATGTGTGACCGTTGAATAAGCCGACAACCGATTACGATTGAGGTATAGCCTCGAAAAACGTGACCAGACTGTACAGAAAGTGGATAAAAGGGTATGTTGCATGGTTTTCCTTTGTAAACGGGTTTAGTAGGAAATAGCGCCGATAAAGCATTTCATGCGATTAAACATATGTAACCAATGCATAAAAGACCAAGATTATATATATGCGGCAAATGAAGGATTTTAAAGGTTAAGAAGGGTTTTTAAGTCCCGATAAGAGAGATTTAATGGAAGGCTTTGTTAAAGTCTTATGTGAAGGTTATAAGGGCAGATATAATCCCGATAGAGGTTTAAGGTAGGGTGATTGAGTTCCTATGTACAGGAACTGTTGATGAATGGGTCGTGACCATTTATGGTCTGTAGGTTTGACTCCATTGTAGAGTCAAATGACCTAGGACAGTTGTAGATGCATTATTATTGAAGAACGTATATTGTGGGTATGTGTGGGTGGTTACCCTGGCATCAGTTTGACTAAGTATGGTTATATATCGGGACCTTGCACCAGGAGGAAGAATTTCATAATATGGTTTAATTAAACATAATAAAAATTAAAATGAATTTAATTATTTATATATTATATATATATATATATATCTTTCTCCCTTTTCTCCATTAAATATAATTTAAAATAATATTAATAATAAATAATAAAATTAAAATTAAAATTTAATGAAACATATTACATTTAAATTTAACAAAGTTCATTATTTTCTTTGATTTTATAACTAATTATTATTTATATTAACTTTTGATCTATTTTCCTTTCACTAAATTGTGTTTTTATTTGAATATTTTTTATTAGTTTAGAATCTTTTATAGTCTTTTGTATTTTTGTTTTTATATTATGGGTCATGTTAGTTATATATAATTAATTATATAATGTATTTAATATTTAATTTGATGTATTTATTCATAAGAATAAACAAATAACCAAATAAATACTAATAATAATAAAAAAATTAGTAAATATTTTGACCCGTTTTCTTTTCCAGTTAAATATAGTCGTTTTCCCCTATAGTGACTTCCTCTTTAACTTACCGCTATGATCTGATTTTTTATCTTGTCCTGATGATGAGCCACATTGATTAGTTCAAAACGCATCTACCTATATCCACCAATGTAATTTCTTCTGAAATTGTTTTCCGTTCAAAAATATTATCATTAAAGCATCATCAATTTTAAAATAGATCATCTTTGTGTCTTATCAATTTCAAGAAAAAGATAGCTCACCTAAGTTATATTATCATTAAAGCAGCATCAATTATAAAATAGATCATCTTTGTGTCTTATAAATTTCAAGAAAAAGATAGCTCACCTAAGTCCCACAACGAAACTAGTAAATAGACACTTTATAAAATTTAAGAATGTAGCAAAAGTTATAATAGATAGAGTTTATATTATAATTATAATTATATTTATATTTATATTTATATTAAAAAAGAAGAACACTTTAAATTTTGATTTTATAATTATATTAAATATTTATATATTCTTATTTATAATTAAAATTAATAATGCAACTTTAAATTAAATTAATCTAATTGTTTTCATAAATTTAAATTTTATAATTTTTTTATTTATTTTTTAAAATTAATATAATGTAAATAAAAATTAATTATAGATTGTCAACAGACCTTGGATAGACTGTGATTAGGTGCTCTCTTAAAACATCTTTCATGTAAAATCATCACTTCAATTTCGTATAAATATAAATTACATTGGTGAAAAAACTTATTTGAAAAACTCATAAAAATTCAAATAAATATAAAATTTTATATTCAAGTTCTCTTAAAAATTCAAATAAATATAAGATTTTATATTCAATTTCTCTTAAATGTCCAACCCATATCCCATGCTGGAAGCTGCATTGTTCACTTAAGCATTTAGAGTGGTAAATCTCCCAAAACGTCCAACTTCAGTAATACGTATATATATATATATATATATATATATATATATATATATATATATATATACACATTAAATATCAAATTATATCAATTACAGTGACATAATACATATAAAAACTTAACAAACATCAAATTTAGATAAATGTTTTCCACTTTTATGAATTAATTATTTTTTATGTGAATCTTATATACCAGGATTAAAATTAAAATATATTAATTAATTATTTTTTATGTAATTGGTGGTAGAAGATGAGTTTTATATATAGAGATTTTTAACAGCCAAATTTAATTTATAGATAAAATATTTATTTATCGGAATTTACCAAAATTTAATCTGGCAATATAATTTCAAGATTTTTTTGTTATTTAAAATACAATTTTAAATGCATAAATATATTAAGAACCCTAAAAAACTAATAAAACACTTGAATTATGCCGATTAAACAATTTAAACTCGAGTCTTTAAAAATTTATCATATTTTAATTAAAATTAACCAAACAAATTAATTGTGAAAAAATTCATTTCCTTTGTAAGTTAAATAAAATGACAAGGCCATTTTTAAGAGCTTGTTTAAAAATTATTTTATGTTTTAAGATTTTTTTAATATAATTTTCATTCAATATGTAATTTCAAATTATTAAAAATGTATTTCAAATACTCAAATGTATTTACCATCCTAAAAAAAATTAAAACATTTAAGATTATATAAATTTAAAAATTCAAACCTGAAATTCTAATAAAATCTCAAAGATTTAAATTATAGGATAAGAAAAGCACTCACAAATCAGAATAAAATACTCGCTTTCCAAGCTTTCCAAATGATGTGAGTGTCAGGTTGTCAAAATGATGTGAGTGTCAAGTTGTCAAGGTTTTTGGGAACAATGTTAATTGCGATATGGAAGGACGCAGGACAAGTTAAACCCCACACACATGGCGGCATAGCGTAAAATAAGGAGCGCCACCAGCAGCACCGACCTTTCACATGCCACTGTCTGCACCCATCCTCATAAAACGCTGCAAGCTGCCATGAGTATTCATTCAATTCTTTCCCTCTTATCTCTTTACTTGCGCTGTTGCACGAATACCTTGCTTTACTCTCCCCTCTCTCTCATATAGCTTGGCAGCTACCCACTGGGCTCTGTGGAAGGAAAAGCAGAAGCCATGGAAAGATCAAACAGTGGCAGATCAGCAATATACAAGATCAGCCAAATCGTCAAAATAAAGCAGATAGCTAGACGATGGCACAAATTGGCCGCTATTCCTACAGCAATCACTGGCATTAAGCACGCGCTGTCGATGGGATTTTCTAACCATTACGTTCAAAGTGAGCAAAATGAAATTAGTCGCGATTCAGAAAGCACTTCCGGGCCGAGTGTTCCCGGCGATGTGTCGGAAGGCCACCTGGCTGTGTACGCAGTGAAAGAGGAGCTGGTGGAGCGCTTCGTTATTCCGGTGGCGTATTTGAACGATCCGCTCTTCTCCAAACTCCTCCACACTGCCGAAGAGGAATTTGCCTTCAATTACCGCAGCGGTGGGCTTACCCTTCCCTGCGACCCATCGGTTTTGGCGCACATCATTCACCTCTTGAAGAATGGCCACCTTCATCCCGATCGTTTAACGGTGCAAAATGCTGCTAGTTGCTCTTCTGCTGTTGCGTGGCCGTGGCCAGCTTCCCCTAATCAGCCGCGGAACACCATTTGCAGTACCGTTGATATTAGAGGCAAAAGTGTAGCTGTATATTGACCATCCACTGCGCTTGCATTGTAACCGCTTTTCCTTTCCTACATTTCTTTTTATATTTTTCTTTTATATTTATGTATAAAGTTGATATTTATTTCCATGTTATCCACAAAATTTGCATGGATGTGTAAATTTGATATTTATTTTTATTTTATTGAGAGTATTTATCAAGACTATATAAAATTTGATATTTATTTTTATTTTATTGAGAATATATGAGAAGAGTATATAAAATTTGATATTTATTTTTATTTTAATGAGAATATATACAAAGAGTATATAAAATCGGTGAAAAAAAATTATCGATAAAGTAGAGTAGGTATGTTTTTATAGTTTTTAGTAGTCAAATCATTATACACAGAATAATTTTTTTTGTTTAAAAAATAAATAAAAAATTTATATACTAATTTAAGGTTTAATTTAATAAGACTTTAAAATTAAATTATTATTATTATTATTAAACTTTTGAATAACAAATATATTTGGAAAAAAAAAAATTGTTTAAAAAATAAATAAAAAATTTATATACTAATTTAAGGTTTAATTTAATAAGACTTTAAAATTGATGATGATGATGATGATGATGGTTGTTAACGTCCACTGAGACCAAATAATGATCTATCGGACTTAAAAAGACAAATTATTTATTTTGATTTAAGATTTTATTCCGATGCTCAAAAAGCTTGGAGAGAAGCCTCCCGAGTTCACTATAATTTTGGCATTGTAAAAGGCTAGAAAGGTCAGTATTATTATTATTATTAAACTTTTGAATAACAAATCATATATTTGGAAAAATTAAATTTGAGGTTTAATTTAATAAGACTTTAAAATTGCCCACGGGGCTTTGGATTGACGGTGAATGGGTGCCTTGCTAAGGCACTCCTTGCGATAGGTCACCGGTTCAAATCCCCGTAAAACTTTAAAATTAAATTATTATTATTATTATTAAACTTTTGAATAACAAATCATATATTTGGAGAAATTGAATTTGAGTGAAAAAATAAAACTCATATTCAAGCTCTTATCAGCATGCCATGGAGAGTGCGGGATCCTTCCTCCCATTGAGTCACTGATAATACCCTGCATGGCGAGGTGAAATTGGGTAATTAGTCATAGGAAATATCGGAGCCCCCTCTCTTGCCTCATTATGAGGACACCAAACAGGAAAATTGCCTCTCCTTCAGCCAGTTTTTACGACAGCCTCTGGAAGGTGATCTGCCTTTACAATTCGATGCGTCAGTTTTTTCTAACACTGGTAGGGGTGGTGGTTTCAACGTCTCTGGTTTAGAGCTGGGCGAGCTGTGCGGTCTTGCTTCCAACCCTGTCAAGCTGTAGGGAGGATGTAAATAGAGGAAATCCTTTCGATTCAGAGTGAGGAATATTTCAAACGATTGGGAAGGACGTTCAAATAAACCAGGTTGGTCACTTTCTTCGCAAAACTTTTGGTTGGCGAATTTTCAGCTGGAGTATCAACGTGGCACATCTGGTTCTTGGTGTCTGTATTGGGTTATGGCCTCATTGGTCATTGCTCGTCGACAGGATGGTTTGGTTTCATCTTTAGTGTGACCTTAACTTAAAAAATACTCTAGCAAAGATGGGTCCTAGACCAGAACATGTTGGGCTTGAAACCTTGGTATTTTTTTTTATGAGAAGTTGAATTGTGAATGGTACAACTCTTATAGGGAAAGACAGTGGATATGCTGGTCGTTAATTTTTAGGATAATTTATTCCGTTAAGAATTTGTTGGAATTTGTTGAAGAATGGAGTTTGTTGAAGCGAGCGTTTCTTGTAAAACTTAAAAAAAAACACACCAAATATAAAAACAATCTATCCCCTTTGTGGATTACGTTACCCAATGGGCCCAATATCCCATTGGAGCTATCGGATGAAGAGGGGTTTAAGGCTATCGACGACTCTATCGAATAGTATATTATGGGTGATTTCGGATTCATGGAGAATCATATTCACAGCGCAGGTCATCTGTGAGTGGATTGCAGATTCTTGAAATATTTTGGGATTTTATGGAGATGGGCGCAGTGACCCCATTCATGTTTGTCGGATCTCAGAATATTTTGGGAATTTGCAATCGACTTAAGCTCACTGTATAAGACCCACCATAGCATGAATAAGAATTGAAATTGACATGGATTGTTTGAATTTCTTAAATGGTGAACATTTTTTTTAATTATTTAGATAATTTTTAATTGTTATATACAGTTTGAGTGAGCTTAATAGTAAGTCTAATAGCATCCTTTTTTGAAAAAATTAATACTAAAATATATATTCTTTACTAAACTTAATCAAATCGCTAAAACTTCACGTTTTGATCTCAACCTCCATTTAGATCACAATTGATTGTAAGAAATAACAAGGGAATTATTTTTGGTAATGTCCTAGTGGCATTGGTTCTGAGTTTATTGGACGGTGAGAAATAAGCCCACATAGAAGGATGTATTAGAGAACTGGAAAATTCAAAGCACTCACCCTACAAATGATAATCAGGTCACGATCGGCCATTCGTTGTTTATAGCATCTTCCGCAATCCATGCCTGTAGATATATTTACCATGGCCAGAAATCTGCAATCCTAAAACGCAGAACCATCTCCCGAAATCCTCACCGCCACAGTTTGATCTCCCGAAACGATTCACCGCCACAGGTTGATCTCCCCAAACGATTCTTTAGTTGTAAATTGAAACGAAATGATTGACATTTCGATCGGTTTCTAATTCAAATTTATAATTCATTTAATAAGTTAACGTAGAAGACCAGCCGCTTATTAATTAAAAAATTATTAAATCAGCCCGTAACATAAAAGATGGCGAAGAATCCCTCTGTCATATTGGTTGGCCGTCAAATCTTTAACCAAATGAAAATAGAAGATCAGACTAGTCTAATGAGGGTATAATTTGGTTGGGAAGATAGTCGAAGTTTTTGCAGGATTTTGATAAAAATTTGGAAGAAAGAAATTTGAGTTATAGCTGTTTAATTTTAGAAATTTGAGCTACTCAGGAATTTTTTTATGAAATTTAATCAATTTTTACCATTAAAAAAAACTATCTAAAAACTTTTATAGTCAATTTTTTAGCAACAAAATTGCGACTGGTTACCTAAAATTCCACAAACCCTGTGATTAAATAAATATGAATATCACTTAAAGCTTTTGGCATGATTCTGGTGAAAATAACTTTCCAAACAGAATTATGACTCAGTTACCTAAAAAAATCCAAAAACCTTGTGATTAAATAAATACACCTATCACGTTCAAATAAATACACTTATAAGCATAATTAAAACACCGTCAATTCTAGAATTGATCACCTTTCCTACCATAAGAACTTTGTAAACTACCGAAACATGAGGCTTCCTAATCTTAAAAAAAAAAACACGTTTCATAATCTTATTAAAAAAACCCTCACCTAGCTTGTGTACCTAAACTAATAAATAGACTCCCTATAAAACTGAAATATAATTGATACAGTTAACTCGCCTCACATAGCTAAACTAGTAAATAGATTTTTCATAAAACTCAATGAAGAAGAGAGAGTTATAATTTATACATTTTAGAAGATATTAAATGTTATTTTTATAACTAGTTTAGATCCATGTTAATTTCGGGTTTATCAAGTATTAAGAATGATCAAATCTTTCGAGGTGCAAACTTTTTTTTAGTGTAAAATTTGAGGAAAAGTTTGCACCTCAAGAGATTTGATTGCTCTCCATGGTAAGATGGATCTAGGTTGGTTATATAATACTATATAATATCTATACTTGTATCTATCTATCTCTTTCTTATCCCTCTCTTTATCTCACCCCCCAAACACACACAATCTCTCTCCACATGTATCTCTTTCTCTATCCCTCTCTCTTCCTCTCCCTCTCTCTCTCTCTCTCTCACACCCTTCTCTCCCTCTCACTCTCCTCTCCCTCTTCCCTATCGCTCTCCTCTCTCCCTCACTCTCTCTCTCTCTTTCTCTGTTTGTCTTTCTTCTTCCCTCCCTCTCTCCCCCCCTCCAACTCCATCTCTCACTATCTCTATATCTCTCTCTCTTGAGTCCTCTCTCTCTTCCTTCCTCTTTTTGTCATTCTCTCCGACCTCCCTGTATATCTCTTCCTCGCCCCATTACTCTGTCTCTCTCTTCCCTCTAAATTTGTCACTATCTCCCTCCCCCTCTCTCTTCCCCTTCTCTCCCTATCTCTCTCCTCTCCTTTTCTCTCCCTCCCTTGCTCTCTCCCCATCTCTCCCTTGTCACTCCCTCTCTTTCTCCACATCTATATCTCTATGTCTTTGTTCTTTCCTCCCTATCTCCCCCTCCAACTCCATCTCTCTCTCTCTCCCTCTCTCCTTCTCTCTCTCTCCCTCTCTCCTTCTCTCTCTCCCCTCCTCTCTGTCTCCCTTACTCTCTCTCCCTCTCTCTCCCACCTCCCTCTCTCTCCCCCCCATCACTCACTCTCTCTTCGCCCTCCCCCTTTATCACTATCTCCCTCCCTCTCTCTCCCATCTCTCTCTCTCTTAAATTTAATTCCATGGTATTATGTTTAAGAAAATATCTAAACTAGAAATTGCCCCAAAAGTTTCAAAGAGACGCTGATAGGGTTGCTAAATTGAAAATATTTTGCTTTGGTTTCAAATGCTAAGTGCCATATTAAATTTTGTATTTTACTGTTGTTTTTTTTCTTTCTTTTGTTTTCAATGAATCTTGACACAGGAAAGTTGTTAGGTCCCTATAATACTAGTGTAGCCCCTTATTGTTATTGTTGTGTCCATGTTGTCCCCATATTGTTATTATTATGCCCCATAGAAGCCCATTATTGTTATTGTTGTGCCCTTACATTATTATTGTTATGTCGACTCTAATTATATTGTGACCCCTTAAACTCCTATATATAGAAATGAGGTCTTGTCAATTGTATCATCTAAGAATTGTTCATTTGTGTAATGTAAAGGAGGATGCACCCTCGAAGAGGCTACTTTTGAAGTCGTTGATCTATCTCATTCTTCTATTTTGTGAGTTGGTTGCATAACAATCGGTATGAGGAGGTTTCAAAGTATTTCATCACTGGTTTACCCAAGTCCGAAGGAAAGAGTGTCATCATGGTGGTAGTTGATAGACTTACCAAATATGCACACTTTTGTGCATTATCTCATCCATTTAAAGCCAGTACAGTTGCTACTGCATTTATGGAAAAAATTCAAAAGTTACATGGAAACCCAAAGATTATTGTAAGTGACAGAGATCCTATTTTCACTAGAAATTTTTGGACAAAATTATTTTCTTATCTTAGTACTTAGTTAGCTCATAGCTCATCTTATCATCCTCAATCCGATGGGAAAATTGAGATAGTGAACAAATGTTTGGAAGGATATCTTCATTGCTTTGTATATGATAAACAGACAAAATGGGTCAAATGGTTGCCTTTGGTTGAATGGTGGTATAACACTTCCTTCCATACTGCAGCAAAAATGACCCCATTTAAGGCACTTTATGGATATCATCCACCGTCCATCACACCATATTTAAGAGAAAATTCTAAGGTTCAAGTAGTGGAAGATCACATTGAGCATCAACAAAAAGTTCTCCAACTCTTAAAGGATAACCTGACTTTGGCGCATAATAGAATGAAACAATAGGAAGATCAACATTGCAGCAAAAGAAGTTTTGATGTAGGTTACTGAGTATTTCTACGACTACAACCATACAAACAAATGTCCATCAAGCAAGCTAAGAAGGACAATAAATTATCACCAAAGTATTATGGTTCGTACAAGGTGTTACAAAATATTGGTACTATGGCATACAAATTGGAACTACCTGCATCTTCTTGAGTGCACACAGTTTTCCATGTTTCATGCTTAAAGAAGGTTATAAGTGACAAGCTCCCAGTGCAAACAATATTGCCAAAACTTGACGAGGAAGAAAAAATCATATTGGAACCTAAAGCATTCATTGAAACAAGAACTCGATAGCTACGAAATCGATCAATTTCAGAGTATCTCATCAAGTGGAAGAACTTACCCACTGAAGATTCCAAATGGAAGGATGAGAATTTTATACACAAGCATCCAGAACTACTCAAGCATTGAGGACAACACTTTTTTGAAGGAGAGGGGCATGTTAGGTCCCTATAGTACTAGTGTATTCCCTTATTATTATTATTATCATTGTAGCCCCTTATTGTTATTGTTGTGGCCTTGTTTTCCCCATATTGTTATTATTGTGCCGCATAGAAGCCCACTATTGTTATTGTTATGCCCTTACATTATTATTTTTATGTCGATTCTGATTATATTATGGCCCCTTAGACTCTTATATATTGAAAGGAGGTCTAGTCATTTGTATCATCTAAGAATTGTTCATTTGTGTAATGTAAAGGAGGTTTCCCCCTCGAAGAGGCTACTTTTGAAGTCGTTGATCTATCTCATTCTTCTATTTTTGTGAGCTAGTTGCATAACAAAAGCATAATGCCTTTGTCATATTTCTACCAAAAAAATTCAAAATATTATCTTAGCAAGCAGTTAAATGTTAAATGGTGATGTTCACTAAATAATTTACTAAGGTCGCAAGTTCACATCAGGGCAACAAGCTCTAGATAGATTATATGTATATTTACCCAAATAACAATATAAAGACAAATAACAAAATAATATTACCAGGTCTCCCCAACAAAAGGTGATGAGCATCCAATCTGTATTACACTAATAAACACACAATTCTTGGAACCTTAAGGAATTTGACACAATAAAATAAAATAAAAGGTTTTTTCATAGTTTTCCTTTCTTATTTGGATTGATACAAGGTCGAATTGATTTAATGTAAAAAAGGAGAATGATTCTTTCGTTGTGAAAAATAATTAAGGAATGGTATTTGATGGATCACACTACAAAGTTATTTCAATAGTGTGGAGGACCTCTTTTTTCTTACAAATGATGCCTCTCCATAGGTTGATGTCTGTCATGCATGCCAAATATTGGGGAAAGGTGGATTGAAGGAGGAGAATTTCATAGTGTTTATGTATGATGATATTTTTAATAATAGTGAGAATCCTCGATCAACCATCCCAATGGAAAAGATGTCTATGTTTTTAAGTCTCGGAGCTATGTGCTAATGATAATATTATCTCCATTTTCTTGGTTGATTAATTAGTAGGGGGAAGAAGGAGAAGGACATCGTCTACTTCTATTTTGAGATAACTAAAGGGTCCAATATCAAAGTTGTCTTTTGGGGATTTGTTCCAAAACAAAGTGCAGCTAGCAAGTACAATCTAGTTACAAAATGCCTAGTGAAATGAATTATTCGAATTAGATGAGAACTATGCTGAAATTGCTTGAACCTCATACGACATTGTAAGTAATTTTTGGTGTGATTGAACTTGGATTTTATTGCTCAAGTCACATTATGATGTAAGAACTTGAATAGAGAAACTATAACCATAACACAATGAAACCCTTCAATTATGTTTCTATGAAATACTTGAGATCAACGTGTCAAAGTGAGTTAACAACGACATCGCTTGGTGGTGCATAAATGACAAAATAGAATTCCCATGGTAAAATGATGGGTTGGTTTGTGTCATTCCTTTATTATAGCGAAATAAATACCACATATTAAAAGTTAAACAGGAATAAACCCTGAAAAAATAAAATAAAAAATAAAGAAGATACTTTCCCACTTTGTGTCAATGAACACATTTAATTTTCTATAATAAAATCTCGTTGTTCATATTATCGAAAACACTAAAAAATCAAGATAGGCCGAAACACTAACATCTCGAGATAGGTTACATTTCGTGAACCACGGGTAGTTCAATTTCACATCAATTGGGGAGTGGTTGGAGTGGGTTGGACCATGGTTAGTCTATAGAGCAGAGGGAGTTTCAACACAATTGGTCAATGTTTGATTCTCAACATACCATTTTAGGAGTACAAACTGCACTCTAGATGGAAAATTGGCTGCTTTGTATCCCAACCAAAAAAAAAAACAAAAAACAAAAACGTTGGAACTTGTGTTATGCACAATAGTAGGTTACAACCCAAATTTAAACAAGAACTTCACTCAAGTTATTGAGACTATTATATCATAATTATAATGCTCAGTTGCAGGAGGAGTTGTGGACTGGTGAGAAGCATGTTCAAAACTCTGTATTTCAAACTGGTATGGTAGTGCTTCCAAGTCCCTAACTTCAAAGAAAAAGCAAACCCATAAGGCTCATAGTCAAATACATATTGCCATAACTATAGTAGTAGAAAAGTGTTGAACATGATTAAAAGAACATAACTTTGAATAACAAGATGAAAAAAAAGACAAAAAAGCTTGCAACTTGGAGATAACTGCCTTTAAGTATGATCATTTGTTTAAGCAAAACTTATGCGAATGTTTCAACAAACTTTTGTGAACAGTGAAATGCATGTGAATGGTTGATGAGAAATGTTGTTGCAGTTGCTTACCCTGCTCTTATAAGCAACTACTACAACGTTACTCACCAACAAAATCTCCCCAATCCTTTAAAAGGACTTTTAATTGTTAATTTAAAAAACATTTTTAATTAAGAAAAAATAAAATGATTTAATTTTCCATAATCAATTACATAATATTCATAAAAGAATTTTTACCTATTTCACCGCCTAAAGATTAAATGATTGTGAAAACATCTTTTAGTACATTTTATCATCATGAAAGTATTAAAAATTTAAAATAAATCTTATCTTCACCACCAAATTAACATCTTTTATGACTTTTTATCATTAAAAATACCTAATCAAATATAAAATAAATCATTCCACTAAATTAAATTTATAACGACTTTATCGTTATAGCTTTATGAAATTAAGGTAAGAGTCCATTTGTAATTACAGTAACAACAAATCACTTCATACAACACCTTAACCATGATGAGAACTTGTAAATTTTCTAAAAGAATAAGCTCTTCACTTTTATTGATATAGTTTTCTAAATAGTTTAAGATCAATTTTCACCTTTCGCTTTTCATAACATTTAATATTTTCCATGAATAATCTCTTTACTTTTATTTAATACAAATTTTAAAAATATTATATAGATAAAATATTATTAAAATTAATTTTTATTTATTTTATTAATTTTATCAAATCTAGGTATAATTATTTCTATTGTAAAATTATTAAATTAAATAATAATATATATATATATATAGAATTGACACTACGTGTTCTAATTAGAATATTGAATATTTTTCTAATGAAATTTGTGTACAAAGAAGGTCATGAATGGTCTATTAGAAAAACTCAACGGTAGGTCTCTCGTTTCCCATGGTTATCAATATTAACCATTAATATTGTGAGATGGGAATACATTGGGCGTTAAAACCAATAGTAAAACATCAAGCCCCTTCGAGCTTTTGTAAACCACATAAACTTATTTTTTAATAATTTAAATTTTATTTGTTATTTTTTATTTAATTAAATAGAATATAGGGTGGGCGAACTTTAATGTTGAAAAAAATATATATCCGCTAGTAAAAAGAAATGCTATTGTCAATTTAAACATTTTTTAAATACTTAATATCCTTGAAAATCATCTATCTTCAATTTCTCCCATAGAATAAAAACTCTCAAAATATATAATTTAACCACTAAAAATATTCTCTCAACTACACACTCCGATGAAAATTAAATCTCTTGGTATCCATATGAAAATATACTACGATTCATCCATGCCTAACACAATACTGAACGGGAAAATTTCAAAACCATTTGACCATACAATGTTATTTTAACTTCTTCACTTTCTCAAATCTGATGCATATCATGATACTTTAACTGTTTACTTGTAAGGCTACTCTGCCCAAATCGAATATGATCATGTAGTGGTAAGGAAAGGGTGGCGTACTCTTTATTAAAACCAAAATCCGTTTAGATACTTGAAGACAAGCACTTTCAAAATATCTTGGTTGTGTTCCTCCATATAATTGAGGACAAGCGCTTTGACAACATCTTCAAATAGTTTACCAAAGACATTGATGTGGGCTTCTCTCACCTGGTCTTATGCTTGTCGTGTTATTAATGCTTCACTTTCATTCCCCACCCAAAACCGATATTCCTCCAACTAAGAGATTGCTAGGTTGAAACCTCAAAAGTTCGCGAGATTAGTGCTTTGAATGGCCTCCATAAGTTTCTGATGAGAAGGAAAGTATCTAGTGAACATCATAGGAGTGAAGCGCATGGACGGTGTTCCCACAACGTATGCAAACATAAAAGATGCGCGAATCCAGTTATTCTCTTCTTCTGATCACTGGGATCTCGCAATGAACCTCTCTGCCTCTACTTAAAGCCTTGTAAATTATGTGCATGCCAGAAGATCCACATCGATAGGTTGTTGACCATATGTTTTAGCCATCATTTCCTCCTCTGCTTGCTTGGTCATGCATTTGATCAAACCGTGCATTTATAGGCTTCATGGATGTCCTCATAGAGTGCTTTAGAACACATCTATGGCACTTGCACTTCAAGCCCCAATACTTGCAGTTGGCTTGGTGTTGCGCGTAGGGAATAAGAGTATCAAAGTAAGGAATGGTGATCTCTTGGAGGCATGAATAAACATGGCACTTCCCACATACCTCTTGCAGGAGTTCGGGAGGCTGGAATGGTTAATTAGGCATGGAACAAGCCAAAGACTGCTAAAACTCTCTCCTTGTGGGTATAATCTAGCTTCACCCGTTTTCTCTTTTAGAGAAAACTTAGGGTCTAAACCTACACCAATTGAGTTGGAAGTTACAATCTCTCAAATACAGTTAATGTCCACTCGCAAATTTTCTTTTCTTCTCTATGACCATCACACATTTTCCCATTCGTCTTAAACAAATCAATTGTTGGGACCTCCAGGCTACTCGATGTGGAGGAACCAAATAAACTATAAAGTTAACAAAACAATCTATGCGGTTTTTCTGAATTGACAAATCACCATGGTGATATGATCTTCTTGACAAGTCTTTTCGAGTGCGTTGTCCACATAGGTGCTTTTATAAGCAATTGTGACCGTATTACTCACTAACAATGCTCCTGGTCCTTCTTTTGCAGGTAACGTAGAGTCCCCGACCATGTCCGTCTTCGATCATTTTTATCTTCATAATGCCCACTAAATCAGCTACTTCTAGAGGAGAAGATATAGGTTCTCTTATTAACTAGTGTGAGATGTTATATTTGGAAAAAAATGGCGATAGGGATCTTGAAAAAGGACAGATGTCATCCCAGTAACAAAATTGTAGGCAAAGCTTGGCATGACCATTTTCAATAAGAAATGCCTATCGGTGTAATTAAAAAAACTCAATTGGTTGTAAAATATTAAACCTATATTTTGGATCAACCATGTCAAAGAAAATAAAATAATGAAAAACTTAAAACAATCATGTGTTATCTTTCCTCTATTATTGTTAGTCAATTTGTTTGCTCTCATCACTTGGATCATTAGTTAAGATGAATCTATGTTGGTTTTTAATAATATTATTTATATTATATATATTTCACATTTTTATATATAAAAGTATTCTCATTTTTAATCTTATTGAAACATTGATTTAATTTCTATGGGAATCTTTGTAGTAGTCGTGAGAATAAGGGTTGAGATATATCTCAAAAGTAATGAAAACTTTTTTCCTTTTAGATTTAATTAAAAAATGTGATAAAATTAAACTAAAATAAAATATTTATAAAATATTTTTGTGAAATAAGTTATGTTTTTTGGGCATGTGGTATTGATAAGCCATGGTATTGGCCCATGCTACTGTAACTAAGCCTATTTACATGTTAAAGCAAGGGTGAATATCCATGGTTAGGAATCGTGTCATATTGTTGTAAAATATTTTGATTGTGAAAGAAGTTATGGTTTTTGGGCACGTGATATTGATAAACCATGGTATTGGCCCATGGTATGATAATAAAGTCTATTCACAAGTTAATAACAAAATCAAAATATAACAAATTAACTTTAACTTTAACTTTTTATTATTAATTAAGCCAGCATTTAAATCATAGTTTTAAAAACCGAAACCGGTGACCAGACTCGTCCACCTAATAAACCGGGTTTCAAACCAAAACCTGTCAAATTGGGACTGGTCAAATCTCAATGAATCGGTTTTTTAAAAAAACATTAAATAATCAATTTTTAATGAAAAAAAACTATTTTTAAGATTTAAAACCATGATTCCAAGCCAATAGAGACAAAATATGCAATACATATCATCCACAAAATACATAAGAAATGAGGCTCTAAATGGCCTATAAAGTCCAAAAACAATGCTACAAGCTATGAGGTCATTGGCCTACTACAAGACTACAAGTCTAGACTCTGCACATGATCAATCATCAAATTCATCACCACTACTAGACACATGATCATCATCATCAACAAGAGCTTCATAGACATCATCTAGTTCAGAGTTTGAGGATGCCTCAGCCTCATCTACAACCTTAGTAGAACTGCCACCAATAACAATAGAAGTGGACCTAATGGAAGCATTAGTTGGTTGAGTTGCATGACTAGTGCCTTCCATTGGTTGTTTTCCTTTCCTTGATGCAGATATTGATCCTGGTTCTAATGGCACCACCAAATCTGCTTCATCCCCCGCTAATGCCATGTCAATATCAAAATCAGCATCAAACACGGGATCTTCAATCTCCTCCACCCATTCTGATGTTGGATCAATATCGTCCAACACAATGGGATCTAGATCAATTATTTTGTTCATCATTTGGTTTCATCTTAGTCGAAGGTTGTATTCCACGAAGACAACATCATTTAACCATTTTTGTTCCAAACAATTTCTCTTCTTCATGTGTATGCACTCAAAAATAGACCGATTGTGCTCACAACCTAAAGCACTGCAAGTTTGGTTGTGGACTCTAATTGCAAACTTTTGTAATTGAGGACATTGGCCGCCAAATGCCTCCCACCAATGTGTTGCAAAGAAAAAGACATTAATTAGTAACTTAGTTCATTTCATTACTTATTTACAAATTACAAGTATTTATAGATAATTTGAATAGTAAATTTGTAAACAATTTAACTTGAAAAGAAAAACAAATTGGAAATTGGAATTGCTTACGTGGTTGATCCACATCTCTTGCCATCTTTGTCAAGTTTTTTTCAAAGGTACCAACTACCATACTGAAAAGAGTAAGTTTTCTATGTATTTCCAACCTGTCTACATGGATAGGGGCCATGCGCTCCAAGCAATCAATCAATCCAGCTCTGACCTCCCCATCCTGCAGATTTCCTAGACAAGCTTAATAATGATACTTTGGGTTCAAAAAATACCCAGGTGCATGTATAGGACAATGGAGTTGATTGTTCCATTTGTTATCAATTATCTCCCATATACGGCCATATTGAGCTAACATGTCCTTGTAAGCTGTATGTATCTGCTCCTTTGCCTCATCCATAGCCTCATAAATGTAGCCCGTGGCCAATTTTTCCCCATCCACCATCCTTAGCGCCTTACTATAGGGGCTCGATAATTTTCACAAGCTCTGCAGACCTTTTCCAAAAATAATTGTCAAACACTTTCTTTTTGGTGTATTTGCCATCTTGTCTACAAGCCCACCAAGATTTAGTCTATTCATCAGAAGAAACATTTTCTACAGGTTTTTCTGTTGAGCATTGAGACATTGCAATGTGAGGAAATGAGTTGCAAATCTCATAATTGTGGGCCTAACAAGCTCTTTTCCCCCAGTGTTTTTCCTCATTAAGCTCAATATCCATGAGTGTTTGTAAATTTATTTTTTAATGCATTTGGCATGCTCTATAGTGTTTTTTACCCACTCCACTTTGCCTATGTCCTCAATCATGAGGTATATGCAATGTGCAACACATGGAGTCCACAATATGGTCCTATATTTAGACTCAAGCATCTTTCCACCAAGAACATAGTTTGAGGCATTATCAATGATGACCTGCACAACATTCTGCTCCCCCACTTCCTGAATAATGTCATCTAAAAGCTCAAATGGAAGGGTTTCATCCTTCACCTTATCAAATGTATCAACTAATCTCAAAAACATGGTTCCTTGAGGGTAAGAAACAAGGAAATTAATGATAGTGCAGTTATTTCCATCAATCCATCCATCCGCCATGATGGAACAACCTATTTTGAGCCATGATCTTTATACTCATCCAAATACTCATCAATGGAAGAAATCTTTTTTTGCAAAAGAGATCCCCTCAAGGCATGCATACCAGGGCCTTTGAAGCCCTTTCTTGCAGATGTTGGCCCTCAATTTTGGTCATTTTTGCCTATCAAAAACCCATCCATTTACCACCATATTCCATCCTATTTCACTTACATGTGCTTCATTTTACTCTTAATTTGCATATTCAGGTAACTCAATTAAGTTTTTCAATCTTTAGAATTTTTTGTAAAATTTGGGTTTTAAGAGTAAATTTGGACTGCATTAAAAATTCCCCTAATATCTCTGTTAAAGTCATATGTGCAGGACACCTGGGCGAGAGCTGACCGCATATTTGGAAATCTTGGGAACCATGGATGAAGGAACACCTATTGGTTCGGTTAAACTGAGCAAACACAATCTCGGTCAACGTTGGTCAAACTTAACCTGTCATTCAGAAATCCCTATTAAAAGGGGACAGAATATTTTTTTTTGGGATTATTCCTAATTTTATGAACCAGACTTGATGAGTTCGACCTGAATGGATAGATTAGGATAGATAAGGCTGTTAGAGCCATTATAGCAAAGTTTGTTTATGGTTTTCCTATTTAAACACAGTTCATAAACCATTCAAAGGGTAATTGAGTGTAATTTGTATTCAGACTATTGGAGACTTTTTGATAATTTGAAGAATACTTTCTACTGTTCTAGTTGTTGTTCATGCTGTGGATATTTTCATAAGTTAGTTGTAGCTGAGAGTTCCTTAGGTGTACAAGGCAAAGTTGGAGGGCCCCCATACCAATCTAAGTACACTTTGATTAAATTAGCATAATTTTAATTTCAGTATTTATTGCTTCATATTTATGATTAAGCTATTTAGATGTCTAATGCTTCTTGTGTGATTTTGGGATGATGCTAGTTTAAAATCAAATTTTTATATGAAATGACAAACAATAATTTAAGTTAAGTTCTCTTTCTAACAAGTTATGAATCATATCTAAAATCATCCTTTTTGCATTTCTTGTATAATTTATTGAATTTCAATTTTATTTGATGAAATGGTAATGATATTGGAGTAGATCTGTGAGGAAGGACAACCAGGATATCCTAAGTTAGGAGCTTCTTCTCTTGTTATCTACACATCACAGACCACTGCTCTTTAGTTTCTCTTCTTGGGGACAGTATTGTGAGGAAGGACAACTAGGATCTCCTAAGTTAGGAGCCTCTTCTCTTGCTTATTGCATCTTGAACAAGAAACTTGTTAGTCTTTTAAAACTTATATTATATTTGTATTATGCACTTCCTTTAACTTTATAGTCTTACCTTCCTAATTTGATTTCACCTTAAATCCATATATTTTGGACATGCTTCCATGTCTACAAACCCGGATTGACAAGTAAAATACCTGCATCAGATTACTTATTAAATTGACCTTACATTTTTGGTGTTGTTGTCGAGGAAGCACATTTAGATTTAGTTAAAATAGAAAGCTTTAAACAAAACACAAAAACAAAAAACAAAAAATTCATTATAGTTATTTACATTTAGATAGAAATTAGAAAGGTATATCCCAAAACAACCCCCAACCAACTAACAAAAACTCATTAATTACAAATCCATTTGCAAAACAAATATCTACAAAACATGATGTTAAAGAAGTCATTTAGAGAAGGAGGGTATGCCACCACAAGGATCTTTTTAAACCCTTGTCCACAATTTAGAATGGTCACTAGGGATGAATCTTCATTTCAAAAGATAGAAGAGCAACAAAGCATCCATGAAGAGGATCCACAAGAAGAGAACCTAGAAGCTTCTTCTAGTTATATTTGTAAGAACATTAATGAGTTATGGATCACATATGATGAAGCTCAAACAATAGAGCTAGAAATTCAAGAATATGTAGCATATGATCCCTTTTACATTCATGATTTTGAACAAGTTCAACAAGAAGAACTTTGTGTTATGAGAGTTGAGGAGAATCAAAGACTTAAGATCACACTCAAACTTGGTTTCAACTACTCATTAGGCCACAACGCCACTCCATTTTTCAACATTCCTTAGCATCAAGTCTTTATGATCAACTAACTTTTCATGTCCAATTATTCATTAAGGTATATTTTTCAAACTTGGATGTGAGTCTACTTATGATCTTGTTACACGAATGGATGCATTGGAAATTCTCTTATACTGGAGAGAATGACTTATTTTTATACAATAGAGTATAATACAATAAAAGAAATAAATAAATAGGTAGAATGAGTTCACAATAAGACTTTTCGTTCAAACTCTCATGAATAATTCTTCAAACCATTGTTCAATACTCATTTGGAAGGATTTTTACGGAAAAATGTAGTAAGAATAGTCATATTTTGGGTAACCATCTAGGATCATTTTCAAACCATGTTTTTAAACAAGGTATATCTTTAAATATAGGTTTTAAATCCATTTTGAAACTTTCAATTTGGATCACAAATAAAAAATATGATCAAAATAAAAACTAGGTCTCAAGAGAAATTTTGAGGATAGAGTTAGTACATCATTAATTTGAGGGGTGTTGGGCAATTTATTGGACTTAAATTGCTGCATTAAATTATCAACCAGGGAAACTCGTAAGCTTGTGATGATGCCAGCACAATATATGCAGGAGTAGGCAACTAACTCTATGTCTAACTAAATGATTTATGATTCAATACAATATGCAAGGGAAGAGGCTCCTAACTAAGGAGGTCCTGGTTGTCCTTCCCTACAGTATCATAGAGAAACCATATAAAACTAAAAACTTGAAATAAAGACAAGAGAATGAACTTTAATTGTTGCTCAGATTCAAGTAGAGAGAGAGACTAACTTAGTCTCTTGATTGTCCTCTCATGCACTAATCCAAACTAAACTAAGATTCATTCATAAGCAGAAGAAATGAAATAAAAGCGCAAAAGAATGAATTTCAATTACCATATAAATCATTGGAGAGAGAGCCTAACTTAGACTCTTGGTATCTCCTCATATGATACTTGAAACATAAAAGCAAAAGAATGAATTTTAATTATCATGCAAATCAAATGGAGAGAGAGTCTAACTTAGACTCTTGGTTGTTCTCTCATATGCTGATAAGATTCTAATTTAAAACTCATTCATCAATCATAAACAAATCAAATCCTCAAACATATAAGAAATTAAATGAAATAAGATCTAATATGAAATAACATGTTTCTCTCATCCTTTTAGAGTGAGCTCAATTCTCCTAAGAACAAGACAAATTATTCCATATACTACATTAAGAAAACTTATATCTAAAACTACATAAATTCATATTCTACATTCACAAAATTTATATCTAAAAGTACATAATGGAAATATATGAAAAATGAAGCTTTATTCTATGCCATCATAAGTTGGATACAATGCTCCAAGAGTCCTCCATTTGGAATGGAGGAGGTACTCCTATTTATACAATGAGAGGAGATAACAAACTCATAATTATGATCCACTAATCTCTCCTTTAGTTCCATACATTTCTCAACCATCTAGACACATAACCCTATCCTCCATGATTTCCTCCATGAGGTCCATGATATTCTCCATGAGGTTTATCTTATCAAATTCGAATTTGATCATTCAAGGCCACATAAAGGTGTCTTGGAAGCTTCCTTGGAACCTACACATGTCACCAAAACAACCCACTTTCCATATATAAAGTAAAATATATTATTTTCGAATATTTAATCAAGAATTTCTCTCAAAAATGCTTAAAAATAAACAATATTTGGAAAATATAAATGAGACCCATTAATGGTGAATAGTAGGGAAAATGGAGTGACAAGGTGATGAATAGGGAGCGAAATAATGGAAGCATAGGTGAAAAATGTATGGTAATGAGTGCCATTTTTGGAGCCCAACAAGGGGTCTAATGGAACATTTTAAAATGATATTTATAGGGACTATATCCATTGGAATCTAGTTTCCAAATCAATTTAAATCACCTCAATCTGATATCATATGAAAATGTTATGCTCAAAATACTAATTGCTTGTCGAAAAATATGCATGGTGACAATTTTAGGTCTTGACTGTTCATTGGAATATTTAAGACACAAAATCATCTTCTTTTCAAGACTTGTTTACATGGGAGACATATATTCAATTTTATATCAATAAAAAATTTGAATCATCCCATTTTGAGGACAAATGAAAAAGTTATGCCACATTTACCGACTGCATGTCTTCAAATCGGCATAGTAAAACTCTGCGTCCTAGGTCTGTTCTGTTGGAAATAATACTGAGAGGGGGGGGGGGTGAATCAGTATTATCAGATCAATAAAACTTTTTGAATTTCATACTCAGAAACATATACGCTACTTCAATTAAGTGAACCAGCATGTACACGCTACTGTGTCTAAAGCAACCAGCGTATAACCAGAAATCTTATGATTCAGTTAGTTTATCTTCAGTGAATGCATCAGGACATTATTAACCATATTAAAAGTAAACAGGTGCAGTATAACAGAACAGATCATCACACAAAAGCCACACACATGAACACCATGATATAAGGTGGAAACCCAATGTGGGTGAAAACCACCTGCTGCAAGTCGTCTCTATCTTTCTTTAATAAGAAACTTCAGATTACAATCTTTTGTACTGGTGCAGCCTTATACCAGTATGTAGGCTAAAACCTGCAGAAGGCTACAACCTTCTCTCGTTTTCCAGACTCTCCTGGAAGGGAGCTCCAACCCCCTTTGCTCTTGTACTAGCTAAGATACTAGTACGTAGGTGCTGGCCTACAATCTTCTTTCCTTCAGGAACCACTTTTCATACATTTTCAGACTGGATATTCCTGAAGCACAACACTACAATCTGAAGATCACAATTCATCAATTTTCATAACAGATCATACTAGCATCATCAATCTTTGAATCACTGAACCACTGAAACCCTATCAACACCCAGTCACCAGAAACACAGAGCAGACTACAGAACTTCTGCAATAACAGTCAGACCCAACTGCAACCCCAAAAATTAAGCTTCAAAAGATATACGCTACTTCAATGAAACCAACCCGCGTATACACGCGTTTTTACCAAAGACAACCTGCGTACAGATCTAAAAATAATTTCTCATATCTTGGAGCTGTACCAGACATCAGTCATACTCAGAACATAACATTGCGTCAGTATGCAGATCTAAAAATATGCATAATCAACCATATACCGATAGTTCATTTCAAACCATTTGATCCCGATTTATCCTTAGATCTCGTCTTCCATCAACCGGTGTGATCTCTCCTTAGCTTAGATCAAGCAACCCAGAACCTGCATGTTGTTGGGAAAAGTATCCAATACGGAATGACCCTATCCCACTCTAAGGGTGATAGTACCTCAGCAACAATCAAAGCAAAGCTATTCGAGATTACTTCTTTATGAGATGTAAGAGAGAGGAGGAAGAGATCCACTAACCGATGTCTTCCGCTAATGATTGATCCAATATTCTCTCCTTGCTGCTTGCTCCCAGCTCCTTGCTCTTTCACTGGCCCAGCTACACCAAGATCCTGCAAAATAACAAGAGAGGGAAACTACAAGAAGCATACATTCATAATTGATTCAAGGATTAGAATAAACCAAATACACAAGTATAACAACACATCATTGAGACACATGCATATAGAAGAACCTCAAATGCTTTATTAATGGAAGAAGTAAAGTTCTGGAAGTGATACAACCATAAGAGGCCCAATCCAGCATCACCTCCCAGCAGAAAGAAATCTCCTCTTCACCTCCTTCAAAGCAAATCACCCAATAGTTCTATACTCAAACCAACAGCACTTCCTTGCATTCACAAGATTCCAGCCTCCCTAGACCTCATGAGAGAGATCTATATATAGGATTTTTGGAGAAAGGATGAGTCAGCTTGAGCTTGGCATGAAGTTGACTAGTGTCCTCTCTCACTTCAGTTATTCTTCAGTTCTTGAGTCCACTTGGAGGTTCTTGCTTCCACTTGGAGATCTAGACCCTCTTACTCATCACCAGTCGAATTCCCTGATCCAAGTGTCATTTTGGAAGCTTCCTGGGCATTGACACCTTGAAGAATGACTGTGCCACTTGTCCAAACTCGCCCAGCGCAAGTAGCCTTCTTTGCAGTTGACATTCAGCGCAGGTAGACAGTGGAGCTCTTGACATTCAGCGCAGATGCTCAGTGGAGCAGTTGACATGATCCAGAATTAGCTTGTTTTTTAGTGTTTTCAGGTGGAGAACTGATATTTAGTGCTGTGGTTTGTTGACCTTGTTCCTCTAGGGGTAGGAACAACATGTTTAGGGACTTTGGATCCCTTAGATTATTGACATTTCATGCTTCATGCTGTAAGGCACAAAAATGTCTATAACAGTTGCCCCCTAAAGTATGAGGTCGTTTATCGGGTGAAATGCTTTATCAGGAGGATCCGAAGTTCATTCAATCGCTGAGAGGTGACATGTAATAAAATACAATACAATACATTATTTTTCATTCTGCTTTCATGATCTAGCTGAGGCGGGCATTCCCATGCTCAGCTTTATAAATTCATTTTGGTACATAGAACAGATGATCGTCTGACGGTAGACTGATAATTCTCTGCTAAAATTATCATCCTTTGAGTAGGATGATCATCTGCTGCAATGATGTACATGTCAAATGTTTTTATATTTCCTGAATATATATCGCAGCCCGGATGGATGAAACTAGATCCGAGGTCTTCAAACTCGTTCGATCTTCACTCTAAGTACAAGTCGATCCATGTGAGAATTGCGCTGAAGTCGAACATGGAAAGACATCGCTTGATTACCGGTCAATAATGTAAACCGTTAACAAGCGCGAGAGGAATCACCGATAATGATAATGACCCTCAAGGTACTGCAGTACAATTCACGTGGTGTGAATAAAGGACTTGGCGTCGAACACCACGCAAAATCTTCTGGTCGAAGGTCATTGATGTATACCTGTCGCCGGAAGTGAGAAACTTGTCATTGAGGCATGCAAGCTTCAAAGTACTGAGGGGGGTGTTCCTAGATCAACTTCTTGGATAATGAGCTGAAGTCGACAAGAAGCGATCCGTCAAAGGAGGGCCTTAATGAATCCCACATCAGTGACACGGAACGGAGCTAATGATTTTAGTGGAGGTGAAAACAATCTGTGAAATATGATTCAGGGTGGCGATCATGGGTGGATGAAGGATAATGTATGGCAGTGGATGGGACACGGTTGACTCTTTCTGAACAACATCTCTTGAACATATAACGACACTGATGCGATGGATCGGTAGCATTACCCCAAATGTGGATGGTTTGGCGAAGACCATGGTGATGAGACCGGCGAATGAAACAACCCAACCCGATGTGATACGGAGGAAAAGTGTCATGTTCAAGAGCGATTTGCTACCATTAAAGCTTTGAGGTTCTCCCAATTTTTCCCCAGTCATTTCTGACCAGTACCTCTTTATTTTTGTCAAGCTTGAGGAGGATAACATATGCTTGTTCTATAACCTACCCTTCGGGCAAGCCCATCGCTATGTTTTAACGAGCCTAGCGATAGGGAAACTCGTTCTCGTCTAAAGACGAGTTTGTCGCTGTTTAATCATTTTAACGAGTCTAACGACAAGGAAAACTCGGTCCTTTTCATTTTTAGAGAGTCTGAAAAGGTACAGAAAGTTAACTCCAAAATTCCTTTTTCGTCATCTAATCCCTTAAGTCCGAAAAAGTATAAAACAATACAGAAGGGATGAGTTTTCAATAACTTTAACGAGCCGAATAAAACAAGCGCTCGACCTTTTTGTGTAATAATCCCTCAGGTCCAAAAAGATTAAAATCTAGAGGAGGGATAGCTCTTCCGGTCACTTTAACGAACTGGAAGGCCAAAACTCGGCAAACTTTTCATATTTTACGAGTCAGATGAAAAGAGCTCAAAGAAGACTCGTCTTTTGAGGAATGAGTGATAAACAGGGATAGCAGCAGATTCCAGGTACAGGTTGGAATTTTCCAATCACGGCAGTGTCACAAGGATGGCTAAGTGAAATCACTCTTCGCAGCTGTTCCTCAAAATAGGTAAACAATCATATGGAGGTGAAAGATTGGCCAAATGGAATGGAGGTGGCAGGTGCAAACACGACCAAGGCTTTTTATGGCTAATAAATTTACGATCATAGTGGTTATTTACCGGGGTATGTTCATTTTTAACAAGCTTGACTGCTCAATCTTATGTTTATTTTTTAACGAGCATGAACTATGTGCTAAAACTGCTCGGATCTCGCTTTTCTATTTTTTAACGAGCATAAATTCCGCGGTAAAACTGCTCGAATATACCAGTCATAAGATAAGAATGTCTCCTGTGAGATAGCTATTTTTTATGGAGCTTTATCTCACGAAGCTATGCTCCTAATTTGGAAAATTTTGACCTTTGCCCCACATCCTTTCTTTATGCAAGTTCGGAAACGACTAATCCAAAAAACAGATAAATAACCGCTCTTTTCTTGCACTCCAAAAGGTTTGCATGCCCCCAGGTATAAAATACAATTTCAAGGCTGCCCCTCCTCTCCCCCACCTCTGTTTTTCTTTGGGTGTTCACAGCTACTTGTCGTCTTGCTAGTCTAATGTTAACGGTACTTGTCTTCTCGTTATTTTTAACAGGTCTTATGCGGTACTTGTCTTCTCGTCAGCCCAACTTTTGACAGCTCTTTTGCAAGATCGCAAGAGAACAGCTACTTGCGATAAGAGAAGAACACTACTCAAAGACAAAACATTGGTGTTATTGAGGGAGGCTTGCCTCTTTCTGGTTACCCAAAGATTGTTTTGTTAACACCATCAAACGAAAACATCTCCTCGGCACTGTCTACCGAAGTAGACAATGGTGAATGACCTTTGTCAAACAAGTAACCTTGACAAAAGAATCCTGTTCTAGAACAACCCCTCTTCCATCCTCGGACGGGGTACGGACTAGTCATATTCTCTCGCGGAAATTCTACCTTATACCCAGGGTTTTCTCTGCCCGAAGCAGACCAGGATGCATGCCCCCTGGGTTCCAGTCCCATCTTTCCGAATCACTCGCACTCATCGGGAAGGAGGACTGGGGGTGGAGACATTTCTTGATTGAATAGACCATTCAGGGTTTGTATTTGACTATTTGCGATGCGTGATCCCGGAAATGAAAGTTGGTCTACGAGCTTGACCATTCTTCCTTCGTGTGGAAAACACATTACTCTAAAGAGTGAGGAGACTATAGCTCCCATGCAATATATATAGTCTCGTCCAAGGAGTAGGTTATAATCCAAGGGTCCTTGAACGACCATCACGTTCATTTGAACGGTCTTCCCTTTCAATGTAACAGGCACATTGGGGAGGATCCCTAATGGTCGACTGGTTCCTTTATCAAAACCTGAGAGATTTCTTATCTCAGGAAAAAGCGCCGGGGAACCCAGTGCTTTCCAAGCAATAGTGGAAAGGATACTCACAGATGCCCCTTCATCAATGATAGTTCCAGCCATTACCATTCTATAAATTTGGACTATGATTCTGAATGGTACACTGGCTGGCAACCGGGGTCTGCCTAGTTGGTTCCAATCAAAGGACACAACCAGGTTGCTTGGCGGTGGGACCGAATACACGGCCGGATATGACCCTGATGATGTTCCTTCCTGCGATAAAGGAATGGGCGCATTGCCCTGATGCTCATCAGAGTCGGTGTTGATGAAAAGAATCTGGATGGTGTCATCCTTATTCTCTTCAGTGAGGGTGTCATTTGAAGATGAAACCTCTGAAGGAAGAACCGGGTCAACTGCCGTTTCGACCTTTGGACTTTCGTCCGGTCTGGATTCAGTAGGTTCATTCTCAATGACTGACGCTTCAGCTGACCACTTGAGCGGGCCAGCTGTATTTTCAACCAACGAAGGACTTGGCACGAGTTTTTTGTATCCAGGAGGAAGTCTCAACGGTGAAACCGGGCGATCTTCCAAAACTCTCTTCGCTTCGTCTAAGAAGGGACAACGGTGGATGGCGTGATCGCCTTCACACAGTCTGCAGGGGGATCTTGCTCCTCCTCTTTGTCTTGAACCTTCACTTTCGCTGGTTGACAGTAAGCATTCAACATGGCTATCAGAGGTTGATGCTCCCGAATTGTGCAAACGAGGGGACCAGTCCCTTAGTATCCGGGGAATATAGGGACAATCTCTATGGAAGTGGTCTCCTCTACATATGACACATGGCGATTTAGGCCCGGTCTGTGTTGTGTGTGGATTTTCGTCAGATCTCTTTTGCTTGCCCCCAGTCGCCTTAGGCTCCTTCTTCTTCTTTTCTCTCTTCTTCTTCTCCTTCTTCTCCATGGGAGCTTGGCTTTTGCCGGCTCTACCTTGCGAAGATGAAGGATTGGAGGAAGAGTTATAGGAATTTGAAGGCTGGTGGGCAGCTCTAGACTGATCTAACTGTTGACTCGACTGTTCAGGAACCATGGTGTTCTGAACTGCATTGGTTGAGAATAGCCAAATTGGCAGGCCAATTGTCAGTCCTGGAAGCGACAATGTGGCCATGTGGGGCGCACCAACTTCTCCCCAAGAGGAGAAAGGACTAGGATTTCCATCATGTGGAATTCCTTGGTTGGGGCGTTCCATGTTCTCAACCTACAGATCAACGCAGGAATAGGAGGTGATTATGTTCCGTTTAAAATAAATTTTATAACGACGCTTTAGACACAACTTGCTTTTTCACTTTTTAAGAGTCGAGAAAAAGCTAAAGATGACTCTAGTCTCCTTCGATGTTTTAACGAGCCCGAAGTGACAAATGCTCGGATGGACTTTTTCAATTATAGAGTTTGAAAAAGGCCAAAAGAAACTACTCTGGAGTTCTAGGCAGAGGGTGTGCCAAACTTTTCGCAAAACCACAGAATACGTTTTACGGTACGAGTGGTCGATCTTCGTGAATGCTGTGTTCACTGCATTGCGATCAGTAGGGCGGCCGACACGGTTTCCTATGGATAAAGGCTTTGTTCCTATAGGGGTCTCCCAATATATACGCGATGGTACGTGGGAGCACAAGTCCGTATTGATACTTATCGCTTCACCGTGGAGGAATCACCCAACCACTCAACGCTAAGATATCACGTTTAACGACACCGGAACACGTCTCTAGCTTAGACCTCTATGTGTTTGCGTTATGTTTCAATGCGTTGTTATGTAAATTCAATTTATTTTAAGGTTGATCTTGTTTAGCAGTTTGCCTTTATGGATCACCACGAGATGTATAGTAACACTCCTAAATGAAGTCTAAGATGATAAGCAAGCTTTTCAATATTTCAACTTTGAAAATCTTAACTACTGAGGGAAAAGAAAGACATCATCTTTTCACACAGATCATAGAGCACACACTAATGCACTTTTCCCTAAATCAACATACAAACTGTCATAATGCACATGCACAATGCAGGTATTTCTTTTCTCTTTCTTAATGTTGGTGTAATACAAAAAGAAAGCTGTTGTATAACTTTGAATTCAACTTCAAGTGAAAGCAAACAAGCTTGTCCAAAATCCAAAGACACCTTAAGATTTACTTGTTTCGACACTAGAAATATATAAATTCAAACCATATGACGAAAGCAAAAGCTCAATCAGCTATGAACAGCAAACAAACTAACTCTTAAGATCAAAACGAAACTTATCACAGGTCTAGATCTAAGAGGCCACAGCAAGACTAGTTCACTTTCGTTATGGGAAACTGTAAATGATATAAGAAATACACAAAGAAAAAACACAGTTTCTTTATACAACTGAGGCGGAATAGCGGCAAGGAAAGTTGGTTTCAGATAGGTACATTGACAGATAACAGGCTGCAAAAACAAGGGTGAAAACAGGGCAATAAACAGGAGGGAACCCCAGTAGCACTAGGCAAAACTGGTTCAGCGCAGGTAGTACACTGTCAGTTTGACATTCAGCGCAGGTAGCCCCTTCGGGATCTGCGCTGAAATGCAGACTGCCTTCACAGTGCCTGCACTGAAGAGATAAACTTTCGTTTTTCTCAGTTTCCGGGTCACAGATTGCTCAAGAATTCACAGTTTTTGGCCAAATCAGAAGCTATCAGTCAAGTACACACTAAGGGATGAAAAGGAGGATGAAAAGCTATCACTAAGAGCTATTTAGAGTCCTTGTGGATCAGCTCTTCAAATCATAAACTTGCCCAGAAACTGAGCTAGAGTAGCTGCCCTATACTTTGCATTTGAAAGAATCCAAATGCAGTTCGATTCGGTACTCCCTGTGTTTATGAAATGAATAGCAAAAACACAAACAACCAACAAGATACGATCCCCAGTGAAGTCGCCAATTTGTTGTTGGGAAAAGTATCCAATACGGAATGACCCTATCCCACTCTAAGGGTGATAGTACCTCAGCAACAATCAAAGCAAAGCTATTCGAGATTACTTCTTTATGAGATGTAAGAGAGAGGAGGAAGAGATCCACTAACCGATGTCTTCCGCTAATGATTGATCCAATCTTCTCTCCTTGCTGCTTGCTCCCAGCTCCTTGCTCTTTCACTGGCCCAGCTACACCAAGATCCTGCAAAATAACAAGAGAGGGAAACTACAAGAAGCATACATTCATAATTGATTCAAGGATTAGAATAAACCAAATACACAAGTATAACAACACATCATTGAGACACATGCATATAGAAGAACCTCAAATGCTTTATTAATGGAAGAAGTAAAGTTCTGGAAGTGATACAACCATAAGAGGCCCAATCCAGCATCACCTCCCAGCAGAAAGAAATCTCCTCTTCACCTCCTTCAAAGCAAATCACCCAATAGTTCTATACTCAAACCAACAGCACTTCCTTGCATTCACAAGATTCCAGCCTCCCTAGACCTCATGAGAGAGATCTATATATAGGATTTTTGGAGAAAGGATGAGTCAGCTTGAGCTTGGCATGAAGCTGACTAGTGTCCTCTCTCACTTCAGTTATTCTTCAGTTCTTGAGTCCACTTGGAGGTTCTTGCTTCCACTTGGAGATCTAGACCCTCTTACTCATCACCAGTCGAATTCCCTGATCCAAGTGTCATTTTGGAAGCTTCCTGGGCATTGACACCTTGAAGAATGACTGTGCCACTTGTCCCAACTCGCCCAGCGCAGGTAGCCTTCTTTGCAGTTGACATTCAGCGCAGGTAGACAGTGGAGCTCTTGACATTCAGCGCAGATGCTCAGTGGAGCAGTTGACATGATCCAGAATTAGCTTGTTTTTTAGTGTTTTCAGGTGGAGAACTGATATTTAGTGTTGTGGTTTGCTGACCTTGTTCCTCTAGGGGTAGGAACAACATGTTTAGGGACTTTGGATCCCTTAGATTATTGACATTTCATGCTTCATGCTGTAAGGCACAAAAATGTCTATAACACTGCATACTAGATCTCTTTCTTTATCAGATATTCAAGACTTTTTCCGTGCATTTTCCTAATGATCTTCTTCTCCTTATATAGCCTTAGGCCCTTCACAATACCACGGTCCAAAACCATAGTAACACAATACCATCAACTTCAAAACTAGGGATCAACACGTCTGTCGAGATACCTTGGTCAAAAACATAGGCTCAAGTATCGAGGACTAACTACCATGGACCAAAGGGAAGCTTCTCGACATGTACGCTCTTTTCTGTTCATGAAACTGCGTGTATACGCGACTTCGTATATAGAGAGCCTGCGTATCTGTGACTTAGTATATAGCGTACCAGCGTGTATACGCAACTTGGGCTTAATGAACCTGCGTATATGAAATTTCTCTTCATTCTTGTAGTCTGGACTGAGATCTGTCATCAAAGAGAGTTGCCATCAAGGACAACACCTGTACCGTAGCGCCACACCTGTGCCAAAATGCCAACAATCTCCCCCTTTGGACTTGATGGCAACCCCAAGATCCTTAGAATCATTCTCCCCCTTTGTCATCAAGGGCAAAGGGCTGTGCTCCCCCTGAGAACATGCTGATATCTCTGCTCTACTGTGCTGAACATGCTCCCCCTGACTGTAGGCAAGATCTGCAAAAGATGTTCTTCAAAAAGAACCAAGACTTATACATCATAAAGGACCTTCCTATCACCAAACGACTCAATACATACATCCATACTCCCAACCAAGAGGGGATACATCAGAAATTTACATATAACAACCAATTACATTACATCATTCATCCCAGGCATAGTGGGGAAACCAACATAGGCCGTTACATGACCTTGAAATCATCAAAGAGATATGACATGGAGACGACAAATCTAGACCAAGACTTATGAAAGTCACCAGCAGCATCTGATAATCATCTTTTAGATCAGCAACCAAGATTTCCTTCTGTGCTCCTTCTCCTGAAACCAACAACAATTGTGAACTAGAACCAAAAACATCTAAATGCCAACAATGCTTTATTAGACTTTAAGTTGCTCCCCCTAAAAACTGTGCCTGCTGCACCCCCTAAAACTGTGCCTGAAAGACTCTGGCATACCCATCTCAGACCTTCTCCAACCAGAGTCTGCCCTTGCTGATCAGAACTCCATATACGCGACTTCACCTGCATAAATCAGCGTATGTACGCGGATATCCCTTATACAACATGCGTACACCAACTTTTCTTTAGAACAGACAAGCTTCAACAGCAGGATGAAGCATCAACTACTCCCAACTTTTGTCTGAGATATTCAAAAGTCTCCCTGGGCAGTGGTTTTGTGAGAATATCAGCAACTTGTTCTTTAGAAGAAACATACTCCAACTTGACCTTTTGTTCAAGCACTTGTTCCTGGAGGAAGTGATACTTGATTGGTATGTGCTTGGTCTTTGAATGCATGACTGGATTCTTTGAAATGCTGATTGCACTTGTATTATCACACAAGATAGAGACAGGTGGAGTGCAAGTGATTTGAAAATCCTGCAAGGTCTACATCATCCAAAGAAGTTGTGTGCAACAAGATGCCGCAGCCACATATTCTGCTTCAGCTGTAGATAAAGCAATCGAACTCTGTTTCTTGCTGAACCAAGATACTAATCTAGAACCCATGAAGAATGCACCACCACTTGTGCTTTTCCTGTCATCCACACTTCCGGCCCAATCTGCATCTGTGTAAGCATGAAGAGTGAGATCTGTATCTCTAGGATACCATAAGCCATAGTTTTGAGTCCCTTGAAGATACTTGAAGATTCTTTTGACTGCCTGAAGATGAGTTTCCTTTGGGTTGGCTTGAAATCTTCCAACAATTCCTACTGCATGCATAATGTCTGGTCGGGTACCTGTCAAATAAAGCAAACTCCCAATCATGGATCTATAAGTTGGTTGATGGACTGCTGCTGATTCATCATTTGTACTGAGGCTACATCCTGTAACCATGGGGGTACATACTGGCTTTGAATCTTCCATGCCATACTTCTTCAAGATCTGCTTGAGGTACTTGGTTTGAGACAAGAAAATACCTCCTTCATTTTGTTGGATTTGCAATCCAAGAAAGTATGTCAATTCTCCAAGTAATGACATTTCAAATTCTTTCTGCATAACCAAGGCAAAGTTTTGACTCATAGCAAGTATTAGCAATTTGCTATTTTCAACTTTCATATAGAGATTGCTATCTGCTGATCCTTTTGAAAAACCTTGTTGGTGAATATATTTGTCCAAACGATAGTACCAAGCCCTTGGAGCTTGTTTGAGGCCATAGAGAGCCTTTTTCAATCTGCATACAAGGTTTGGATCATTCCCAAGAATGAAACCATCTGGCTGTCAATATATACTTCTTCTTCTAAGTCTCCATTCAGAAAGGCTGATTTCACATCCATTTGAAATACCTTGAAGTTTTGAAAGCTTGAGAGAGCAAGGAACATTCGGATGGCCTCAAGTCTTGCAACAGGAGCAAAGGTCTCTTCAAAATCTATTCCTTCTTGCTGTGCATACCCTTTACAAACAAGTCTGGCCTTGTTTCTAATTACTTCTCCATTTTCATTGAATTTATTTTTGAAGACCCATTTTGTCCCTATGACATTCTTATCTTTTGGTCTAGGAACCAATTCCCAAGTGTTGTTCTTTTCGATCTGCTCAAGTTCTTCATCCATTGCTTTGACCCAACATTCATCTTTGCATGCCTCTTTCACATTTTGTGGTTTAGTGGAAGAGAGTAATGCCAAATAGCTTGAAGCTTCTGCAATTGTTCTTCTTGTTTGTACTCCTGCTTCTTTCTGCCCCACAATCTGAGATTCTGGATGACTCTTCTGAACATATCTGGATGGATTCTTCTCTTCTATTCTTGTCTGCTCCTCTGGTTCTTCTTGAGGTTCTTCTTCATCATTCTGTCTTTGAGGGTAGCCTTCATCTTCTTCGATGTCTTCATGATGAACTTGCCTAGGAATGTATCCCTTCTCATCAACCACAACATCAATGTTGTCAACAATTCTGCCAAGTCTTTTATTGTAGCACTTGTATGCTTTGCTATGTGGAGAATAACCAAGAAGAATGCCTTCATCTGCTCTTGGTTCAAGTTTGCCAAGTTGCTCATCAGTATTCTTAATATAAAATTTGCTCCCAAATATTTTGAAGTGCTTCACCGAAGGAGTCTTACCACACCAGAGCTCATGAGGAGTTTGAGTGCTGTTTACTCGGAAATTTGTTTTATTGAGAATAATAACCGCAGCATGTGCAGCTTCACCCCAGAAAGTTGCGGGAGTACCTGATTCATCAAGCATAGCACGAGCCATTTGTTGGATTGTTCTGTTCATTCTTTCCACAACTCCATTTTGCTGAGGAGTTCTAGTTGTAGAGAATTCTCTTCTTATCCCATGTTCTTCACATAAATCGAAAAATTCATTCGAGGTAAACTCCCCACCTCTGTCAGATCTGAGGCACTTAATTTTGTGTCCTGATTCATTTTCAGCCAAGGCTTTGAAGGATTTGAATTTTTCGAATGCTTCATCTTTGTGCTTCATAAGTCCTAACCAGACAAACCTGGAGAAATCGTCAATGAATAATATCAAATATTCTTCTCCTCGAGGTGTTCTTTTTCTGAATGGACCACATGTATCTGTATGTACTAGCTCAAGAGGCATGCTAGCTGATCCTTCCTTCTCAGGAAAATTAGTTCTGGTTTGCTTTCCAAACTGACATGATTTTCATATGGTGTTGTCTGGAATTTTGATATCTGGAAGATCACGAACTGCCTGATATTTGCATGCTTTCCTTATTTGTGGAAAGCTTAGATGCCCCAACCTCCGATGCCATAGCCAGTGTTCATCATCCTTGCTCAAATAACATTGTTGTTGTCTTTCTTCAAATATGTATAGATTATTTGGAGTCCTTCTTCCTTTGATCATTGTTTCACCTGTATCAAGATCACGAACACAACATCCATTTGATCTAAATATTACCTCTGTTCCTTGATCACACATCTGACTGACACTCAGAAGATTATGCTTCAATCCATCAACATACAAAACATTTCCAGCTTTGACCTTCTCTTTCAACGGAGCAACGCCTTTTCCTTTTATGGCTGCAGAGATATCGTTTCCAAAAGAAACTTTCTTTCCCTTTTCTAATGCGGTATATGATTCAAGTTTTTCTTTGTCCCCTGTCATATGCTTCGAACATCCACTGTCAATGTACCATAGATTTTCTTGACCTTCTGCATAAAAGGCTATCCCACATCTTTCTGGTTGCGGTTCCTTTATTCTCCATGTCCTGACATTTGAGGTTTGTTCCTTCTGAGTTGTCTTCCAGAACCTGCTCCTGCATTCAGAGTCTTCATGACCAAAGTTATTACAAATAGAGCATTCAACTTCATTTTCAAGAACCGAAAAGTTGTTATAAGTCCTTTTCATGGTTCCAGTCATACTTCTTTGCTTTTGAGCTTCTCTAGTCATGATTGTCTTGTAGGCAACACATTGAGCTGCTTTGTGACCGAAGTTATGGCAAGAAAAACATTGGCCATTAAAGAAATTTCTGCGATAATCAGATCTATCATCCAACCGATTGTAGCTTCTATTGACATCCATTCTTGGGGCAAATTGGGAAGATTTTACCTGTGACTGATTGTAGCTTCTGTTTGTCCTTAAGGCAGCTTGTCCCCGAATTTCTTGATAGTCTTTATTTGTTCTTGAGGTAAACTGTCCCTGATTCACCTGATGACTTTTATTTGGTCTTTGCTCGCTCCTCCTTGCTGCATCAAGATAACTTTTAGAGGTAGAAGCTTGAGATGTTTCTCCATTATATCCCAGACCTGTCTTGATCAGAGGAGAACGCTGCACATTGATAATCTCATCCAAGGTTTCAGATCCTTTAACAAATTTAAGATTAATTGCTTTTGTTTTCTCAATCTCCTTTCTAAGACAAACAATCTCACATTCCAATTTTTCAAGATGTTTTTCCTTTTCCGCCAGTTGACATTGTAGAGAATCAATAATAGAACTTTTCTCTTCTAAGCAAACTTTGAGATTATTCATTTCTTCACAAAAGCCTTCTACATCTATAGCATCCATGTAGTCATCATCTTCAAAAGCCATTAAAAGTTTATATCTATTACCCTGATCATCTTCGTCACTATTTGAAAGACCATCACTATCTTCATGAGTGTAATAGCTTTTCTTCTTTTCATTTTGTTTCTTGTTCCATTTAACAGGTTCCTTTCCCTTGTCATTCTTATCTTTGTGAGGACATTTGGCAGCATAATGACCTACTCTTCCACAAGCAAAGCATTTAAAAGGTAACTTACCTCTGAACCTTCCAGAACCCCTTTGAAGATTTCTGACAAAATTTGATTCTTCTTCTTCATCTTCTGGCACGTGACTTGCTTCATAATAATCTTCTTTTCCTGAAGCCTTGAAAGCAACTTCTCTTCTGTCTGATGGACCTCCTTTTCTCATTTCATAAGCAGTTAGAATTCCGTGAAGCTGAGACATAGTAAGAGTTCGTAGATTTTTCTTTTCTTCTATTACAGACACTTTAGATTCAAATTTGGGGGACAAAGATCTTAGAACCTTTTCAACCACAATAACCTCTTTTATTTCTTCACCCAAATTTTTCATGCAATTAACAATCTCATCTACCCTAAGGAAATAGTTAGCCACACTTTCATCATTATACATTCTGAGAGTCTCATACTTAATCCTGATAGTTTGAAGTTTAGCACGCTTTACCTGTTCGTCTCCTTCATAGCTCGTGACAATTTTGTCCCATATTTCTTTTGCGGATTTATAATGCATTACCTTCATGAATTCTGATTGGGATATACATCCTAATAGAGTACTGACTGCTTTCGTATTTGTTTCATATTTCTTTTTCTCGGCTGAATCTGTAGGAGTAGCTGAAGGAAAAGTGTAGCCTGTCTCTAAGATGTCCCAAACTTCTGTACCAAGAGATTGAAGATAGGCAGTAACTCTAACCTTCCAATAATTGAAGTTTGTCCCATCAAAAACCGGTGGCCTGATTGATGCTTCTCTCTCGTAGTTGCTCATGATGAACGATCTACCTTCAAGCGATCAAGCTTCTCTGAAGGACCCGCTCTGATACCAATTGTTGGAAATAATACTGAGAGGGGGGGGTGAATCAGTATTATCAGATCAATAAAACTTTTTGAATTTCATACTCAGAAACATATACGCTACTTCAATTAAGTGAACCAGCGTGTACACGCTACTGTGTCTAAAGCAACCAGCGTATAACCAGAAATCTTATGATTCAGTTAGTTTATCTTCAGTGAATGCATCAGGACATTATTAACCATATTAAAAGTAAACAGGTGCAGTATAACAGAACATATCATCACACAAAAGCCACACACATGAACACCATGATATAAGGTGGAAACCCAATGTGGGTGAAAACCACCTGCTACAAGTTGTCTCTATCTTTCTTTAATAAGAAACTTCATATTACAATCTTTTATACTGGTGCAGCCTTATACCAGTACGCAAGCTACAACCTACAGAAGGCTACAACCTTCTCTCGTTTTCCAGACTCTCCTGGAAGGGAGCTCCAACCCCCTTTGCTCTTGTACTAGCTAAGATACTAGTACGTAGGTGCTGGCCTACAATCTTCTTTCCTTCAGGAACCACTTTTCATACATTTTCAGACTGGATATTCCTGAAGCACAACACTACAATCTGAAGACCACAATTCATCAATTTTCATAACAGATCATACTAGCATCATCAATCTTTGAATCAATGAACCACTGAAACCCTGTCAACACCCAGTCACCAGAAACACAGAGCAGACTACAGAACTTCTGCAATAACAGTCAGACCCAACTGCAACCCCAAAAATTAAGCTTCAAAAGATATACGCTACTTCAATGAAACCAACCCGCGTATACGCGCATTTTTACCAAATACAACCTGCGTACAAATCTAAAAATAATTTCTCATATCTTGGACCTGTACCAGACATCAGTCATACTCAGAACATAACATTGCGTCAGTATGCAGATCTAAAAATATGCGTAATCAACCATATACCGATAGTTCATTTCAAACCATTTGATCCCGATTTATCCTTAGATCTCGTCTTCCATCAACCGGTGTGATCTCTCCTTAGCTTAGATCAAGCAACCCAGAACCTGCATACTAGATCTCTTTCTTTATCAGATATTCAAGACTTTTTCCGTGCATTTTCCTAATGATCTTCTTCTCCTTATATAGCCTTAGGCCCTTCACAATACCACGGTCCAAAACCATAGTAACACAATACCATCAACTTCAAAACTAGGGATCAACACGTCTGTCGAGATACCTTGGTCAAAAACATAAGCTCAAGTACCGAGGACTAACTACCATGGACCAAAGGGAAGCTTCTCGACATGTACGCTCTTTTCTGTTCATGAAACTGCGTGTATACGCGACTTCGTATATAGCGAGCCTGCGTATCCGCGACTTAGTATATAGCGTACCAGCGTGTATACGCAACTTGGGCTTAATGAACCCGCGTATATGAAATTTCTCTTCATTCTTGTAGTCTGGACTGAGATCTGTCATCAAAGAGAGTTGCCATCAAGGACAACACCTGTACCGTAGCGCCACACCTGTGCCAAAATGCCAACATGTTCATCAAAAAATTTGTGATATCAAACATAAGTATTTTAAAAACATGTTTCTATTGGATAGAAAAAAAAAATAATATACTTTAATCTCCAAGTGGAATCACATCGATCTGATCTTTAATGAAAAAGTTACATTCCAAATAGTGATTGTTGGTATAGTAAAAAATTTACAAGAAGCTCTATCAAACATGGTGCTCCTCATTATTTTTAGTATATCATTTCAAATCATTTTGAAAACATGTTTATACTGGAAGTATTCATATTAATTCACTTTAACTTGGCTTTGGAATCACTTTAATTGTACATAAAACGAAGATTTTGTGAACAAAATACCACTAGGAGGTCTAGGTTGGCCACCATTCCTCAAGGGGTAAATAAATGCATCTGCTTTGTGTATCATCTTTTGAAATTGTTTTTAAAGAAATGCTCATAATTATTTTACATATTTATTGGAAGAAGAGAGATTGTACACCTCTCTTCCTCCATCATCTATATTGCAGGCAAATGTTATGTTTTTGCTAGTCTCGGGAAGATTTAAGGAGTGAACTCCATGGACGAAGGAATTTTCAAAGTCAATATTTAAAAATTTGTATCTATCAATATGAAATGAAAATATTCAAAATCAAATCAAAGTGAAAATTCACGTGATGTTGATTTCATTCAATGAAACTCAAAACTCTTGAAGATTTCTTTTAGTTGTTGGCCAACAACACCAACAACCCTACAACATGAATCGAGATCGAGGAAAAAGGCATAAAGCTAATTATCAAAAGAAGAAGTCAAGTTTTTGTACCATGAAAAGTCACATCCAATGCCTATGAATCCTTTCATAAGCCATATTGTTCATGATTTCATTCATCTACCATACTGTATGCTAAGCTTCATAATAATTTAAATCTACCATATTGAAGTCCAAATATATTATCTATCTATCCATCTACTCCTAGATCATGAATTCAACATATATTACTTTCATAAGCTTTCCGTACTTCCCTACACCATTATACCCCACCTCCATCCAGAAAAGAAAAAGAAAAAAATAAATAAAAAATAATAAACGAGTTTGGTTGTGAAAATCTAGGATACTAACACATACAAACTCGAATTCTAATCGGAAAACCAACTTGTTTGGCCAATATGAATTCTCTTTTATGTTTTTTAATTTCATTTTTCATAATCATCCTCCAAAATTCAAAGACTTGAGGACAAGTCTCAAGATTAGAAAGGGGGGAGATTCAACAAACTATGCAAACTGGTTTAACGTTGATGCAGGAGCATCAAGGCAAATTTTCATTTTTTTCAATGTGTAATAAAGGGGGGTGTGACATTCTAATGGTTAATTTGTTATTTTCAAACAAAATAGGAGATAAATTATAAAAGTGAGGATTTTGTAAATTAAAAGGATATGAGAGACTGTCCTTATTTTAGATTTAGGGATAAGAGATTATCTTCTTTAAATATAGAGATAAAAGTTGTGAGTCTAGGTGTGCATGAGAAGCTACGGATTAGAAGATTTCTGTTAGATCTTTAAAAATAGAAGATTTCATTAGCTATTGTTGGAGATTTGGTGAACAATAAAAGGAGAAAAATGTGATGAGCGAGGGAGTTAGCAGAAAAGATTTGGTGTGGAGCGAGAAGCTCAGAGAGTTCATGGATTGTATTTTAGTGTGTGCGCAATAGTAGTTGGTCTTTTTGTGTAATTGACAATGCGAATTCTGTCCTGTTCTATATTTTGAATAAATTTAATGTTTATGACTCCATATCTAATGAGTTGTATGGATCGATGTGTTGTTCCTTGATAATTACTGTTTTATTATGATCTGAGTTGCGCAGACTTTGTAATTGCTTGAAAAGAGGTTTGATTTGTGTTTTTTAAATTAAGACCGGAAGAATTCTGTGGTTAAGGGAAATCTGGCATTGCAGAAGCGGTAACCTGAGAGAAATCTCTCATACCAAGAAACGGCTTTAAAAAGATTCTATGTATCTTTCTTTTACGAAAATGAATTAATATACATGTTAGTTCTAAATCGGTCGGACCTCGCAAAATATACATTCTTGGTTTCGATTTTGCGGTTTTGTATTTGGCTATGTTGGACAGGTTGGAAATCAAATCGGATCCGGGAACTTCGGATCGGAGCAGCGGAGAATTACATCGGCGTTATGAAATTGGCATAGGTCAGAATTTGAATCGCTTAAACAGTTATTGAAATCATATCGATGCGCCTTGAAGTATAGAGGTTGCATTGGGTGGAACGGTGAAGTCGGGCGATCGCTAAGTGGCATTCAATCCTAATGATTGAAACCGCCGATTGATATTATGTCAGTGCAGATCGAAGTTGGAGCGCATTGCAGTTGAGAAGGTGTAGGAATACACATCAAATCGTAGTTAAACGCCCAAATTCTTGTGGCATCTAGTAATACAGCAATTGGCAAAATGATTCGGCAACGAATAAATGATTCGGGTTGCTGCAATTTATGTATATATGGTTGAAAGCGTTGAATGTTGTTTTAATGATAAAGAACCACGATATTTATAAAATTGGTTGTATAAGTTTTGAAACCCATATATGTGGACTGATGCGGAATGTATATAATTTTATGTATAGTTGTACTAGGTGTTGCAGCGGGACTGTTAAAGGTGTCGAGGGTTGGAGAACCCATTTGAACCACTGATGTGTGAATTGATTCGGGCGTTGCATCAAGTCAGATCCGTAGAAACTGTAATGCATTACATTGTTAGTGATTGTTCGATTAAAATGAAGGAAGCAGATCTGATCAAATGCAGAGTAAGAGGGTAGAAAGGCAGAGTTGAACCAGTGGCATGAGACTGGTTTGCAGTGTTAAAATGCAGAGAGAACAGAATTGGGTAAGTGTGATATAAATGCCAAGATATCTGCAGTAAGGTGCAGATTGAAGCTGGAGAGTTGAAGCGGAAAAAGGCGTTCAATTATGAGGCGGATACTGAAATTGGATTGAATTTCCAATGACGCATAGGCAGCGCTGTTGAATTCATTCTGAGAAATGTTAATGGTATGAAAATTTGTCGAGCACTGAATTTTATTTGTACAGAGATTTGAGATGCATTCTATATGCTGTTAATGGTGTGATTCTGGGTTTGGCGGAGTTGTCCGCCATCAATTTTGGTATCAGAGCCGGAATGCTCTGTTGAAATATTTATTTTCTTAATGAGAACTGAAGTGTATTTTTGACTGTATGATGAATGATGAAAGGAAGATCAGAGTTTTAAATCTGATATGCAGCATACATAATTGCAAGTGAACAAGATTACAGTGAAGGAAATTACAGAGGCGAATGAAGGACGAGATCAGGCAGGTGAGATGATTTTCTGATTTGAAATTTATGATTGAGGTTTATGGTTGCAGAGAAGACGATGGCATTGAACCTGGCATTCAGCTAAAGGCTGAATAAGGAGGACAATTGCAGTGTCCTGAAGAAGAAGGTGAGTTGAAGAGATAGCCCAGAAAGAGAGCGGAGGAAAGTGCTCAAAAGGTTCCAGAGGCAGTGAACCAAGTACTTACCAAAAGACTGAGTGAGGAGAGCTTGGTGAGGTAAGTGACAGCAGAAGAGATTGCTGTCGTAAAGGCTAGTACAACTCATGGGGAGTTAGAAACTCATGGAGAAGATGATCATGGAGGATCAGAGAAAAGGTTCAGAGGAATGCCACATAGGTGAGATGACTGATGAGGTCAGAGGAAGAGAGATTGCAGTAATGAAAGTGCAATTGCAGGTACTAGAGGAATGGCTGCAAGAGCAGGAAAACCAGAATAGAGGATGGATCTTTCCACTGAAGGGAAAGAAAGTGAAGTGGCAGAAGCTACAACAGAAAAGAGCTCGACAGATAAACATGCAGTTAATGGAAGAGCTGAAGAAGCTCGAGCAGATGATGGATGTACAGTTGAAGTGTACGCAACTCAGAGCAGCTGAGTTGGAAGAGGAGGTTTCCATTGATCAAATAGAGGAAGAGATCATTGAAGATTTCTTGAATTACTGTGCAGATCCAGATCAGCTAGATAATGTGAACTCTTGTGTTTTTATAGCTGACAGTTGTGATGTGATTACAGGTTTTGTTGAAGAGGAAGTTCATGTGAATGAAGAAGAGGATCAGCTGGAAGAGCTGGTATATGAACCAACGGTTAAGGTTGTTGAAACTTGTAGTTTTCAAACTGACAAGTTGTGTATGAATGCAGGGACTGTAAGTGATGGTGATGTTATGCTTCAGCAATGTCACAGAGAAATTGCATTGCTAGAATATTTGTTGAAAAATTCGGAGTATGACAGAGAAATGGCAGAAGAAAGAGGTCAGTACAGTGAACGAGTGCAAAAAGATATCATGGAAGCAGATGATGTGGGAGAAAGACTGGTTGACAGTCTTGAGAATTCTTCAAAGGATTCCTTGGGCAAAGAGAATCAGCATAGTGATGTGCTGATTTTGAGGAGAATTCAGAACAGCATACTGAAGTGCTGGCAAAGGAGGACAAGGCACTGATGCCTTCTGATTTTTATTCTAACAAGTGTTTTGTGAATGTAGGTATTGTTGCAGAACATTTGGCTCAGTTGAGCAGTCAAATGAAGGAAGAAGAAGTTTTCTGTTCCAGAAGACAAGAGGGTATGGATGATAGGGTGGCAGTCAGAACAGAAACAAGCATAGAAGCAAGAAGTCAGCAAGTGACAGTACAAATAGAGAAAGTAAACACTGAGCAAGCCGTCTTAGCTCAGCAGACAGTTAGAAATCAACAACCAGGAGATTTATTGGACCGAGAAATTGAAAGCATCGGAAGACTGATGATGAAGGTGTCTCAGAGGCAGCGAACAACAGCAAGAAAGCATAAGAATTTAAGCAAGAAAAGGAAAGAAAAAGATTATGAAAGCATAGCTAGTGGGGCAATGCAGCATAAAATGTGGAAACTTGGAGAAGAACGACACGCAGAAGCAGCAACAAGTGGAAAGTTACAGCACAAGATATGGGATCCAGGCAAAGACAGCTCTGAACACATGATCAGGCGATCATGATTAATTTCCACCTTGGGAGTCTGATGCAGGAGCATCAAGGCAAATTTTCATTTTTTTCAATGTGTAATAAAGGGGGGTGTGACATTCTAATTGTTAATTTGTTATTTTCAAACAAAATAGGAGATAAATTATAAAAGTGAGGATTTTGTAAATTAAAAGGATATGAGAGACTGTCCTTATTTTAGATTTAGGGATAAGAGATTATCTTCTTTAAATATAGAGATAAAAGCTGTGAGTCTAGGTGTGCATGAGAAGCTACGGATTAGAAGATTTCTGTTAGATCTTTAAAAATAGAAGATTTTGTTAGCTATTGTTGGAGATTTGGTGAACAATAAAAGGAGAAAAATGTGATGAGCGAGGGAGTTACCAGAAAATATTTGGTGTGGATCGAGAAGCTCAGAGAGTTCATGGATTGTATTTTAGTGTGTGCGCAACAGTAGTTGGTCTTTTTGTGTAATTGACAACGCGAATTCTGTCCTGTTCTATATTTTGAATAAATTTAATGTTTATGACTCCATATCTAATGAGTTGTATGGATTGATGTGTTGTTCCTTGATAATTACTGTTTTATTATGATCTGAGTTGCGCAGACTTTGTAATTGCTTGAAAAGAGGTTCGATTTGTGTTTTTTTAATTAAGACCGGAAGAATTCTGTGGTTAAGGGAAATCTTGCATTGCAGAAGCGGTAACCTGAGAGAAATCTCTCATACCAAGAAACGGCTTTAAAAAGATTCTGTGTATCTTTCTTTTACGGAAATGAATTAATATACATGTTAGTTCTAAATCGGTCGGACCTCGCAAAATATACATTCTTGGTTTCGATTTTGCGGTTTTGTATTTGGCTCTGTTGGACAGGTTGGAAATCAAATCGGATCCGGGAACTTCGGATCGGAGCAGCGGAGAATTACATCGGCGTTATGAAATTGGCATAGGTCAGAATTTGAATCGCTTAAACAATTATTGAAATCATATCGATGCGCCTTGAAGTATAGAGGTTACATTGGGTGGAATGGTGAAGTCGGGCGATCGCTAAGTGGCATTCAATCCTAATGATTGAAACACCGATTGATATTATGTCAGTGCAGATCGAAGTTGGAGCGCATTGCAGTTGAGAAGGTGTAGGAATACACATAAAATCGTAGTTAAACGCCTAAATTCTTGTGGCATCTAGTAATACAGCAATTGCCAAAACGATTCGGCAACGAATAAATGATTCGGGTTGCTGCAATTTATGTATATATGGTTGAAAGCGTTGAATGTTGTTTTAATGATAAAGAACCACGATATTTATAAAATTGGCTGTATAAGTTTTGAAACCCATATATGTGGACTGATGCGGAATGTATATAATTTTATGTATGGTTGTATTAGGTGTTGCAGCGGGACTGTTAAAGGTGTCGAGGGTTGGAGAACCCATTTGAACCACTGATGTGTGAATTGATTCGGGCGTTGCATCAAGTCAGATCCGTAGAAACTGTAATGCATTACACTGTTAGTGATTGTTCGATTAAAATGAAGGAAGCAGATCTGATCAAATGCAGAGTAAGAGGGTAGAAAGGCAAAGTTGAACCAGTGGCATGAGACTGGTTTGCAGTGTTAAAATGCAGAGAGAACAGAATTGGGTAAGTGTGATATAAATGCCAAGATATCTGCAGTAAGGTGCAGATTGAAGCTGGAGAGTTGAAGCGGAAAAAGGCATTCAATTATGAGGCGGATACTGAAATTGGATTGAATTTCCAATGATGCATAGGAAGCGCTGTTGAATTCATCTTGAGAAATGTTAATGGTATGAAAATTTGCCGAGCACTGAGTTTTATTTGTACAGAGATTTGAGATGCTTTCTATATGCTATTAATGGTGTGATTCTGGGTTTGGCGGAGTTGTCCGCCATCAAACGTCAAGCAGTTGTATTACATAAGGGACTTGAGACATCATAACCAAAATTTGTCAGTAAGGGACCTGAACAAGATCAATATAATATATAGAAGGGTCTTGATTATTCATTCTAAATCAACATCAGCGGGACCTGAGAAGCAGCTACAAGCATCTACAATTGAGAAAAACTCATTCAGTAGAATTCATTTTGAAGTCAATGTATTGTTATCATTAGCATAAGGTCAAGTATTGAAAAAAGAGAAAAGGTCATCATCAATAGAAGAAAATCATTGACAAAAAGCTATCAAGTCAAAGGAAATACTGTAAGTTTAAAATATTCTTAATGCCTTTGATTTTGAAAAAAATTCTAAGATTGATAACCTAGTTTAAAACTTGGATATGCAATACTCCTAGCCATGTATATATCATTTCACATTATCCTACATCACCCTACATAGTCATTCATTTCATCACTTAACCATACATTCACATCTCATTACTCAACCATACCATTTGCAATTTTTGACCAATATTGTTGGCCACATCTCCTTCTGAAAAAAAAAAAAAAAAAAAAAAAAGTCTACCCAACAAAGAAGGTTTAGTTTATGTGCCTAAAAAACAAGAATAGAGAAGGTTAGTATCATTACATATATACTTAATCTTTCAAAGAAAAATTGATTTGAAATGACCCAAGATTATGGTCATTTCAAAACAAATATCAACACATAAGTATATGATGAAAATTGACAAATATGCAATGATAAAGGCATAAATATGCAACATGCAAACAAGTATGGTGGATATAATCAAACATAGTGCATGCAATGGAAAAATCATAAGCTAAAGTTATAATGGTGATGAGTATTAAAAACTCTAATCTACAAACTATGATGCAACATAAAACAAGTGTAGAAGGAGTGTACAAAGGATAGCACGGTCATAAGTAAATGAACCATGATGCATTAACATAAGTGGAAACCAATATCAAAAAATGAAAGGTCAGCTAGTCAAATCAAGCAGCAAGCAAACGGTCAAAAACATTTTCAAAGGATTGAACATTGTCTGCGTATGATATCATTCATCATCATAGCTAAACCCAGCTCAAAATTGAGGAAAATACTACGTATTAATCCATAGCTCAAGAAAATGAAAAGAACCCTGATTGAAAGGGAAATACACAGAGAGAAAAATGCAGCAAGTGAAGGGAATTGCATGGGAGAGTAGGACCCTACGTAGTGGAGGAATTGTGTAATAAAATTCCATGGAATTGCAAGGAGGGATTGGAGGAACTCCGTGGAGAATAAGGAGAAGCACTTTTAAAGAAGGAGAGAGTGATTGTTTCCTTTGCATTGAGCTAACGTTTCTCTCCAACAAATCCTGAAAATCACACAATGATCAGGTAAGAGTCAATTCGGTGTCTCCTCAACAACTAAAAGATTTTGAAGAAAGGGTTTAACTTAAGATTTAGTTCAGATGTGTCATAATGATAGAGAAACAAGACTCCAGTTATGGATTTGCAATGCTCTGTCACCTTAAATATACTCTGCCACCTGTAGAATCCACGATTTTTCGAGATGCTAGAGAAGAGTTTAATTGAAACAGTATGTTTACATAGGAAGGAAAAAATTGTTAACAACAGATTTCTACAATTTTTCTACACATCACTTGCAGTTTAGGTATCAAAAACACGATTTCCTCACCCAATATTTGTTAAAAATTTTGCACATAAAAATACAGCGAGCGTTATTTCAAATACACAATACGCAGTTTTTGAAAGAGAGAGGGCTTTTCATTAATTTTTATAGGGAAATTTTTCAAAAAGAAGAGAGATTTAAATACAATTTGAAAAACAGTGAGATATTTTTCTTACAGTGGAGATTTTTTTTTGGTCTTTAACACAGTAAGAGATTTTATTCAGTTTACAAACAGAGAATCTTGTTTGGATACCATTTGCAGTAGAAGACAGGAAAAATGAAGAATTAAAAGCAAAGGAACATGAGGGTATTGATATTCTCCTTCGAGCTGCACAGGAAAAACCTACAGGTTCAGGAACAGCACGGACATCATCACTGAGGAGATCCAAATGGGGAGACGTTGGCCCTCAATTTTAGTCATTTCTTCTATCCTAAACCCATTCATTTACCATCATATTCCATCCTATTTCACTTAAATATCCTTCATTTTACTCTTATTTTTCATATTCAGGTAACTAAATTAAGTTTTTCAATTTTTAGAATTTTTTGTAAAAATGGGTTTTAAGAGTAAATTTGGACTCCATTAAAAATTCTCGTAATAGCTTCGTTAAAGTCATATGTGCACGACACCTAGGTGAGATCTGAGCGCATATTTGGAAATCTTGGGAACCATGCATGAAGGAACACCTATTGGTTCGTTCAAACTGAGCAAACACAGGCCCGATCAGTGCTGGTCAAACTTGACTTGTCATTCAGAAATCCCTATTAAAAAGGGGCAGAATATTATTTTTTGGGATTTTTCCTAATTTTGTGAACCAGACTTGATGAGTTCAATCTAAATGGATGGATTAGGATAGATAAGGCTGTTAGAGCCATTATAGCAAAGTTTTTTTATGATTTGCCTCTTTAAACACAGTTCATAAACCATTCAAAGGGTAATTGAGTGTGATTTGTATTCAGACTAGTGGAGACTTCTTGATAATTTGAAGAATACTTTCTATTGTTCTAGTTTGTGTTCATGTTGTGGATATTTTCATAAGTTAGTTGTAGCTGAGAGTTCCTTAGGTGTACAAGGCAAGGTTGGAGGGCCCCCATACCAAGCTAAGTACACTTTGATTAAATTAGCATACTATTAATTTCAGTATTTCTTGTTTTAGATTTATGATTCAGTTATTTAGATGTGTGATGTTTCTTGCGTGATTTTGAGATGATGATAGCTTAAAATCAAATTTGTATATGAAAGGACAAACAAGAATTTAAGTTAAATTCTCTTTCTAACAAGTTATGAATCATAGCTAAAATCATCCATTTTGCATTTCTTGTATTATTTCTTGAATTTTAGTTTTATTTGATGCAATGGTAATGATATTGGAGTAGATCTGTGAGGAAGGACAACCAAGATCTCCTAAGTTAGGAGCCTCTTCTCTTGCTATCTACACATTACAGACCATTGCTCTTTAGTTTCTCTTCTTGGGGACAGTACTATGAGGAAGGACAACCAGGATCTCCTAAGTTAGGAGCCTCTTCTCTTGCTTGTTGCATCTTGAACAAGAAACTTGTTAGTCTTTTAAAACTTAGATTATATTTGTAATATGCACTTCATTTAACTTTATATTCTTACCTTCCTAATTTGATTTCACCTGAAATCCATATATTTTGGACATGCTTCCAAGTCTACAAACCCAGATTGACAAGTAAAATAATCGCGTTAGTTTACTTAGTAAATTGACCTTACATCATCTAAATCATAGTCCCACATAACTTGGTAGTAAGGTGAGCGAGCAGCATTAAATGGGATATATGCATCATACCAACATCTAGAAATACACTGATAAGAAGGTTCTTTTCATTGTTTTTTCCAATGTTGATCCAAAGTGGGTTGACGACTTGGCTAGGAGGAAGTGGGATTAGAAGATGAAATGTTGGCAAAGGATGAGAAATAACTCTAGATGTTTGTTCTCTTTGTTCCTTTTGATTGTTGGCCAAAATAAGGAGGAACATAGTGAAAGGGGTCATTGGTGGAAGGGATGGAAGAGGAGTCTTGAATCTCATAATCATCATACCCATTGTCTTTCATGGCTTCTAATAATTCCCTATTCTTTGCAATGTCATCTTGGATGGAATTTTGCCTAGCCTTATTATCCTCAAAATTTTCAAACTTGGAAAGTTATTCTGCCCTAATAGGACCCAACACTTCATTTGGTGCTTCACATGGCTTTACTTGGCCTCTTATACCAGCCAAGTGTTGTTTCAATCTAAGAACACCCCCACCTCCAATAGGTTTATGGAAAAAATTGCATATCATTTTTGCATCAATCAAATCACAATGAGCTCATGCACTGTCCTTGGATTTTGGAGACATGTTAGCTTGAACTAATTAAATTTTGCAAAGAAATTTGCCATTTAAAAAAAAATTGCAGCTAAGAAAAATGGAAAACTAAAGCTAAATTTAGGAAAACAAATGCGCATGTAGCCTACAAAATTTTATAGCTTAGAACTATAGATTTGATAGCATATAATACATAAAAAAAATTAATACATGGACAACAATGAAATGAGGAAATTTTCAAGTGAAAATCCTTACCTTGAAATGCAAACTAGCTTCCTTAGCCTCCTCTTGAGGATGCCAACTCCACTGACAGCTCCGAACTATCTCCAAAGTAGCTCCAACTCCAACGTCAAGCCTCTAAGATGACTACTCCAGCAAAAACTCAACACTCTCCAAGCTCCCAATCAAACTCACAAAAACTCGAAATGAGATGTGTAAGACAAAAGAGAGGGGTAAGCTCCTTTTAAAGGCTTGGAGAGGGTGTTTTTGGAGGGAAACAACCATTATTTTCCCTCCAAAACACCCTAGAACCTTCCAAAAGTGCGTTGTTTGGGTCCTCTATGGCCTTGGAAGCTAATTGGCCAGTTTAGGATGGAACTGACCGGTTTGACCATAAACTGATTGGTTTTGTCGTAAACCGGCCAGTTAGCACTGGTTTTTGTGGTTTCTGGGAACCCAGTTTTTCTGTCAGTTTGACCCAGTCAGCTATTGAACTGGCTGGTTTGACCGGCTTCTGGTTTAAGCTGGATGGTTTTTAAAACATTGATTTAAATGTTTGCAGGCATCAAACTACATATTACTTTTAACTTTTAATTTTATTTTTTTAATTACTTTTAATGTTTTATTTTATTTTAGTTTAACCGACATATAAATGTTAAATGTTAAAAATTTACTCCTACACATATACACATATATTGGGCCAACATTGACATTAGATTAAATTTTTTAAATGTTAAATATTTACGCTTGACATCTACCCATATTGGGTTGTAGAGCACCTCTCGGCACAAATATATTAAATGTGTATATTTATTTTTATATTTATAATTAAAATTTAGTTTAGTTGATGTAGTACTAGTACAACTACATTAAGAATATTAATGTGGTTGATATAGATGAAGGCTTCATAAATATAGCAAAAAAACTATTAATTGTAAAATGGACCAGTTTTCTAAATAAAATTTGCTTATATATAAATGAATGTTATAAATAATAATGAGGAACTTATTAGAATTGGAATAATCTCAAATCTCTAGGAAATTGGTGGGTAAGGAGCCACTTGGCACAAATCTAATTTCTTAAATTTCTTAAAAGTAATGGACCATTTTGCTAAATAAAATTTGCTTATATATAAATGAATGTTATAAATAATAATGAGGAACTTATCAGAATTGAAAAAATCTCAAATCCCTAGGAAATTGGTGGGCGAGAGCCACTTGGAACGAATCTAATTTTTTAATATTATTAAAAGTAAATACAACCTAACAAACTATGTAACACACTACAACCCTTTATAAGATTTCAGACGAAGCATGTGTTGATCATATTCCCTTGAGAATCAATATAGGCCATCAATTAAAAAAATTCAAAAAAGTCAACAGATCCTCATCCACCTTAATTTGAAAGAAGAAGCCTTCGGCAATTAATTTTTTAAGTTCTTAGATTCTATTATTGTGGCTTGCCACCTGGAAACTAGACTAATGGTAAAAAAGAAGGATTTCATGACATGAGACTACTATATCTAGCATAGTGAGCAAAAGAATGTATATGCATGTCTATAAAATAAAAGCGGTGCTACTACAAAAAGAAAATAGAGACCCAAACAAGCGATAAATCTACCATAAGAAGCCCAAGGTGCCGCTCTAGCCATAAGAAGATTATGTCGATGTGGAGATGTCAATAGGAGCTGCAAGAGTTCTTATTGATGCAAGACCTTTTCCACTAAGGATGGTTTCAATACGACCCAATCGCATAGCCAAATCCCAACGTTTTAGAGACTGGTCAAAGTTCTCATTCATAATATCATTAAGTTGTATGGATATCTCCCTATGAACTTTATGGGTTTTAGTAAGCACTAGCCCAGAAGGGATTTAATGTGTCAGTAAAGCTCAACATGTGAAAGGTATTGATTATGCCTATCATGTATGGGGCCTGCCCCAAGGATCCCCTTGGCAGCAAACATGATAATCTTAGCATCAATGAAATCATTGTGCTTGGCCATGGTTGTTGTAGTGGTCTAGTTTAAGTTCCATTGAATGGGGTTTGTTGTCACCCAAAGTGTACACGTAAGGCACAACGCTCAGAGTCGAGATCAGAGTGACATCCCCTACTCTGATCGTTGCAGCTTAAGTGTGTACACTTTGAGCAACAATAAGGTCTAAGATGAGGGTTCTAAATTTCCTTATTGTAGTAAAGGCACGTAGCGATCTCGAACATTCCCAACGCTATGATTCAATGAGCCTCTATAGCTCCTCATTCTTTCTCGATGCATGATGGAGGATGGAATAGAGTAGGACAGCCAAAGGAAATGTGGCGCAAGGACAGAGGCTACCAAGGGAAATGGTAGCAGCAAGATGTAATATTCCAAGTCGTGCAAATTTGAGGCGATAATTTGATAGTTGAAAAGAACAAGGGAGGTAGCCAATGAAAAAATAGAGTGAGATGAGGATCCCATAGAAGATGAGTGAATGACGTCTATTGAAGAACCAAATCCAGAACCAAAGCAACGATGTGTAAAACTAGTGAGCACTAAAATACCTATAAGAAGAAATAAGTTGAGCACACCATTTGAAATTACAAGACCTGCCTCCAAAATAATCACAAAGTTTGTACCTGGTGTTGGGCCTCATATAGCTAGCAAAATCTTATAGAGTTGCGGCCATGAGGGTGGTGCAATTATGATGTGGGCTAGCTACCGAAGTGAACCAAGAGAAAGACCACAAGTTGAACAATGAATCACAATGAATAATCCTAGATCGTAAAAATTATGTGTTGAATATGTGAATTACCAGAGGCTGAATGGGAGTCAAATTCTCGATCAAGCGGTATTATAGGTGAGAATTCCCAATAGATTGTCACGAAATGAGGTGGGACAGGTGGTTGGTCATGAGGAACTGGCCAACTCCCACCACAAAGGTGAAAATAGCAGGTCATCGATGAGGGCATAAGTCAAAGAGATGGATGCAAAGGGTAAGATCAACGAATAACAAGAGCAAGGAGCCGAAAAGCATGTTAAAGCTAGAGTTAGTCAACAAATGAAACCAAATATCCCTTTGCATTAATTGGTGTATTGATTGATAAGTTGGATGTGATTATAAGTGGACCAGTTCAGATGTCAAGGAGGGGATGCAATGGCAATAGTGTTGTCCCATCCCCATCACTCACCTGTGTGGCCACCCCAAGCCCACCCCGAGCGAGGGAGACAATGCATTATTAAGGCCTTCTTGAGTTTGATCGTGGAGAATTAGTTTGTTGCATTCATAGATAAGGCGGGAGTGGGAAGTGTCAAACCAAGGTGTAAATAGGAAGAAATGATTTTAAGAACAACCAACATTGCTAAGATTACCTTGTTACACTAAATTTTGTCACCATGACTGTCGATTTGGATCTCTCGCCTTCTGATGAGTGTCTCAAGTGAATCCCCCAAAAGGCCAATGCTACAGTTGTCACAAGATGATTCACTATAAAAGGGATTGTCCTAAGAATACAGGGAATAAAAGGAGGAACCGGGATCAAGCAAACTTTGTCGAAGAAGTTTCACCAAATAAGAACAAGATGGAAGGATCCAAAGTGAAAAAAACCTATTTGTTAGGGACTCTATCCCTTACATATCCATCAATTTTGGACAATAAGGATTCCTCTCCACTTTCCAAAGATAAGTATCTTACTCCTTGTTTGTGACTTGAAACGTAGACCGAAAATGACAACTGTGGTTAAAACTCTGGAACATCATTCTTCAATTCTTTACCACAAAAACCTCCAAACATTAGTGGTAACCCTGCACGGAGGGGATACTTGCAACAAGTGTTGTCTACTCAAAAATACCAAAATCAAAATTGAGAGAAGAGTTGTCGAATTATCATTTCTTAAGCATTGTCATGATTTTAACCTTACACCCTCCTTCGCCCGCATCAAACACAAGCTTCACAACTATCATAACGATAAATCATTTTCCAAATTGAGCATGGCCACTTATGCCTTGAAGATACCAAAATTACTACTAAAGAAGATCAATATTTTAAGCGCAAGTTCAGAGAAGCTGTGGAAATCATTAAGCATCCCGATAATCTTAATAGAGATGGGAGCACTAAGGTTAGTAATAGTTGGATTCCTTTAATTTCTCACATCTAATCTTCCCTCCTCCTTTTTCCTTTTCCTCTTCCTTATTTGAGTCAAACCTACCCTTCATTCCCCTTTTTTTCCTCTCTTTCTTAATTTTTCTTTTCTCCCTTATTCTTCATGTCCCTCTTTTTCATCCTTTTCCTCTATTTTATTTATTTTTACTCCATTTTATTTAATTGTTTATCTTATCTTATCTTATCTTATTTATTTTATTTTATTTTATTTCTTCACTTCTTATTCATTGTTTGTATTGTCATTTCTTCTTTTATCCTTCTCAATTTCTTCCATCATTTTACTTTATTTTATTTTATTTATCTTTTTATTTTTATTTCATTTACTTCCTTTGTATTTATTCCTTTTAGGTTAATCCATTAAGTTATTTATTTATTATTCTTGTTTATCCATTTCACCTCTTCATTCTTCCATAGGCCTTGTATTCCTTGAGTATTGATTTATTTCTATTTATTTCCTTAAACCTTAAAAATTTTATGATGTCTTATGTACTTTTTTTTTTTTTGATTTTTTTTTTTTTATTTTATTTTATTTTATTGGATATTTGTTTACTTATTATTATACCTCCTTTTTATCTTTCCTTTTCTTCTCGTTGCTCTTGTCATTATTATTATTTTTCTTATTTTTCTTATTCTATTTCCTTTTCTTAATTGGTTGATTGTCTTACTCAATTATTTTTCCCTCTCCTTCCTATTGTCTTGTATATTTATACTTAATCTTTTTTCCTTCCTCTCTCTTCTCTTGACAATCTCGGCGTGATGATGAGTCTTGTTTGAGACTCGAAACGTAGACCAAAAATGACTACTGTGGATAAAACTCTGGAACATCATTCTTCAAGTTATAAAGTTGTTAGATACATTGTTGAGCTATATTTGTTTGAATTTCTTCTAGGGTTTGCAATATTTTTTGTGTCATACCTTTGGAAGAAATATTGAAGCCTTAGATCTAATGAAGGTTGTTCTCTTGATTGAGGTGCTCAAAGTCTTGATGATGAAATCTAGGGTTTATGACAAAAACCCTAGCATATAGTTGAAGTATAAAAGTATGTGTTTCATGTTTTTAGGTGTTTCATGAATTCTTCCATTATTATATGATTCTGATATGGTTAAATTCATGCTTCTATAGATTTGGTTGTACTTTCTATCTAAGTTGTGTAGGTACATAATCTTCAAGATGGTGAAGATGTTCATTTGATAAGCATGATGAAGAAAGTTATATGGATGATGATGGTCATGATAACTCTGATGAGAAGGATGGAAGCTATGAAAGATTCTCTAATGTTGTAGAAAATAAGTTGATCTCCCTAGGTTAAGAGGGATCTTGGGTATATTCCTTGTATAGGAATTATTAGATCCTCCCTGGTTAAGAGGGAGTAATGGATATGGTTCTCTACTTCATGTGTCATGTACTAGACCAGGACTAACAATCGTAAGTCTTAGTGAAGGCCATGAGTGAGAGAAGGACACATCACTCTTTTCTTCATGGAAATAAGTCCGTAGTTAATATGGAGGGCATATTATAGTCATGATGGAAACCTTGAAAGAAGAAAATTGGAGAATGCATTTTGAGGAGCTAGTGAGATGAGCAAAGCAAGATCTGTTGTTGCATGTGAAGTAGGAAAGGAAGATGTATGATTAAGGAATATTTTTTCAAGATTCCTTTGGAGTAATACTATGATAAATTAAGAAGAAACATCAGTTGGTTGGAATACCCCAGAGGTTTGTGTTTACTTATGTACATTTGAAAGTTTTTTACTGATTTGGGTTTTGTTTGTACAAGTAAATATCTTAGATGTTTGATAACATATTGGTTACATGAGAGAGATTTGTTACCGATCTGTTTGATCAGGGAGCATTTTTTATCGATTGGAATAATCAAGAGTGTGAGGCTTTATGTGTAAGACACATTGTCTATGAGGACAATTGGAGGCAATTCATGTTGATGTCTAGATCCCAAATTAGAGAGGGTGGCATTGGTCATAGAGCTTTGACCTTGGATACGCACCTAGATCTGTGGGTTGATGGTTAGCAAGTAAACCTGATGGTACCTATAGAGACCGAAAGATTTAATCCATCTTAGTCCTACTCGAATAGATTGCCCTGGTCAGGAATCTAGTCTGTGGAATTGTAGTGCCTAAATTGTTGAGAGACCTTGGATAGATTACCCTGGTCAGGAATCTAGTCCATGGCATTACGATGCCTAAACTCTTCATAGTTCACATAGTTGGAGATATTCCTTGTACTTGTATATGATGAATACCTCCCTAGTTAAGAGGGAGTGTTGAAAAATGTAACTAGGTGTAGTCTTCATAATTTTATTTGAGTCATAAAAAAATGTACTTATGAGAATGAATGAAAATAAATTCTATTATTATTATTATTATGACTTATTAAAGCATGGATTTCATGCTTGGGTCATCATGTTTAGGTCAAAGTCCCCATTTAGGACTTCTAGGATTTATTCCAAGTCGATAGAGTCATTTTATATTTAAAGAGACCCTTCTTGGGCTTTTGAATCATGTAAAAAGAATTATTTTTTAGTCAAAAATGAATTATGTTACCTCCACACCAAGTCAGCCTCAAGATAGGTAATTCGACCTCACCAAAAGCCTATATATTGACGCAGTTCGATTCAGTTGGAGAATAATCACACACAAAAGTTTGATCTCCTAGAGGAAGCCGTGAAAAAGTGTGAAGTTGCAGTGGAAGAAGGAGAATCACACAATCAAAGGTTTTGGGTTATCTCTCTCTCTAAAACGTGTGATTTTCTAGGCTATGGCATCAAGGTCGAAGTTGTTATATGACATCAAGAAGTTCTGTTATGACATCAAGAATTTTTGTTACAGTATCAAGGTTGAAGTACGACACCAAGGTTGAATTACGATGTCAAGGTCGAAGTATGACATCAAGGTTTAAGTATGACATCAAGGTCAAATTTTTGCTTCAGGGTAGAAGTGATTCTTCAAGGTCGAAGAGCAAAGTGCTTCAAGGTCAAATTTGTTGCATTAATATTGAAGTTGCTAGGTTGAAGATAGTATTGGAAAGTGATCATCTATTGAAAAGGAAAGGACTGACTTGGTGTGGAGGAAGTGGGTGTCTAAGTCAAGAGACTTGGATTATCTCAGAAAAACTATTGAAGGAAGAATTGTTGACTGGCTTTTCCCTAAGATTAGGGTTTTGCCCTGGATGTCTACCTACATCTTATGTCCTTGATCTTCATGCTATTGTTTTGGTAATTGCTTGATGAACTAAGATAAAATAAGAACATAATAAATTTAATAAGAACACAATAATCTCAGAAGTAATTATCAAGTAAAAGAAAATATTTCTTCCTTTCTGATTTTCTAACACCTGCTTCATTGGTTATGGTAGAGTGATTTACACGTATTACAAATGGTGTTGAAAGGTGCTTGGGAGTCACTTGAAGGTAAACCTTAGATTAACCATGTTGAGGAACTTTCAAGGGGATTGAGCTTTGTTACTCTTCCCTTGCGTGTACGTTTGATCTGTGACTATCCCCCCAGGTTAAATTGTCATAAGTGGTAACCTTAGAGACCATAATATTAGGGCTATTACCCAAGGTGATGGCAGAGGGGAAGTCTCTATTGTACCTGGAAAAGACATTGGCTAGACTCACTTGGACCTTTTTGGAGGGTATTCTTCACTCGAGATGGCATAAGTGAAGTTACTTGCACCAGATCGTGTTCATTAAGCAGGTTGTCAGTGTAATTGGTTCCACCCACTCTATCTTTATTCACTTTTCACATTGATCTCTACGACGTTGGATTTCATCACCAACTAGTGATTTCACTGTGAAAAGTTTGTTTGCATGGTTTGACTCCTTAGATTTACTAGCGTGCGTTATTTGCTTGTTTTTACTTTTTACAGATCTTAGGTGTGGATTGTGAATATTATTTAAATTCTTAATAAAACTTATTTGAGTTGAATCTAATGGAAACAATTCCAGAAGTTACCAATCAAGGAATCCCCATTAATGAGAATCCTAGTCCTTTTCCTAACCTTGGAAATGTCAGTCCTCCTTATATGGCTACGTTGTCACTTCCTGGATTCACGATAGGTTTACTAGTGTGGTTGTTTTCAACTTATTTAGTCCCAAATACTCAAATTGTACCACCTCAACCAAGTTCTTTGTCTCAACATCACCAAACTCATTTTGACCCTTTACCTTATTCACCCAACATGTCCTCCTCCCTTTCTTCTTCTTCGCTTGGCAAAAGCCTTGATGCCAGTAACCAGGTGACTAAGAAGAAGAAGAAAGGGAAGAAGAAGGACAAGAAGCAAGGTAAGAAAGAAGTCAACCAACCATATTTGAGTATGGAAATTGTTGAGGAACCATCCAAAAGAAACCACAAGCTCAAATTCCCTTGCAAACTTTGTAAGGGTGACCACCTTCTTATTAATTGTCCTGGTATTCCAAAGGTGTTAGAAGTATGGTCTAAAAATTCTTATCAACTTACTATTGATCCATCAACCAGTGATTGTCAAGTTCCTGGGAAAAAGGGTAAAGTTAGGTTTCCTTGTAGGTTATGCAAAGGGATTCATCATAGTCACCTTTGCCCTCATATGGACGAAGCCTCAAAATTGTTGGAAAATATTATTGTTTCACAACAAAAGCTTCCAACTAGTTATCGTAAACTTTCTCCCAACCTACTATTAGTTGATGAAGTGATTGATATAATTCCAAGTACATTCAATCCCACTCTTCCATTGGAGAGTGGAACACATATCACTCAGGTTAATCAAGTGGTCGACTCGATTCCACATTCAGTTGATCCCACTCTCCCTTTAGAGAGTGAAGTTAATATCGCTTAGATTATTCCTGTGACTTCATATTCCACCACACAATGGGGCATTTCACCCATTTCCATGGAACCCCCTCCAAGTACTAAGGTCATTTCCTTTGATTGGAGTATACTAAGAGAGCCTCATCTCCCTTCTTCCACCCTTTACCAAATCATTGTGAAGGCTTGTGGTAGGAATTTGCATCACACAAATGTAGATGAAGGTATTTCTATTAGTATTTTATCCTCAACTACTTGGAAAACTTTGGGTTTCCCTCATCTTGTACTTGTTACACAGAATTTTTTAGCTTTTAACATAACCATTAGGGAACCTTTAGGGTTTCTTCCTAAGTTACCATTATTTTGGAAGGTAAAATCTAACAGATTTCAATTTTCTCCTTGGTCAAGACTATGTCTATGCCATGAAAGTTGTCATGTCCACACTCCTTCGAGTTATGTCTTTCCCTCACAGTGGAAACATGGTGACTATTGACCATCTTTCATTCGTTGGTCTTAATTTGCCTGCCAACCATCAAACATCCCTGAATGTTCCTTATATGGAAGTGTTATCTACCCCACCACAGGTTAATTATGTGGCAAACAGTCCCATGTTTTCAATTACGTATGCAAGCGAGCCTATCACTGTTTGCTCAAGTTATTTTGACTTAGATCTAGTAATTGACATGGTGGAACCTTCAATGGGAAGATTTGAACCCAATTCTGTTATCCCCATTGATTACCTTAACATTTGTTCCTTCCATAGAACTATTCTTCCTTTTGATGAAGACCTCTTGGAAGCCATGGTCAAGAAGTGTCCCTTGGTATGTGTTTCTTCCAAATGGAAGCCATGATCAAGATTCTTGTGAGGATGGTTCTTTCGCTATGTCAACCTCATTAAAAAATGAAACAAGTCCTTGTGAGGATGGTTCTTTTACTGTGTCAACCTCGTTAAAGAATGAAACAAGTCCCTATGAGGATGGGTTTTTACTTTGTCAACCTCGTTAAAAAATGAAACAGTTCCCTATGAGGATGGTTCTTTTATTGTTTCAGCCTCGCTAAAAATGAAACAAGTGTCTATGAGGATGGTTCTTTTACTGTGTAAACCTCGTCAAAAAATGAAACAGGTCCCTATGAGGATGGTTCTTTTACTGTGTCAACCTTGATAAAAAAAATGAAACATGTGTCTATGAGGATGGTTCTTTTACTGTGTCAACCTCTTTAAAAAATGAAGCAGGTCCCTATGAGTATGGTTCTTTTACTATTCCAACCTCGTTAAAAAATGAAATATGTCCCTATGAGGATGGTTCTTTTACTATGTCAACCTCATTAAAAAATGAAACAGATCCTTATGAGGATAGTTCTTTTACTATGTCAACCTCATTAAAAAATGAAACAGGTCCTTATGAGGATAGTTATTTTACTATGTCAACCTCGTTAAAAAATGAAACATGTCCTTATGAGCATAGTTCCTTTTCTTGTGTCAAGCTCGTTAAAAAATGAAACAAGGTTCCATGAGCATAGTTCATTTTCTTGTGTCAAGCTCGTTAAAAATGAAACAAGGTTCCATGAGCATAATTATTTTCCTGTGTCAAGCTCATTAAAAAATGAAACAAATCCTCCCCTAATTGAGTCAAGTCTTTCACCTGATCTCGTAAATGAACCTTCATTTCATCACCTATTAGTAATCAGTAGTCTACTCAGGTGGATCAAACGAAGCTTGGGGGGCATGTACCTCTGCACGTTATGCTAGGGGCATGAAAACTTGTTTCAAGCACAATTTCCTCTCTGTTTCAAGCTTGTGTAAAAATGAAACCACTCTCAAGCACAGTTTCCCCTCTATTTCAAGCCTCTGTAAAAATGAAACCACTCTCAAGCATAGTTTTTCTCTATTTCAAGATTGTATGAAAACGAAAAATATTTAGAGTCCATTTTGGTTTTTATTTTAAAGACTCGTTAAACTCATGAAAATCCCAAGCATCTTTTTCTATCTTTTCATGATCATAAAATGTACGTGAAAATGTCGATTTCTTTCCATCTTTTCTTGCTCGTTAATTAAATTGAAAGTTAATTATATGAGTATACTTTTATCACTTTTTCGAACTCCTTAAAAATTATGAAAAAGCGAAGCCCTGGAGTTACCTTCAAGCTCTTTTCTGACTCTCAAAATGTTAAAATATTGTCGAGTATGCTTGTTTATTTTGAACTCGTTAAATAAAATGAAAATCGTATGCTTGATATAAGTTTACCCCTTTTACGAATCATGTATATATTTACGAAAAAGGTATACTTTGACTAATCATGGTAAAAAGAGTTCTCTCCTACATTATTTTACCCTTTTCCGGGCTTGAGAGACTAAAATTATGAAAAAGGACATTTCAGAGTTTACTTATGTTTTTCTCCTGACTCCCTAAAAATGAAAAACACTGAGCTTCACTTTCTTTGGGCTCGTTAAAATTTTACATTGAAAGAAATGTATGAGTTTTCTTTTTTTTTTCTTTTCAAACTCTTTAAACATGAAAATGACATTGAGTTACCCCTTCACTGGACTCGTAAAATGTAAACAATATAGGACTCATCAATCATGATGAGACCGAACCACTCCTTCCTAGGGTTCATTAAAAATACTCTGAAGGACTCATCCGAAGGATGAGCTTACATGATAAGCATATGTTATCCTCCTCAAGATTGTGTAAAAATAAAGAGGTACTTTCCAGTAATGGTGGGGGGAAATTGGGAAAGAACATTTGTTTTTGTATTGTAAGAAGGAAGTATGTCACTCTTGAACATGACACTCTGTCACCTTTGTGTCTGGGTTTGGAAATCCATTTGCCTTTGAATTGGTCATACCTCATTGAAAGTCTTCAAACTAGTTTCTGGTCCTATTTTTTAGTCAAATGCTGCCAAGTCGAAATGTCGTGTCACCATATATGTTCAAGAGAAGTCCAACCTCAGTCAAAATTACCTTGCAAATCATAACCTTCAATCGCATCAGTCATCCCTGAGTCAGTCCTGAATCACTCCATTTTGTTCTTCAAAACTTAATACCCATTTTGTTTCATTGATGGGGGATACATCAAGGCCCTCCTGCAATGGGTTGCTTCCTGTCGACATCAGCTCATTATCTAGGATGTTGATCTAGAAACCTTCTTCAGTACATTAGATCCTACATGCCCTAATGGCAGGTTTCTCACCTTCAACGATTAGGTTTTCATCATTGACCTTTGATTGAATGATTCTATGAGTGTTCGAATT